>CM057393.1:20342500-20660000 GCA_030015415.1 Cynopterus sphinx | reverse complement strand
ATTTTTTATTGAACATGTAAAATAAAAATTTGGCCTGTGCACCTACATGCCATTATATTTTACCTTGCATTTCATTATTTATATTGCTCCACAATTGAAAATATTGAGCAAACACTGCTGACATTGCAGAGGTTATCTGTATATGACATTCACTGTATAGTACCCCAGTTTGGTCTCCTTTGCTTCAATATTGAAGTTTGCCATGGTAAGTGGAAACAACTTGAGTGGTTTATAGAAGAGACATCTATGTTCAAAACAAGTTATACACACAAGCTGGGAAATTACTCTGGACCAAATAGGAGTATACTAGTTTAAACTACTAGGACATAAATACTGTTTCTTTTAGAAAAAACTGATTACAATGAGGAATTGGTGAGACTATTTGTCCTCAGCCAAATGAAGAAGAGAAATTGAAAATAAGAAGGTGAAGAAAAAGAAATATGTGTGGGGGGAGGTAGCAGTAATAACTAAATTGAATTTACCATCGCCAGTTAGCTGAATAGAAATTATAGAATGAATAAGATTGGTTTTCAATCTTAATAATAATAAATGTTTTTTTTTAAATTAAGTTTATTGGGGTAACATTAATTAATACAATTATATAATTTTCAGGTGTACATTATCATTTGACATCTGTATATTCTATTGTGTGTTGACCACCTAAAGTCCAGTTTCCTTCAGCTACCATATATTTGATCCCTTTTACCCACTTCTCCCTCCCCCTATATCCCTATATTTGACCCCCTGTACCCTTTCTGCCTTCCTCTTCCTCCCTTGCCCCACTATAGTCCATGTCTATGAATTGCTGTTTGTTTGTCCTGCTTATTTGTTGCTTTTAGGTTTATATCCCACGTATAAGTGATATCATGTGATTTTCTACTTTCTCTGTCTGGCTTACTTCAGTTAGCATGACTATCTCAAGGTCCATTCATGTTGATGCTAATGAAAGTATTTTGTCTCTTCTTATGGCTGAGCAATATTCCATTGTGTGTGTGTTTGTGTGTGTGTGTATGTATTCCATTGTGTGTATGTATATATATATACATATATATATACACGTATATATGTACACGTGTGTGTGTGTGTATGTGTGTGTGTGTGTGTGTGTGTGTACCACAACTTCTTTAGCCATCTTCTATCATAAGACACTTCAGCTTCTTCCATGTCCTGGCCACTGTGAATAATGCTGTATGAACATTGTGTGCAAATATCTTTTTGGATATGGGTTTTCAAGTCTTTGGGGTAAATACCCAGTAGAAGGACTGCTGGATCATATGATAGATCAATTTGTAGTTTTCTGAGCAAACTCCATACTGTTTTCCATAGTGGTTGTACCAATTTGCAGTCCTTCTGGCAATGTATGAGGTTTCCTTTTTCTCCCCATCCTCTCCAATACTTGTTATTACTTGTCCTGTTGATTATAGCTATTCTAACAGTTGTGAGATACTATCTCATTGTGGTTTTGATTTGCATTTTTCTAATAGCTAGCGATGTTGAGCATCTTTTCATATATTTGTTGGCCATTTGTATTAAGTGGGTTTTAATCAGTGTCAAGATCACCTCTTCCACAGAACATGTTCTGATATTTCAGTTTACAGTGCTGTCTTTCCTCTTCTCTATTCTTCTAAGGTAATGTTTCTCAAAGTGTAGTCCTCATATTGGCATCATTAGCATTGTCTGGGAAATTCTTACAAATGAAAATTCCTGTCCTCCACCTTAGATTTACTCATCAGACACTCTGGAGTGGGCCCTATAATCTGTGTTCTGACAAACCCCCAAGTAATTCTACTGCATACTCAAGTATGACTACCTTAGCTATAGGAAAATGCTCCTATACAAAAAAATGAAGCACATAATTATATACTTGTAATTATTTTCTTTTTTTTAATAAAGGTTTATGCATATTAGTCTTATATGCATATTCAGATAAAAACTTCTTGAAGGCATGGGTACATACATACATACATACATGCATGCATACCCGTATATATATAATAGTATATAGCTACCTATCCAAATTTTTATCTTTATAAAAAAGTCTTTATGATTGTCCTTTAAAAGTGAGTAACTTGGCAAGACAAGGTACTTTACTTCAGGGACCTTACTGAACACTATGCAAGTAAATTGTCAATCATGCCTGAAATCTAAGTGTCTAGAGTATAATTTGTGTAGTTAAAGGACTCATTAAGACAAATTTTTGCAGAAAAATTTTTTTTGGAAATGAAATCAAATCCAAAAATTAAATAATTCACTAAAATTAGGAGCATTTAGCTTAACTTACTAAAGAAATCATCTGTTTATACTACTAAGAATGTGAGAGAGCAGCAACTTTCCCAGCGGTTTTTCTTTAGAAAGCTGAGAGTAACAAAAGTAGGTGTCCTGGATAGTAACAATTTGTAATTTTCACATGGCAGCCACAATATTCTTTCCTATCAATTTTTAGTCTCGGAGGTATTTTCCTATCCCTTTTCAAGTAAGTGTAAACAATTTATCTTCAAGTGCCTGAGTACTTTTCACAGTCTCACTAAATCCTATCAATATGGCTGACCTACAACCAGGCTTTTTGTGTTTTCTCTTTATGATTTTGAGAAATACAACCTTTAACCACATCTACAAGTTCTATAAAGCATCTTTGAGTGTGTGTGTGTGTGTGTGTGTGTGTTATGAAAATATATTCTATTTATATTCCAGGAAACACTTTTCAGTGTTCTGAGTTTTGCTGCCCAAATCTTCTTAAATCTAAATTTTCTTTGAAATAATATTGATAAAACAAAACATATTATCTAGAGTAGGTTTTTATTTACATATATATGCTCAAATAAACACAAAACCTCAATGTTACAATTTAAATATTTCAATGATATGATCCAGAAATTCCTTTTCACCTACAGGATGTGCAGAGGGTAACTTTATAAGTTTTTATCTATTATATCACCATTATCCCATCATCCTTATTTTACAGATTCCATTGAAACTAGAAGGGAAAACTAGCTCTCATCAGGAAGTGCACTCCTGCTATTTATATTCACTAATGTATATGTTGTTCTCATCCCACTCAGACTCATGAAGACTAAGGCAGTCAAATATAATAAAGCCACTGCCTGTCATGCTTCTATCAAATTTCTCTGGGTTGCATCTTGGCATCAGGGTCATGGGCCATAATTTTTTTGTGTAATAACTGGCTATACTGTCCAGTATTTTTTTTCCCCATGGCAGTTTCATATTTTAATTGAGACATTTTTTAGGTTGTTTCTTCATTCATGATTTTTTATAAATCCAATTTGATGGCACCTTCTATTTTATTTTTGAGTATTTTCATGCAGTTTTTATCTTCATCCTTTCACTGCATGTATCAAGACTTTTAAAATATGGCTTATCAATCAATCATATTATGCTCTAGGAGATAATATGTTCTTTAAAGATGGCTTATTCTTATTTTAATGTACACTCCTCAAGATATCATTTAAAAACTTTCTGTTCCAAACTTGTAAAAAATAATACAAAAAGATAATAAATTTTTTTATCAAAAATAAAAAGCATGCTTGTCAGTATATAACTATGTGTTTTAAATCCCCCTAGAGGTTGTGTATTCAGAATGTATCTCTTAATTGAAAATTACAATTTATATTTTATGAGTAAATGTCTTTTTTTTTTTTTAAAGTAATGCTTGGTGTCATATTTGCAGCCTATTGGAAATTACCTAATTCTTTGAAAAACCCTTCTTATAGTTCACTCAGAATATGCCTTTTCACATAAAGTTAGAATTTACGTTTTATAAAAATTTTACATATATTTTTTAAAATGTGTAATGCTATTCAGGAAGTTTCCAAAATACTAAGTGCATAGTTATCAGTGCTTTGTAGAGCTTTAAAACATTCCATCTAAACTCTGTGTGTGTGCACGTGTGTGTGCATCTGTGTTATTTTTTTAAAATATGCATAAAACTTCTGCAGAAATGTTAAAAGTTATTATTTTTCTCTCATGCTTATCGCTGAATGTGATGCAAGGTATATGAGCAATACATATTTAACTAGACGAGAGAAACATCATGTGTTTATTAAAAGCCCTTTCTTCTCTCAGCAGTAGTGGGTTTATAGCATCAACTTTGTGACTTTGAATTCACAATAAGAATTAAGAATGTATTGTGGGATCAAGCAAATCATTTCAGGCATGACTTATTTATGATATAATGTTTCAGAAAAATTTCTTTTCTTTGTAATAGAAATGCAGCCTGCTACTGCTAGGTAAAAAAAAGCAATGTTCTTTGCTGAGCTGTTCTGGCTTTAAATATTTCACAATTTACTTTAAATAAAATAATTTGAAACAATTATAGTTTCACATGAATTTTAATAATAGATACCCTAAATTATTTTTCCCCAATGGTGACCTCTCACACAATTATAGCATAGTATAACAATTATAGACTTATATAATGTCAATATAAATTGACATTAATACTTAGCCTCAAGGTTATTCTGATTTTGCAAGTTTTATATGCACTTGTATCTGTGTATGTATGTGCGTGCATATTCAGTTCTTTGCAAATTTATTCTTTGTTTAGTGTCACATGACTACCAACAGTTATGATACAAACAACTTCATCACTGGGATCCTCTTTTGTAACCACCACCAACTTCCTTCTTTCCTAATCACTGAAAAACACTTACCTGTCCTCTATTTTTATAATTTTATTTCAAAACCATTGTGTAAATGAAATTCTGCATTATATAATTTGAGATTGGCTACTTTTTTCACTCAACATAATTCCCTTGAGATCTATCCAAGTTGTTGCATGTATAAATAATTTGCTTCTTTTTATTGTTGAATAATATTCAATAGTATGAATATGAGATAACTTATTTAAAAATTCACCCTTTGAAGAACATAGAGTTGTTTCTAGTTAAAGGTTTATTATGAATAAAAATATTATAATCATTTATGTATAGGATTTTGTGTGAATACAATTTTTCATTTCTCAAGGATGAATGGAGTGTTTTTGTTTGTTCTGTTTTTGTCAGTAGTGCAATTATTGTTTAATAATTTTAAGAAATCATGGCAAGAAGAGAACAACATAAAACAAATTATTTTCAAATAACTTTCAATAATTTGTATTAAAATAATAACAAAGGAGATAATTACACAATTATTCTTTTGATTTATTTATATTCATGTGAAAAATATGAACAAATACCTTTAATTTTTAATATATTTTTCTTTTGAGCTTGAAAGCATAGAAAGTCCCAAACAAGATGAACCCAGAGGCCCACACCAAGATTCACCATAATTAAAATGCCAAAGTTTAAAAGCAAAGAGGGAATCTTAAAAGCAGCAAGAGAAAAGCATTAGTTACATACAAAAAAGCTCCCATAAGACTGTTAGCTGATTCCTCAACAGAAACTTTGCAGGCCAGAAGGAATTGGCACACAATATACAAAGTGATGAAAAGCAAAAACCTATATTCAAGAATATTTTACCCAAAAACTATCATTTAGAATTGAAGAACAGGTTTTAGCTCCCCAAACCAAAAGAAAAAAAAAATGCTAAAGAAGTTTATTACTACCAAGGTAGCATTACAGTAAATCTTAGAGGAATTTATTTCAGAAGAAGAAGAAAAAAAGAAAGATAAAAAATATGGAGAATAAAATGGCATTAGCTACATATCCATTAATAATCACTTTAAATGTAAATGGATTCAATTCCCCAATCAAAAGATAGAGACACTAACTATATAAGAAAACAAGACCCTTACATATGCTGCCTAGAAGAGACTCACTTCAGATCAATAGACACACAGAGACTGAAAGTGAAGGGATAGAAAAAGATTATTTCATGAAAGTGAAAACAAATAAACAAAAAAAGCTGGGGTGGTAATACTAATACCAGACAGAATAGAGTTTAAAACAAAGGCAATAACAAGAGACAAAGAAAGACCCAGTTATCCTACTTCTGGGTATTTACACAAAGAAACCCAAAACACTACTTCCAAGGGACATGTGCATTCATATGTTCACTGCAGCATTTATTTACAACAGTCAACATATGGAGGAAACCTGGATGTCCATTATTGAAGGAATGGTTAAAGAAGAGGTGGTACATACACGTGATGAAATATTACTCAACCATTAAAAGAATGAAATCTTGCCATCTGCAACAACATAGATGGACCTAGAGGGTATTGTGTTCAGTGGAGTAAGTCAGATAGAGAAAGACAAGTGCCACGTGATTTCACTTACATGTGGAATCTAGAGAAAAAAGTAAATGAACAAACGAAACAGAAACAAACTTATAGGTAGAGTGAACATTTTGATGGTTGCCAGATGGGAAGGAGGTTGGGGGATGGGTGAAAATGAGAAAGGGATTAAGAAGTACAAATTGGTAGTGACAAAATACTCAAGGGGATGTAAAGTACAGCATAGGGAATATAGCCAATAATATTGTAATAACTATGTATGGTATTTAGTGGGCACTAGATTTATTGAGGGAAATCTCTTTGTAAGTTATATAAATGTCTAATCACTATGTTACACCTGAAACTAATATAATATTGTATGCCAACTTTAATTGAAAAATAAAAAAAATTAAAAATAAATAAAATAAAATTTATTTTCAACTCAGAAAAAATTTCCAGAAGGTTATGAGTAAGAAAAGAATTTATCATTGAATACACATTAAACTAGAAGGTAATGAGAATCTTGGGTAATCTACTAAAAATTCTGTACACAGAAATAAATCCCATCTCTTTGTTTGACCAAGCAGATATCACTCATTACATACAAGTTCTTAGGATGAACAACAGCTAGCCTTCAAGTGAAAAGACGTGACAGCATCATTTGTCACACATAGTTCATCCTAAATTCACCTGATAATTGGAGGTAACTATTTATGTTAACTAATAATAAACTTCTATCTTTGTGACAGAGGGTAGTTTTGCAATAAGGTATCTGGGATATTTAGGCTCTTATTCTCCCACTGGGAGGAGTGAGATGGGGTGGTGATCTCCATGCAACAACATTAACTTCCTTAATGATTAATGAACCAAAAAGATGGTTCCAAGTTTCTTGAGAAAAGCAGTCTTGGTTTGTAAGACTGGTAAGGATTTTATTTAGCTTTTAACAAGATTTATGTCTTTTCAAAAAAAATAAAATAAAATAAAGACCTTAAAGTTGAAAGTATTCTGAAGTGAATGTTCTAAGAAAAAGAAAGTGTAGAGAGTGTCTTGCTCTATTTTCAACAGAAAAAATTAAGCCTCTTATTTTTCATTTGTGTTTGCCCTAACAGGACACATGTTAGCTAGATCTTATAGTTTCTAATATTTACCTGTCTTAGTATCATTGCTTTCTCTGATATTCTCTGATATTTCGATTTTTATGTCCCTTTCAACCCATGTTATCTCATAAATATTTTAATTTTTAACTATTATAACCTATGTTTAATCCATGTACATGTACTATAGATATATCTAGTCATAAAATTATTTTCCTATATTGAGCAATGCTTTTTTTTAGCATTTTTATGCTTTTTAAAAATATATGACATATAATCTAGCCTTTCATTTTACTTTTCTCATTCTGCTAATTCAGAAGATTTAGAGTATGTAGCAATTTTTTCATTTATTAACATTTACTCTGATTTGTCTTTAATTTTAAATTTAACAAACAGGGAGATGTCATCCACAACTTCACTCATTGAGCAGTGTTTTGTTTTGTTTTCCAATTTTCGTTTTTAAATGATGAACTCAATTCTTACAAATTGAGAATATTTGGTTCCTTAATAATGTGATTAAAATGCTTGAACAATACTCAAAAAAATCATCGGCTTGGATAGTCCTTCACAGTGTTAGGCATTTATTAACGTTTAGGCATTGTTGTGATGAAAACTGAAGTGAGCATTTTTGCTACATTTATATACAACTTTCTTTTCCTGAATAGTAAATTAACATTAAAACAAAAATAACTTCTGGGCATCTTTCTTCAATCTTGTAAAGAATGCTTTCTCATCTATTCTGAACAGATATTCCTGTATGCACTGCTCTTCTCTGTGATTTCAGCTTCTTTCCTCTTTCTTTAAGACAGCAGCATTTTCAAGTTTTTACACCAGTCTTCTCCTCCAAAACAGCTGTGTGTGTGTGTGTGTGTGTGTGTGTGTGTGTGTGTGTGTGTGTGTGTATTTTCCAGCCAAACTTTTCAAAAGGGCAATTTCTCTCCTATTTGTTCGTTACCCCACAATGATATGTCTTAATCTGGCTTCTATCCCACTACTCCACTGAAATGATACTTGGTAAGGCCCATCAATAATTTTAAATTCTGGATCGAATTATTTGGTATTGCTGACTATGCTGATCCTTCTGCCTGATATATTCCCCTGACATGAGTTGTAGATTTCTCTTGCGTTCTTAACTTTTCCCCTTTAGTTTCCTGACTCTTTTTCCTGCATTCACCCTTTCAATGCTTCTTTTTCCTCCAAAGTTTTACATAATTGTCTCCTTAGATAATAATGTTGGTGGGATATGGTAATAAAGTTATTTAAGTAAAATTATCCATAGATGATGTTTTAAGTTATTATATTAACTTATGAGATACATGAGCTAGTTGCAAAAAAGTAATGCATAAGGATAATGATATAGAATATAATGAAAAGTGGAAATAGTTATTCATCAATCTGAGCATAGATAAAAATAGTTACTCATATGAAGCTGTAACATAATGAATGAATGACTGAATTATTCGTTGACATAGGTGCACCTCAGATATATATGGTTCAACACACAATGATGGTAATACAAAGAGACCTCAAATATATGAAATTTATAAACTAAACACACATATTATTATATATTTGAACATATGTAAGCTGAGTAGAGGGCAAATAAATACCAAATTTATTATTGTGGTTGCCACCTGTGTGGAGGGGAATTATTATAAATGATAAAGAAGAAACTTCAGTGTTATCAGTTTTGTGTTTTTTTTTTTCATTAAAAATGCAGCAAAATGACAAAATACTAACATCTGGCAATTCCAGTTATAGTGTTGCACAGGTGAATGTTGTATGAGTCGCTGTATTCTAATAGTTTAAAACTTCATTCACATTTGAAAAATAGTGAAAGATTGTGATAATATAAACTGGAGACATTTGACTGTGAAGGGCAGCAAAAAACATGAGTAGAAGTTGATGTGGGATGTACAGTTAGGGTAAAATACTTTTTCGAATGAGACTGCTCCATGTGTGCTTGTGTGACTGCTAGAAACACACATAGAAAGGAAGGGAGTGATGAGTAAGAGCTAAAGTAATGACGCAAATCTCAAACGACCCAAAGAGCCAAGTCCTTGAGAGGGTAGGAGGGAAGTGATAATGTAAGCACAGCAAGAACTCAGTAAATGTAGGCTGAATGAATGTAAATGAGCCATTAAATGCTGTTCAGCAATCCCTCTGGATGTCCCTCATATAGTTACCTTTTCAACTGTCCAAAACAATGCAAAACTTGAACTACTTTCCTAGTGTTCACAAGGTCATCATGTTCTCTTTCTTTTAAATAGAGAATCTTTCTTGCCACTTGTAAGAGACAATAAAGGCCATAAAGTTTACTTGTCAGCCACTGGTTTATAGATTTATTGAGCACTCAGATTCCAGATGTTATTCTAGGCATTAAAGAAATAACAATGAAAAATACAGACAAATAACTGTATAATCTATTATTATTAAGTGATGATGAAAAGAAAATTATAAGATGACAGCGTATGATGAAATGTTAGTTGGGGTGTTTAGAAAAATCCTTTTTAAAAGATGACATTTATACAGTCTTGAATGAAATGAAGGAAGGCCATTGAGCTGGAGAATTTGAATAATTTCTTCTAGTATGTGTCCATTTCAGTCTTCACATATCCATCACATGCAAAAGGTTGAGGTTATTAGTTCTTTTTTTTTATTATTGCACTTTGACACTATGTTCCTCAGCCTTTTCTAGTTTCCTGTGTTGCAGGCAGTAGAGCGTTCTGATTACAAGCTTATTTGCATCACTTATGTTACCTCTTTTATCTTTTTCAAACACTAAATTTTTTTTTTCTTTCGGATGATAGATATTTATTTCTTATATTAAAGTTGCCCAACCACTTAAGTCATTTTAGTCTGAAGTTTTACTGTATCTCAGTGAAGTGTTCTACTATAATTTATTTGGTTATACCTTTGCTATGTGTTTTTATATACTAAAGAAAGTTGTCTTATCATTAATAAAATTTACACTTGGGCTCAGAACACAATTTCTGCGAAGATCCTCAGGAGCATTTTCTACTATATATTATCTCTTTTTTTTTCCTTTCTCCAGTCTCTCTACTGACACTTTTTATTCATCATACACACGTGCTTATGTGTCACAGAATCATAAATGACCTTTTAACGTATTTCGTCATTTGCATATTAAAGTCAATAGCATCATCTCTTTTATGTTTCTTGATCTCTTACAATTTATCTCATTTTGACTTCTAAAATAGCTTTCTCAAGTTTATCAGTGCATTTCTATTTACTAAATCCTACTAAATCCAGGATATTTCTATTATTTTATTTTATAATACTCAAAATATTTGAGGGCATTGAGTCTCTTTTTTTTCTTTGAAACTTCTGCTACCTCCTATAAAACTACCATTTATTGTTTTACTTCTCCAGGATTAATGGTAGATTTGTCATAATTTCCTTTGCAGTTTCCTCTTCTTTCAGTTCACTCAACTGTTGGTTTTCCCATAGTATTATTCTTATTTTTTCTGCACTTCGAAATTGGGAAAATAAATTGAGTCCCATGATTAAGTATATGATGACTTTAAGTATATGATGACTTTCAAATTGATAACTCATTTAAACTTTGTTGAGCTCTACAGCCTCTTGAAATATATTTGTGTGCTATAGACAACTGAAAATAACAAGTAAAAATGGCAATAACTACCTACAATCTTTTCTTCCAAATCTGCTCAATTTTTCTAAGTCTTGATGACAGATATCTATTTGCATCTAGTTTTCTGAACAATCACCTGAGTCTGTTCTAGATTTTCCTGTTTCAATAGCCTCAAACCCAAACAACACTGTTATGCTGATTTCTACCTAATTAATAGTGTTTAAAACCTTCTACTCTCAAATAATTACTCTAATGCCCTAAGTCACCTGGAATAAAGTAATATAGTCATAGGTAGTCATTCAGTTTTTACTGTTGATCTCTTCCTATCCATGCCTCCAGAAAAACATTTATAAAACACATACCTGATTGTATCAATCTCTCTTAAACTTTGCTCAACTCTGCCTTCTTCAAATTAAAGATCTGACTGCTTTCGTGCCCTGTGCAAGTCCCTGTGGATTGCATTTACTGTCAGTCTCTATAGTCCACCCCACTTTTAAAAAATCATTCTCCTTCATATTAAACATCCCTCAATGTGCCATGTTTGCTCCTGTTTCCATGTCATTATACCTGGTATTATATCTGCCTAGAATTCTTTATTCTCTTCTTTGTATGGTTATCTCCTATTCATCCTTCACAACAGACTGTGTGAACACACTTTCTCCTTGAAGAATTTCCTAATATCTATACACTTCCATTTTCCATACTGTTGTTTGAGCTGTCAACAACTATTTGTGTATACATGGTGCTTAGAGGGAAACCATTATTCTAGCATTTGTTCCATGATATTCTTTTTTTTGCTGTTGTTTTTGTTAATATTTCTGTCTCTCCTTATTAGATGCTAACTTACTTAATATCAGGCTACATCTTTTAAAAATATTTTAGTTTGAAAAAATATTAGGTTTATATAAAGTGTTACAAAAATTGTTACCTAGCTTTTCTTTACATTAACATCCTAAATAATAGCATTTTATCAAAATTAAGAAGTGAGGATTAGTGTAATTTTGTCAATTAAACTAAAGGCTTTATTCGATTTCCCTAATTTCATTAATGGCTTTTCACTTTGCATCTCTCAGTTGCAAATGCTAGCCTTCTATTTAGTCACCAGATTATAGCTTCTTCTGTCTCCTTAGTCATTTTTTTACTTATATTCAGTCTTCCAAATATGAGTATACATTCTGCTTCACTGTTAACCTTTACCTGTTGTATTTTTCCTTCCTAATTTATACAATTTTATTTCTATACGATATCTTATTTGGGTTCCTCTAATGAGAGCAAATTACTGCCATGAATAGCTAGTAGTGAAATTGTATAGAATATTATAGAATAAAAAAGAGCTTGATTTGGTGAGAAAGTAGGTAAAAATGAAATAAAGCTAATTGCTGTATTTGGGAAAACTCCTGAAGGAACAAGAATCTGATAATGTCTGGAAACTCCAATTAACTGAAACATTTTAGATTGCTGATTGAAAAATATTTATAAATCACATTGAGGATTGACTTGGATAAATCATATCTATCATCTATCTATCATTATCTATCTATCATCTAATTCATCTCTCTTTTCCTATCATTCATCTATTCATCTATCTATCTACCTATGAATTCATTACTACTGTCCTCTTAAAACTGAAGACATGAAAGAAGAGAACTAAATCTGTTATTTACTTCCACATGTAACAGTGAATTGAAATACAGAAAGCATTTCTGAATCCAGCCCTTGTTTGGTAATTTTTTTTTCTACAAACAGTATTTAAACCAGAAAATAACAGATAATATAATGCAAGGGAGCTACTTCATAAGAGAACCACAGTTAATCATTCTGCACACGGGATGACAAACCTTTTATATAAAAATCCAAACATTAAATATTTTAGGCTATATGGTATTTGTTACCACAATTCTACTTTGTCATTGTAGCAGGAAAGCAGCCAGACAATACCTAAATAGATGGACATTACTATGTTCCAATGAAACTTTATTTACAAAAATAAGCAGAAGGCTAGATTTGGCCCAATGGTGGTAGTTGTCAGTTTGCAATTTAATGCACAAACAAGTTACATATAAAAAGAAGTCATTTCCAAAGTGGACACTAATTTCAGGGCAATAGGCTGGAGGCTAAAATCACCTAAAGTCCAAGTGCTTTGTCTCTTAACTTACTATTTCATATCATAAAAATAAAAACAAACCATTCATCGCTAAGCTACAGAGTTTAGTGATAATTTAAGTAACATTAAGAGATTTTAAAATTTATGAGAAATACATTTGATATAATAATGATACTCTTTTAAGCAATGACTTAATTTTTTTGTTTTGTAATAACTGAAATTTATCTCATTTATATTTGTTATCTAGCACTTAACTAGGAAGAGAGAGCCAAAGGGAGATAGTGTGTGTGTGTGTGCATTTCTTCCTCCTTAGCTCCTTAATCCTTTTAGCAAGTAGGACATAGTCACAAAATTGCTCTTAGAGGGAGAAGAAGAGTGAGAGAGAGAGAGAGAGCAAGAGAGAGAGGGAGAAGGAGAGTGAGAGGGAGAGTGAGAGGGAGAGGAAGAGGGAGAGAGAAATAAAGTTAACCATTATTCAGAAGTAGGGGGTAGATGTTGAGGCTAAGTTATTTAATTTGTGTTTGAAGTTTGAGGCAGAAGAGGAAACACTAGTATGTAGTAGGGATTAAATTGGCTTAAAATCTTTTCCATCCTGATAATACATTAAAAATAATAATACTATAATATGTTAGACTTAGATGTTTTAAACAAAATTTATAAAATGGAAAAGGTGAGTAAAACAGCATTATTCTTTAGGGAGAAGCTCTGTAATTGATTTAGTGTGAAAACATTTCCACTTATAAACACCTTGCATTTCTTCTAGTACTAAGGCTTTGGCCTATATAAAAAACTAAAAATGTTTCAAAGTCAGAAAATTATGTGATTAATAAAATTAATTATTGATTATTCCTCAAAATTTTTTTTCTAAAAAAGAAGCACCCATCTATTAATTAGGTTAGCATGTTATTTTCTGAAATTCTCTTTTGTTTCTTATATACTGTATATATGTGAAATTTGACTAGGAGCCTCGGGCCTACAAATGCAAACTCTGTGAAATGGGTAAAATACTTTTGTAATGGTAACAGTATAAACACAGTAATAAGACTAATTTGAAGTGAATTTAAGGAAATGTTTAAAAGAAAAACAGATGATTGGCACTTGGGAGGGTGGCTTGGGGGCTGGGTGATAAAGGTGAAGAGATTGAGAAATACAAATTGGTAGTTACAAAATAGTCTCTGGGTGTAAAGTACAACATAGTGAACATAGTCAATAGCATTGTAATAACTGTGTGTGGTGTCAGATGGGTACTAGATTAATTGGGAGGATCACTTTCTAATTTATGTAAATGTCTAACCACTATGCTGTGCACCTAAAACTAACGTAAAATTATATTGAATGTCAGTTGTAATTGAAAATAAAAATGAGAAAAACACATTTAAAACATAAAAGAGGAGATGGGAAAAAGTGGTACAGATGATAAAGACTTTGTTTATCCCTCCTGTGACCAAATTAAGTTGTAACAGAAACACCCAGCAAAAAGCAAGGAAAGTTACCTAGAATCTAGATGAACAAGGCTTATAAATAGGGAAAGAAATAATCAACCTGCAATGATAAAAGGTAGGAGGGGGTGAGAACATGAGTCTGCCGGTTCTGAGCAGCTGAGTGGGACAAAGGCTGCAGCAACAGCAACCAGGAGCTGCAGATGCCTCTTAAAGGGCCCCACGGTGATGGATCTGCTTGCTCTGAGCACCAATGCCAGGTGTGCTGCATTGGGGGCAACTGGGAATTACAGGGGACACTGAGTTGTCAGAGTGAGGGCTGAAAGCAAGGCTCTCTTCCAGGCAGAAGTGCCGGCATTATTCATTGTTTCTCTGTTCAGCCCTACTCCAACCCAGCGTGTAGATATAGGCACTGCCAGAGCTGAGAATTCATTAAACTGTATAACAGAGAACACTCCACCCAGAATATTCCCTGAACCTCTGCCTATCTTAACTCACAGCAGCACCCAAGCTACATCCAGGTGTGTCCCAACTCTTAGACCCATTCTGCCACATCCAGATCAGGTGCTCCTTGCTGAGCAGCACCAAGACTCACACTGGTGGCATCTGACCTCGATTTCTGGCGTGGCCTTTTGAGGCAACTATAAGCACAGCATCTGTGGATTGGCTTGCTGAACCTTAACAGGTGACCCTGGAGGGGCAGAGGCCTGCAGCTGAACCCTTCTCAGGAGTGTGCCTCTGGACACCTACTTCACAAATCCACCCTAATAAGACCAGGAGACTTAGGAACTTTGCTTGGTACATAGAAACAGACCTGGAATGGCAGCCAAAATGGGAAGACAAAGAAACAGAAACTATATGAGAGAATAGAAGAGAGATCCAGGAATAATGTAAAAGAATCTAACAGAGGTAGAGTTCAAAACACTGGTTATAAAGATGTTCAATGAATTTAAGGCAAGTGTAGATGAATTCAGTGAGACCTTTAAGAGATTTTAAAAAAGCATAAAAAATAGAAATAGAAATTATAAAAGAGAACCAGTCAGAAAAGAACACATTACCTAAGATGAAAAGTGTATTAGATGGAATCAATAAAGTGGATAAAGACGAGAATGGACCCACTGATATAAAGGATGGGGAAGACAAGACATTCAATCAAAATAGCAAGAAAAAAAAGCCAAGACTATAGTAATAATTTAAGAAGCCTATAGGACACTATTAAATGTAAAAATATCAGTGTCATAGGGGTACCTGAAAGAAAACAAGACATGGAAGAGATATTTGAAGAAATAATGACGGAAAATTTCTCTAACCTGGTGAAGGAAATAGACATAAATCCCTAGGAAGCTCGGAGTTCCCAAAACCAGGAACCCAAAGAGGCCCATACCGGGACACCTCATAATTAAAATGCCAAAGGTTAAATGCAAAGAAAGAATCTTAAAAGCAGCATAATAAAAACAGTAAGTTATTTACAAGGGAGCACCAATAAGACTGGAAGCTGATTTCTCAAAAGAAACTATGTAGGACATAAGTGCTTGGCACAAAATTTTTGACGTGATGAAAACTCAGGATCTATAACTAAGAATACTTTATGCAGCAAAGCTATCATTTAGAGTCAAAAGACAGATAAAGTGCTTCCCAGACAAAAATAAGCTAAAGGAATTTATCAACACCAAGCCAGTATGACAGGAAATGTTGGAGGGACTTTTTAAAAAAGAAAAACCTATAAAAAATAGTATTAAAGAATAGTAATAACTACACTCCTATCAACAAGTACCTCAAATGTAAAAGAATTAAGTGTTCTAACCAAAAGATAAAGTGACTGAAAATATAAAACAAGACCCCTACATATGCTGCCTACAAGAGACTCACTGCAGATTAAGAGGCATACACAGACTTAAAGAGAGATAATGGAAAAAGATACTGCCTTAATGGACCTAGAGAGTATTGTGCTGAATGAAATGGGTCAGATAGAGAAAGATAAATATTGCATGATTTCACATACATATGGAATCTAAAGAACAAAATACAGAACAACAACAACAAAAGCAGTAATAAACTCATAGACACAGAGAATATTTTGAGGGCTATTAGATGGGAGAAGGGTTGGGGGTGGATGGCAAAAAGGGCAAAGGAGTACAAATGGATAATTACAAAATAGACATGAAGATATAAAGTGTAGCATAGAAAAATAGTAAATAGTGTTGTAATAAGTATATGAGGGGAAAAGGAGTTCTAGATTTAGTGGGGTGTTTTTGAATTATATAGATCTCTAGTCACTATGAATATACAATTGAAACTAATATATTATTTGTATGCCTACTATAATTGAAAAAAACTCATTGAGTTGTATAATGTAAATGTGAGCAACTAATTGTCTATTTCAGTAAAGCTGGTGAAAAATAAAAAAAAGAAAAGAAAAATATGACATTTATTAAATGAGTGTTAAATGCTTTAAAATAGACTTAGCACAGCTGAAGAACATGTTTATTTGTTTTGAGTTTTAATAGCACAAATGGACACTGGAAATGTCATGCTGCTGTGAAATGGAAAAAAATTTTCAACTGAAACCTTGACCAGAAAATGACTTTTCTACAAAAATTGAAAGCCCATGAATTGAAAGCACAGCCAGCAGAGAGAGTGCAATGACAAACAGTACAACCAAGAAAGCAAAGTTCATAATTACGGAGAGACAACATGTTTGAGAATTGTGTAGCTACTTCCTTTAATGAACACTTGTTTGTATTTATTGGAGAAAGCTGCCCTCCTTATTAATAGCATGATGAGTACTTAAACTCAAGGAAGTTTATATTGGCTGAAAAAAAAAAACAGCCTGCACAAGTAATAGAGAGTGAATGGTAAAGGACTGAAAATGAAGGTTAGTCAGAAACATTCAGACCTTCCTTGAAAGATCAGGGCGTTCTAGAAATCAGATAGATTAGAATAAAGACTTTTTGATTAATCCTATTAGATAAGACTTTTCACCAATTTCTTAGCAAGCACAGGAAATATAAATGATAAAAGTTGTGGAAGTTATTAAAAATTATCTCATAAGAAAAAAGATAAGAAAAGAAAACAAAACAATAGCACAACCTGACAATTTCACAGAAAAATTTTATTAAAAGACAAGATAATTCCAATGCTATATTCCAAATTATAGAAACACTAGAGATAATCCCACTAAGGTCAAGGAAAGGGTAACATATGCATAATCTCCACCACTATTGAATTTTTTTGAGATATTAGCTGCTGTAATTAAAGAGAAATCAATAAAAGGAATAATAATTAGAAAAAAAGTAAAATGAGTTACATTTGCAGATGATAAGGTAATATACCAAAACCCTCATGACTAGCTCTTTTACATGAACAAAAAAATAATGTGGTTATGCACCATGTTATAAAATAAACCGATAAAAATCAATAGAGAAGTAACAGGTACTCATTTTCTCTGCTATCTTCCACTTTGAAGACAATTTTGCAGTTCTTCTAAAATTAAATGTAAAATTAGCACATGTCTCAGGAATCATATTATTAGTTGTTTATCTAAGTAAACTGTAAACTATGCTCACACAAAAGTCTGTATTCTAATACTTGTTACAGCTTTGGTCATAAGATTTAAAAAAATCAAAAGTAACCTATATGTCCTTCAACAGCTTCTACAGGAGAATGGATAAATAAACTGTGGCATATACTGATACAATGGGATACTATTCAACTATAAAAAGAAGTGGGCCACTGATTTATATAGTAAATCAGTGAGTCAAAAGCATTTTTTTAAAAGAAAGATGCTAGACCAAAAAGCTACAGATTGTATGATTTTGTTCATATGATGTTTTGGAATAGGCAAATCTATAGGGACAGAAAATATCAGTAGAATCCAGAGAGTGGAGTAGGGTGGTTGGCAAAAAAGTTAATGAAAAAAGGAATTTTAAGGTGAAGGAAATAATTTGTCAAAACCCATTGAACTGTACATTACAAAAGAATGAAGTTTAATACATGCAAACTAAAACATCACCCAGGATGTCAAGGGATCCCTGAATGGAATCCAGACTTTGACTCTGTCCTGCAAATGTCTGAACTAACTGCACTTAAGGGGCTAGGGTATAAAAGGAGCTGACCTAATTAACTTTGTAATATGATGTTTTGATTGAAAACAATCAGAGTAAAAACTAAAGAAATTATACATAAACACTACATTCTAGTTGGCAATTTTTTTTTGTCATGGCAGCATGTGTTAATAATTCTGAACGGCTTTACCAGTATGCTAGGGTTAAACAAATATGTAAATAAATAGTAGATGGCAGGAGCCCACTTTCTTACTGTCAGGTAAACAAGAAGAGAGGCTAGAACAAAAGATGTGGTATTATTGGACTAGAGTCAAAGATATCAGTGTGAATTCACATTTAGTTAAATGGTTAAATATGAAAATAATTATATATGTGTGTGTACATATATGGGTTAATATCTACTGACAGAGCTTAGAAGCAATGACACTCAAGTCGCAGCAAGCAAATCTAGAGCCTTGATCTTGGTTTCTACAAACCATCCTCCGAAAACTGTGAACTAAGTTCATGGAAAAACGACTGATTCCAGGGTAGGTTGCGACAAAATAGTAAAAGTTTGGTTTGTAACTTACGTCAGAAAGTTGGAAAATGATTAAAAAACAGAAGCGGTATCTTGAAAACATTGGCTAAATTGTACTGGAAGAATGGGCTATTCATATAATCTCAGAATAGCACGCTCCAGATTACATGTTAAGTAGCCTGGGAAAAGTATCTTTATAATGGAGAAATTTGGTGGATACTTTCTTAACCAAGTGATTACATTTACTATGATCAATACTGGGTTAAAACTGACATGTAGCACTTGGCCAACATTTTACAAATCTCAATCTAATCATAGGGAAACAATTAAACAGATCTGATTTAAGACTTGTTCTATAAAACAGCTGGCCTGGATTCTTAACACATAACACAACCCAACACAATACCACACAACAACGTTTGACAGGAATGTAGTGAGAAACAGATGAAAAAGTCTTAGAAATGGTTTTCGTTTAAAATAAAATAATATAACAATTAAATACAGTACAGCATCTAATTTTTCCAATAAAACTTCAGTGGACATAATTGAAAAAATTGGGACATTATGAATAAATTCTTTATAATAGATTATAATAGCTATCAATGCTAAATTCTTAGGTATGATTGTATAGGGCTTGGACTTACATAGAATAATTGTATTGTTCTTAGAAGATAAATGCTGAAATACAAGGCAAGTCATCTTATGGTTTAGAAAAAGAAAAGGTCTTTCTCTCATGTCTGTTCGTCTGTCAGTCTGTCCATCTGTCTGTCTATCCATCTGTCCATCTATCCGTCTATCTATCTATTCGTTTGTCTGTCTATCATCTATCATCATCTATCATCTATCTATCTATCTATCTATCTATCTATCTATCTATCTATCTATCTATCTATCTATCATCTATCCAGCTATCATCTAACATCTATTTGCCAACAGAGACGAGAACAGAGAGACAGAAACTAAAATATAGGTAGAAAGCATGTGACAAATGTTAATAATTAATTAACCTAGATGTGTGTGTGTGTATATATATATATATACACACATATATATATACATACATGTACATATCTATATATATGTGTGTGTATCTGTATTTTATTTTTTCAAACTTACTGTAGGTATGAAGTGTCTCAAAAGGTTCTTAAGAATTATTAATAAATATATTAATATTTATTTGACTTTTTATGCATTTTTGAGCAGCAAAAACCAGTGTTCTCAGAAAATCTTAAAAGGATCTCTGATATATTAAACAGCCATAGCACTTTTACTGAGTTGAAACATGTCTGCCCTGCAAGCACCCACTTGTCTTTATTCATTGTCTGAGACAAATTTAAGAAACCCTACATCTTTAGACCCTGTTTTAAAATAATGTCCATTCTGTTATAGTTTGAAGTGTCAGAAAAAATGAAGACTTTATAGAAATGTTTTCAATAAAACATTTTAAAAATAATAACATTTTGACACTTAAAAAAGATGTTATCCAACACTGGGGAAATTGTCAAATAAAAATACTAATTTTTTTGGACCTAATGTGTGACTAGTATGGCAACCTCCTCATCACTTTGCATGAATAATACATAAATCCAACAATAACTCTGTAAAACAAATTTTAATTTAATTTTTATAAAGAAACCCAATTAAAGTTTTTTTTATTAGTAAGTGACAGAACCAATATTAAACCAATATCTATATTCTTTCTTTGTATCGATGCATTCAGGTAAAATCTAATTTTCCAAAAATATCAGGATCCAAGGATATTACAATACGTGATTTATCCTTTAACAATAAGGCATACAAAAATACAAAATTAAACTGAATTCTTTCTACTTTATTCATTAAATATTAGTAGTGCTCTTGAAAAGATCTCGTTTATTGAGATATTGTCAATAGGTATAAAAAATGACAAAATTGTTTGAATAAGAAATCCTAGAGTCAAATAGTTTTATAAATTGTCTTCAGTAGAGTTAATTTGTCAAAACTAAGGTATTAAAACTGGACAGATTTCACTTTACAATAATCGTACTTTGCTCTTAGCTTCCAGATCATCACCATCCTTCCTCCACTATTCTAAAATTAAGATATATAAGACAGAGTGTTTTATCGATCTTTGTTGGTGTAAGTTAAATTCATTAGACACAACAGCATAACCTTATACTGACATTTCTAAAATATTCATAACTTATTTCCTTACTCTATTTTAGTCTTTATTTTACGTATTACTTTAATAAATAGAAATTTCAAATGGAGTGAAATAAGTATCTCTCTTTACACATGCACACACACACTCTTGATTTTTGACAAACTAGACATCAGTAGTACTTCTTAAACTTTAGGTGATTTATAATTGTATCTTTACTACTGTTTAATTCTGGGAACAATGAGCTTATAAAATAAATGAATAAAACTGATTGAGCTTTATAAAAATGTATTTTATCCAGAGTTCAAGATCATTTCATTTTCTGTTCTAACCAAATCAATATAGAAAAGCAGTTTCTAAACAACAAAGAAGTGGGGATAATAGAACTATCCAAAGAAAGTGTTTACAAAGAATACATGCTGGTAGAGCATCTAAAATCATGGATCTTAGAAAGCATCTGAAAATAAAAGGGGCAGTGACAGCCATAAAAGCAGTTGAAGACTTACAGAAATAAAGAAGTGTACATCTCACTGACAAACTTGAAGAAAGACTGAAAATGTGAAAGTACAGAAATATTTTAAAGTGAAATTGCCAGATAGTTTTAATTTAAAAGTATAAGGCAGGGTCATTGGTGAGTAATAAAGTATCAGGATTTTGAGGAAAGCATTAAGGGTTAAAAGCAGTAAACTGAGAAGGTTTTAGTTACAACTAAGCCTCTAAACAGTGAGGATCAGAGAAATAACTATATACTATAGAGATTCAGTTTTCTTATGTGTCAAATAAAGAGTAGCGATAGCCACGTCAGTCATAGGATGGCTGAAAAGATTCATTTGAGATCCTTATCAACAGCCCACATCCTTGAATGCTTCTCTTAGAGGCATCCTGTTTTAGGCAGCATTGGATTTCCGAGTCATGGATCAGACAACTGTTAAGGTCTAAACAGCCAGGATACTTTCTGTTAGGTCAGGGGGGGAAGGGCCAGCTGGATGCCCGCCTGGAGATTCCCCAGCTTGACCCCGGGAATCCAGACCTGAATAGGGCCCACCCTAAAGCCCTAGGCGACACCACCCTCACCCGGAGGCTCAATTAGCATTGATTAACGTTCCCCACCCTGCACCTCACCCCCAGGTAACCCATAAAATCCACGCCCTCCCACCCCAGGCCCTGCCTTCTCTGGCCCCTCTCCTCCCTGGACCAGGGAGCCTCGCTGCCCGGGAGCGCTGTCCCCATAAACGCTGCTTCTAAAGCTCCTGTCGCGTGTCACGCGTTCACCTTACATTTGGTGCTGAAACCCGGGAGGAGATCGTGTTCCACGGCCTCCGGCCGTGAGGGGCCTCTCCTTCCTCTTCCAGGACCTTCGCTGCCCACCTCCTACTGTCGGATAGGGTAAGTTCCCTTCCGGTCTCTCCACCCTCTCCGGGCCTGGCCCTCCGGGACCCCTGTCCGCAGTCGCGGCCGCGTCAGGGGCGACACAGTTGACCTCCGGCCTGGTACAGTCACGAGAGACTCTCTGACTCGCCACGGTCCTTCCTGCCGCTGGGTTAAATCAGAGTCTGGGGACGCCTGACCCCTGGTTTCCCCTGTCTGGGCGGCTGAGACCGTGGGAACTTCTCATTCGGAACCGGACCCCACAAACTCCGCTTGGGGGTCTCTTATCAGATTTTAGCCGTCTAGGCCTCAACCAGGATCTGAGACCTAAAGGACTGACCTTTGACTCTGCCATCGCCTGGCCTAGATGTCCATTAGCTAAGCGGCCTGCTGAAGGAGCTTTAACTTCCACATCCTGACAGATCGAGGACGGGAAAGGTGGCGGGAATCCCGGATGTGCCAACCTCTATTAGGAGCGCAAACCTTTGGAGATCTATGCTCCTGTCCCTCCCTCCCTCCCTCCCTCCCCTGGTCCCTCAGCTCCTCCTCTGTCCCCCATCCTGCCAGTCTCCACTACTCACATGATGTACCCTTCTCGTCCCCCTTCCCCTCCACCTGCTCCATGCCCTGTCTCAGCCTGGACAGCTCTCCCTCTGTCCCTGCCCTCACTCTGACCTCCTCTGCCCTCTTCGAGAGGTCGCCGGGGCTGAAGATGTCGTCCGAATCCACATTCCTTTCTCTTCACAGAATCTCTCTCAAATAGAAAAGCGGTTAGCGTCTTTTTCTTCTAACCCCACTAATCACATCAAAGAATCTCGCTCTCTCACTCAGGCCTATGATCTAACCTGGCGCGACGTGTTTGTCATCCAGGCCTCTATGCTGACACCCGAAGGAAAAGATCGCATCCTCAGCGCTGCCAGGGCCTCTGCTGACCAAACTCGCCTCACGGACGCCACCATGCCCACTGGGCCTCAGGCCGTGCCAGGAGCTGACCCGGGATGGGAATCCCAAGTTGGGCAGGATGGCCGCTGGCGACGTGACTCAATGCTACGATGTATCCTCAGTGGCATGCAAACTGCCTCCCACAAGGTAGTTACCTCTGAGAAACTTCGGGAAGTAAGCAGGGAGCCGACGAACATCCAGCTCTCTCCCTTAATCGCCTCACCGAGGCTCTGACTCAATAGACCCGCCGAGATCCAACCTCCCAGGCGGGCACACAATACCAGCCACCCACTTTATCACCCACCCGGCCCCGGATGTCAGAAAGAAGTTACAGAAGGCTGAGGACGGTCCTCAATCCCCCGCCCCCCATACAGGAATCGGTGAAAATGGCCTTTAAAGTTTTTATGCCCGCGAGACGGCTGCACCTTGCCACCAGCAGGGAGAACCCCAAACCCAGGCCTTGGGAGCTGCCTTGAGGCCGGCGGGCCCCAGGGGCCGAGGAGCTGGGGTCAAACCCAAATCAGCCTCCTCTGGGGCGTGGTCCAAATGCGGCCATGAGGCCACCGGGCCCGTCAGTGCCCTAACCCACGGGCTCCCACGAAGCCCTGCCCGACCTGCAGGCAGACGGGCCACTGGAAACCTGATTGCCCAGTGACCGGACCGTCGTCGGCGCCTCCACGCGGGGACCATCCAGTCAGGCGCCACCTTCCCTGGAACTTCTCGGGTCAGCGGACGACTGGGGAGGCCCAGACTCCGGGACCCCACTCACTCTCGCCGAGCCCAGGGTCACGCTCCAGGTAGCGGGTGAGTCCATCTCCCTCCTGGTGGACACGGGGGCCACCTTCTCTGTTTTGCCATCTCACTCGGGTCCTAGGGTTCCCTCACCTATTTCGGTTATGGGCACTGACGGCACAGCCTCATGCCCGCCTAAAACCCTCCCTCTCTCATGTTCTCTGGATGGCTTCCCCTTCTCAACACTCCTTAGTCTTTTCCTCATGCCCAGCTCCCCGCTGAGGTAGAGATCCCCTACAAGGGTTAGGGGCCTCTCTCTACGGAAGGCCACAGACAGGTCTCCCCGTTCCTGCTGCTTCTCCCAGCGCCAGATTCTACTCCCCCTCCCCTTTCTGACCCTGTCGATCCCTCCGTCTGGGACACATCTACCCCTGTTATGGCTACTCATCACACTCCCATCCATATTTGCCTCAAAGACCCTTCTCGATATCCAGCTCTCCCACGATTTCCTATTTCTGAGACCCCTCGTAGGGGCATTAAAGCTACTATTAACAGACTTCTCAGCCAAGGGATCCCCATTCCTACTAGTTCACCATGTAATGCTCCAATCCTACCTGTCTGTAAGCCCTCCGGAGCCTACCGGTTGGTCCAAGACCTCCACGTTGTTAACGAGGCGGTTGTCCCACTCCACCCAGTAGTCCCCAATCCATATACTCTCCTTTCCCACATTTCCCCTTCCACAACTCACCTCACAGTATTCGATCTAAAGGATGCATTCTTTACCATCCCTCTCCACCCTGACTCGTACTTCCTCTTCGCCTTTATCTGGGAAGACCCAGACCCCTGTGCCTCCGGACAGTTAACCTGGACAGTCCTCCCTCAGAGGTTTAGGGATAGCCCACATCTGTTTGGCTCAGGCTTTAGCCACTGACCTGACTTCCTGTCCCTTGCAACCGAGCACGCTCCTACAATATGTAGATGATCTGCTCCTTTGTAGCCCTTCATTGAAACAGTCCAGCACAGCATAGCAATCCTCCTAAACGTCCTAGGGCCTAAGGGATATCCGGTTTCATCTTCTAAGGCCCAGCTCTGGACCTCCTCTGTCACCTACCTCGGAGTAGCCTTAACTCCTACAACCAAATCTTTTACAACTGACAGGATCCAGCTCCTAAGAGATGAAACCCCCCGCCCCCCAAGATGCTGAACAGATTCTCTCCTTCTTGGGCCTCGCAGGGTTTTTGCCCTATTAGCTAAGCCACTGTATCAGGCAGCCAAAGAAACCCCTACAGGCCCTCTTACGGCACCCGCTCTCGTTAAGCACTATTTTTCTAAGCTCCGAGAAGCCCTGGCCTCGGTACCCTCTCTCACCCTACCTAACCCAGCTCCACCCTGCCACTTATTCACTGATGAACGTTCAGGCATAGCCACCGGCCTACTGGCTCCACCACTAGGTCCCATATATCAAAAAGCAGTGGCTCATCTCTCTACACAGCTAAGATCCCACCACAAAAGGATGGCAGCCATGCCTCTGAGCCCCAGCAGCAGCCGCTGAACTCACTCAGGAGGCCATTAAAATCACCTTAGCCCAGCCTTTGACTGTCTTCTCATCGCATCGCATCACTGACCTCCTCAGTCATCGGTCTCTTGCACTTCTAGGCCCTTTCAGGGCATGGCTTTTCCACTTACTCTTCATTGAAAACCCTCACATTGTTCTGTCACCCTCCCCTCCTCTAAACCCGGCTACTCTCCTTCCTCTCCCTTCCACACAGGGGTCTCCATCTCACTCCTGTCCCCAGCTCAGAGAAGATCTCTCTGCTCCCCTGCTTAACCCCACATGCCGATCCGAAATGCTGAGCGCACCTCCTCTGTTGGCGGCAGCTCCGTCGTCGGACCCGACGGCCAGCGACGGGCGGCCTATGCTGTTGTCACTCTGACAGACACTGCTGAGGCTCAGAGCCTCCCCTTGGGGACTACATCTCAAAAGGCTGAACTCACAGCCCTAACTAGAGCCCTCCATCTCTCCAAGGGCACGACTGTTGACATCTACACAGATTCGGAATACTCCTTTCTTATAGCTCAGACCCATTCAGCTATCTGGCAGGAGCACGGCTTCCTCACCACGGAGGACACACCTGTCATTAATGGCCCTCTCTCTTATCCACAAACTCAGTGAAGCCACACGGCTCCCCAAACAGCCTCCGTCACTAGAACCTCGGTGGTCAGGCCCACACCCCATCATACTGACCACACCGACAGCTGCCAAACTCCTGGGTCACCGGTGCTCGTACCATCTCACCCGCCTGAAATGTTCTCCATCCCACGACACATGGTCTGTTGAACCCCTGCGGCCCACCGGGGTCCTTCTCCACCGCCAGCCTTCTGTCTCTCATTCTCC
This sequence comes from Cynopterus sphinx, assembly GCA_030015415.1. NCBI lineage: Eukaryota > Metazoa > Chordata > Mammalia > Chiroptera > Pteropodidae > Cynopterus > Cynopterus sphinx. The sequence continues at coordinate 20,633,420 of CM057393.1, read as the reverse complement.
TCTTAACCTTTTACCTACCTCCAAGAGACCTGGCTATTGCCCCTACACAACCGCAGGCCACTCCTCTCTTTCGTTGGCAATTTTTTTCTCTATGAGACCTACCAAGACCAAAACTCCCAGTGGGTTTCACAGCTCCTCCCAAACAACTAATGCCTGGGCACCTCTAGGAGGTTGCTTCTGGTGTAATGGGACTCTCATAAAAATCCTATCATCCCCCAGCTCATCTGACCTTTGCCTCCCGGTAACTTTAGTACCCCAGCTCTCCCTATATAGTCAAGCAGCATTGTGTGTCCTCTAGGCCCCTCCTCCCAGCACTGGCAGTCCTCGCGGAGCCGGGTTCCTCCCTCCAGTAGTCAGGGTTTCCCTAGCATCTCCACTGGTCGCCACCAGCCTGGGAGGGGGTGCACTAGCCCATTCTGTCACTGTCACTAGAGACCTGGCAGCAAAGCTTCAGCTTGCAGTTGACGCCTCAGCTCAATCCCGAGCTTCACTCCAACGCCAAATCACCTCTAGCTCAGGTAGCCTTACAAAATCGCAGAGCCCTAGACCTTTGACAGTGGATAAAGGGGGGACCTGTCTCTTGGAGAAGAATGTTGCTACTATATCAATGAATCAGGCTTTGTTGAAACTAACGTAAACACCCTTTCTAAACTCAGTGACCTCCACCAGTCCCACCCAGAGGACAAAGCACTCATGGGGGAGATCCAACCTCATTACCGTAATTGCAGCAATTCTAGGGGCCTATCCTTCTCTGTCTACTACTACCAGCCCCATGTGTACTCCATTTCATTCAGGGACACATCCGTGAAGCCTCCCGGATCACGGTCAACCAGCTACTTTTACATCCATATGCTCACCTCTCCACCGAAGTCCCGGCCTCAGATCCCCATCCTCTTCGCCCCTGGTCAGCAGGAAGTAGCAGGATTTGACTCGGTGCCCCTATATTAAAGAGGTCGGGATGTTTGGTCGGCGGGGGAAGGGCCAGCCAGGTGCAGGCCTGGAGACTCCCCAGCTTGATACCAGGAATCCAGACCTGAATAGGGCCCACCCTAAAGCCCTAGGCATCTCCACCCTAATCCGGAGGCTCAATTAGCATTGATTAATGATTAACGTTCCCCACCCTGCACCTCTACCCCCAGGTAACCCATAAAATCCACGCCCTCCCACCCCAGGGCCTGCCTTCTCTGGCCCCTCTCCTCCCTGGACCAGAGAGCCTGGCCTGGGAGAGCTCGCCCCATAAACGCTGCTTCTAAAACTCCTGTCGCGTGTCACGCGTTTACCTTACACTTTCCAAAATATATTCTATTAAAAAATTACAGAATCATGGAAAATCCCAAACCACACTGAGAACAGAATGTGGTAAGCTACTTTTATTCAAAAATAAATAAAACAGAACTGTGGTTTTCTAGTACATTGTGTATTCATGGATATCATGATGATCTTTCCCGTCATCACAAACCTGTTTGAAATCTTTAGTTACTCCAAGTTTTCCAAATGGTAGGACTTTTGTATTGTGGAGAGTGACTGTTTGATATATCAGAAAATCAATTTACTTGTTCAGAAACAACACTTTAAAAAAAAATAAGGTAGAATGGACTAAACTGAAAACAGATTACAACATAAAACATCTGAGCAGTTTTACCTAGTAAGTTGTAATATATTGTGAAATTATAATTTTTATGTGTTTATGCGTGTGTAATATAAAAAGTACATTACTATGAGGTCGTGTTAAAAAAAGTTTGAAAAATACTGTAGTTCATAAGGTACTTTTGTAATCTTGCTTTGGCCTGATTTGTATCTAACGTCTGTGAGTACCAGCCACTTTCGAATTGAATGAATAAGCTATACTCTTTTGCATCTTGGGGCAATCTGATAATATTCCTGATGAAATATTTCCTCTTACACCTTCTTGTCAACTTGGAAAACTGCTGCTCATTTTTCAATCTGCAGCTCAAATACCTTCTGCTTCATGAGTGTTTCCAGACACTTTCCTCCCTGTGATCCCTATTTCTCCTCTCTCCCGCTGCCTTGTTTTGGTGATAAAGAATTATGAGTGTCTTTTTGTTTGATCTCCAACAGTGTGAGGTAGGTAACAGATTATTATTTCTCAATAACCTGGCACTAGTTAGGCTGCAATCAATTCTCCACCTAAATTCCCTGAGAATGTATCAGTCATACTAACTACGAGCTCAGAAAATTCTGTCTTTCCCTCGCTTTTTTGTGTGTGTGTGTGTGGTGGGGTGTGCGATAGGCTCTGAAAGATGTCTAGAGCAAATGTGACAATATTCCAATTATAAACTTGGGTGAGGAAAAGTAATTTTTTGTTTACCCTTCTAATTTCTTCTGGCTAGGCTAATAATCAAATTAGACATATTAACATAAGAAAATAACCAAATTTATTATATATGTACATATGAGGATTCCCTAAGGACATGAGACCCCAAGACAAATCAGGCGATTGAGGCTTATTTGCTATTCTGAACTAAGAAGAGGGAGACAGGGGTCTGACATTTCAAAAGCAAAGCTGGCCATTCACAGGTGGAAGAGAAAGAGCAAACATTTGGTAAACAAATTTTCACAGGGCCACCCAGAAAAAATGGGACACAGCGGGGAGTCTAACAAACTGACTTTGCTAGAATTTTTTCCTGTCTGCCAGTTTGTCAAAACGCTGAAGTGCTAACTCTCTTCCTTTAAGCAGGTTTTTCTATTTGAATTCCTGTAGACATTCAAAGGGGCAAGTTTCAAAGGTTCTTTCTGAGTCTTTTGTTTCTTAAAAATAACCAATTTAAAGTAATCTACATCCCTAAAAAGGCATATTTGGGGGCAGCAAACCTGCTTTCCCTCGCATGTAAGGGAGACTAAGACCTGTCTGAACCAGTTTGTTTGGAATCAAGCCTGGAGAGCAATGTTTCTGTGTACGGAACATGCAGTAAATAGGCTGACATGACTTTTGTGCCTATTAATGCAGATTAGAACTATCTATAATCATCTTTTCTCCAGACAACATGTTTCCAGTACTATTAATTATACCTAGTAAGATCCATGCTTAACAATCATTAGCTACTAAGTCATTAATTTTACAAATGAAAAACAATTGTAGTTATGCAAACTACCAAAACCTCTTTTGTTAATCAAGTTAAGAAGAGCTGAAGAGTGATGTTTCAGACAGAAAAGGTATCTGACTACCCTTGAACTGTGAATTTCAGATCAGGAAATTCCTGAAACTAATTTAAATCATTGTTTACTTGATATCATCATACTTTCTATGACTGAAGCGTTTTAAAATAAATTATAGAAATTGTTACAGCAGAAATAATTTAATAAATATACTATTAGCTTTGGGAGTCAATAATAATATATTTTTAAAAGTTTAATGTTTCCTCTCCTACAAAGTGAGACAGGATGGGTAGAGCGGGAGTAAACCCCCTGTCTGCCTTCAAGATATTTTCCCTTTCTTCAGACTTTCTCCTGTTTTAGTCCCAGCTGGGATGATAAGCCAAAACCCATATTTTCCAGCCTAGATGCCATCTTTGGCAAAGGCATAACCTTTGGATAAGGCATGACCTTTGGCTAATTATAATATCATTATAATCTCATCTGCGTTGCAAATACTGCAGCTCCCATCATGTACCTGCTGCCATAACAGTTTCAGAAACACGTTATGAGGAAGAAAGAGCAGGATACTGAGCTCCCCGCCTACTGAAAGAAGGCAACGAGGCTATGTCAGCACTACATTTTCCCCGGGTCTCTCTGTCTCCAGGGAGGAAAAAGGTCATAACCAGCTATCTTGCTTCTCCCCTGCCACCCCCCTCTCTCAATCCAACTCTCCTCCACCCCTCCTCAAATGCGTACTTGGCGCTTTCCTGCTTGCTGTTCATTTTGCCTTTGAATTCTTTCTTGCTGAATAAAACAAGAGTCTGGTCACTGGACCCCCAAGCTCTCTGGCTCTTTATCTTACCCTTGAATTCTTTTCACGAATAAGACAAGAACCTTTCTGGGCAACAAAAAGATTGTCTTTCTGAGAACACTACTTTTTATGCAATGCAGTTATCTGTTCTCTGATACTTGGATAAAAAATACACAGTCTTCTAAGAATTGAATATGATTTGATTTTATACAAAATTTTGCTAAAATTTTTAAACAAATGCTTGGTACGCCATTCTTATCAAAACAAATAGAAAGTTCCCTTTTATTGAATTTTTAAATGAGCAAGTTTATGACACATTAAACCTTACTGTCAAGCTTTCTGAAATTGTCCTGGTAATTTTGTTTGCAGAAAGGAATAAAGCTTCAATTTTGTTTCATTACTGAATTAGCAGGCTCAGTAATGACCAGGAAATTGTTCTTGCAACATGTGAGTACAAAAATTGCAAAAGAAGAAGATTGCTTAGCTCAGTGTTTTCCAAAATTTTTTGCAAAATTGCATCACTTTGAAATTTTTTTAACATTTCAAAGCTTAAAGGTTTCACCTCTCTAGTTCAAAAAAGTCATAACCTCTGAGAATAAGACAGAAACATTAATATTTTTGTATTTACTTTTATTGAAGCATTCCAGCTGATTGCAGGTAAGTTTGGAAACCAAGGCCTTAGCATATAGCTCAGCTTTCTGGCTTGTATTAGTAGTGAGAGCAGACACTGCAGTAATTTTAATATTTCACCAAGTACTGTTAAAGCTTTATTTAGCATTTTTTTGTAAGTATAGTTGGTATACAATATTATATAGTTATATTAGTTTCAATATAGTGATTCATTTTTTCATACCCTACAATATACCCCACTTATTCTAGGAATCATTAGTCACCATGCAAACTTATTACAATATTATTGACTATATTCCTCTTCATCTTTTTTCACTCATCACCCTGTCACCTCCCCTCTGGAAATAATGCCTTTGGTCTCTGTTTCTATGAGTCTACTGTAAAAAAAGTCTTTACTTGCATATCTACTAAATCTGCTATGGAGAAATTTTTCTTTGGAAATCCCAATGTGCATATTTATTACACTTTTATAATTGCTCTACCGAGTGGCAAAAGTATATTTATCTGTCATAAAAATAACTGCATCTGATTAGACATGCAAATAGTATATTTACAACCATTGAGCCTCTTGTTATAATACTATTTGGTAGGTAGTCAGACATGATCAATAGGGGGAAAATAAAAGAGGGGCCCAGCTCAGAGACTGCCCAAAGAACACCTATTGGTAGTTGGAGAATTCCTCCTGCATCCCCAGAGACAAAGGACAGGAAGGCCATAGTTTTAACTGGCTTAATCTGTCTACAGATGCTGCACAGAAGGTACTACCCTAATTTGTCTACAATTAGAGCTTCATTATAATACTATGTTTATGCCTGGAAGTTGATGAATTTAATTATAAATTTTGGGTAAGCACATGTGCACTAGGCAAAGTGTTATGCAGCAGCCAGGTGTCAATCAAAATTACTTCAGTTGCCAATCATCTAAGAATGCCTTTGCAACCACCCATCACCACTCCAGATATAACGGAGACCTCTCCCTCTCTTGGGGCTATAGCTCTCCATCTTCCCTTGCTGTAACTCATAATCTCAATGTGCGCACACATGCGTGCGCTCACACACACACACACAAATGCACATACACACACATCCTCCCCAGAGGTACATAACCTTGTTTCCACGTGGTTAGTCAGTTTTAAGCTTGATCTGTTTTCTACCTCATAACGTGCTTTTAATAAATGAATATTTCTCATCTTCACTGAGTTAAAATTCTTTTTCAGCAAGTGAAAAAAACCTAGAGGTGTGCATAGTCCTGGAACTTCCATTGCTTCAACTGTAGCAATACTATATAAATAAACCTCATGAATACAGTAAGAACCCAGCTTACAGGTTCTTTAATGTAACCTCAGATTACTTTTTAGATAAACTTTTAGATTTCCTAATATTTCATATTGCATTTTTAATAAAGAACCTAAGCCTATGTAACATTACTCTTATAATAACTCTGCATTTTAATTTGTCACCAAATCTTAAATGAAAAAATAACCATCATTTAAAGAAAATGATGTTCCCATATTTTCTTAATTTATAGATATATTTTTATATTAAAAAATACTTCTAGGCACCACGAAGAAAGGCATAGACAATTATGCTTATTTCTTTACAAAGAAAATACTTTCTGAGGATCACCCTTCTCTATTTTCTAGATACAATTTCATTTCCCTCCAGCATTTAAGCAGGGGAAAATTGAAAAGCAGAGCAAATTAGAGCAATTCTGACTTGGTTGGAGTTTCTTTGTGTCTTGTTTGGCAGATGCTAAAGCTGACATCCCTGGGTGAGTCTAAAAAGTGGTTTGAATTGATACCCTGGCTTATAGTGCATTATCATTGGTTCTTCAGAGATTCCCTGCTGTGCCTTTCTGCTCTCAGTTTTAGTGATCTAGGTAGAAATCTTTAGTGACTCCTTTCTCAATCCACAATTATCTTTATATTGAAGACCACTATAAATTACCTGGGATCTTAAGAGATGACAGCCAAGATGACCAGACATTTATTTTCTCTTTTATGAATTTGTCTGGTCCCTTAGAAACATGTCTCATGAATTAATAATCTCCAGAGATCAATGTCAACACAGCATCTCATTCCTAATTCTCCCCACAAAAGTCAGACAACCCTTCTCTTACTCTCTAAGTTCTCATGCTGCTCACATGCTAGGCCTCTGTTCCTGGATAGAGAGGCAAAAAATAATTTTTTAAAACATTTTATTTTGATAAAATTTGTGTGTCCGAAGAAGTGATTTTTATAAACTCACTTAGTTACCTTGCATTTACTTTTTCATGCTCCAGTCAAAACTGAGTACAATTCTAATATTCTCTGATTATATTCTGTGTTTACATGCTTCCTCCTTATTGTTTTTTTTATATATATAAAATAAAGATAAAAAATGGCAAACTTAGATACTTACACTACACATAAAAATCGAGTCTGGAGTTGCAAAGCCCAGTAAGACTTTATTGGTCTGTGCTTTTGACGTCAGAAAGGTAGATGAGGAGCTATAAGTACTAAAAAGAGAGTATGTACAGATCTACAATATATTAAGGAAGTAGAGAGGAAAGTATGAAGGTAAATAACATCCGTTAAGAAAAGTTAGAGAAACATCAGAGTGGAGATAACATTTGAAATGAAACTTAAGAAATATTTGTGATTTTATTAGTTTAGCACAACTCCCAATTGTTGGAAACACATCTCCTCTCCTAACGTTCTCAGTCACACTTCTGACTGGAAGCTACTTGCTGTAATAATTCTGGATAAATCAATATGATTAAAAAATAAGTAATCAAAATGTCATTTCAAGATAGAATAACTCCTGGTGTTCTAAGGATTACCTTTAATCATTCTCCTTAAACTATTTTCTGCTAGAAGTATAATTATAATACATGGAAAGCAAAAAAAAAAATCTCCATTGTCAGTCACCTATATTTAAATCTATAACTACAACATCCTATCTTCTAAAAATGTTCCTTTAGTTTTATTTTAAAACTTACTATTTCATAACTTGTGTATCTCTGTGACATAGCACATGGTAGTCATACTTATTGATCCTTTAAAATGCTAAGGTTCAATATTGTGTACTAAGCAATAACTAAAGTTAAGAAGTTTTATAAGTTGTCAAGTCAATGAATTTTTATATGTATTATTACAGGTAATAACAATTAATAATAATAATAATAATAATAGTTATATAATAATAATGGTTAACATTTATTGAGGGTTTACTCCAGGCCAAGCACTCTGGTAAGAGACAATATGTATGATCTTCAATTTTTACATAACCCTACAGAGTTAGCTATTATACTCATCATCATTATGTAAATTAACAGATGGATGCCTGGAAGCATCACAGTTTTTCAAGGTCACAGCCAATAAAGACCCAGTTCTATCCCTGGCAGGTTAAGTTCAGTGCCATATACTTAACCACCACAAATTACTAGTCCTTAGCTATAACTATAACACAGGCGTTCCCATTCAAAATGGATTTTTTTTTTTACCTAATTAAATGTTACATCTGTATTTTATGTTTTGTTTGCATATCATTGTTACTTATAATGGAATGAGATGGGAGAATTTTGTAGCCTGTTGAAAACGGACTATTTATCTACAATATTGCTCCATAGACTATATATCATTTGGTTGGGAAAAAAAAGTGGTATTTGTCTATATATGATATTCGTATGATGTTTATATAGTCTCATCACATGTGACAAGAAGTGAAAATATCATTTATAAAAAGGGCACCTCTTCAGCTTGGTTAAAAGCACCCAAAATACCACTGGTATTCACTATAAATGTGTAATGCATGTTGAAAGGGTGGGTAGGTGAATGAATGTCCTATGATGCATAAGGGTCAATTAATAGAGTTAACAAATGAATGTATGAGACTGTGTTTGCTTGTGTGTGTATTTTAATATTTCAACAATTACAAGTAATCTTCAATTTGCTTTTATCATTACTGTAATCAGGAAAGATGCTCATTTGACTTTAAAGGAAATGAATGTGGACAGAGTTTATTCCTTTCTTCAACATTTAGAGAATAGATTCTCCACTGGCTAGGATGCAAACTATCGAAAGAATGAAAGCTGTTTTTAGTGCTAGAAAATAATCATGGTGTATACTAATATTAAGACATAAGTAGAAATTTTAAAAAAACAGCTAAAGTGAGATAGGGAGATAAGAAATTTCAGTGTCAAGTCCTGCTTCTCTCTGTAGTAGTTAAAATGTTCCCAGTTGATATGAAATCTATGATTGATTCTCTTTCACTTGGAAGATTTTTATTATACCCAAAGGGAAAACTGTAAGATTACCACTCTTACTATAATCAAAACATCAGGCATGAAAATCCTACCTACTGGCATAATAAGTATTTTAATAATCTATAATATATCCAGTAATGCTGCTGTAAGATGTCATTGATAACACAGCTATTTCAAAGTTTAATTTCAACACTGCTTATGGTCTAGCATTTCATAACAGACAGCTAAGGATCCCTGACTCTTGTATTATTAAATATAGATTCAATTCCAGAAAGCATGTTGCTATTATTTTACCATTCTGAACACATTTTAATTAGAGTGTGACATTATTGGGCATAGGTTTTACAGTTTCTCATATGTTCTTTAATAATAGTACATTATGATGATGGCTACAAAGAATGAGTTTCTTGGATGTTCATCAATCACTAATAAAATTATTGTTGCATTGATATAATGGTTCTATAAGATATAGCATACTCATTTATTTTTTTAGGAAAAACAAAATAGATAACAACAACAAAAAAATAAGATAGAGAAAAAGCAATAGGGTTATTGCAAGACTTAAAAAACTTGGAATATGAGTGATCTTTGAAATCATTTAACAATAATCCCTTGAAGACTGCATTGAACATCAGTAAACCAATATAATTTAGGAAAGCTGTTCTGGAGAAACACAAGCTTAAGAAATGCCATTTACATCACCATTTGTTTGAAAAAAATACATTTTCATTGTCCTTGAAAAAGCATCTGTCAAGTGCTATGTTCACAGAGCAAGTTAATGTCTGTCAACATTTATCAATGCTAAGATTGTGAAATGGTGAAACTTCTTGTGTCAAAGAATGGCTGAGGCAAAGACAAAGGCTTCTCACCAAGGAATTATATTAGATTCACATAGGCCAGCAGTTGACTGAAGTATTTTGAATATGCTTTTTATGGTTGCTGAAGGTGTGAAAATGAGTCAGTGTATAATGTGTGCAACCTTTAGCCAAGATATTTCAATAGCAAATATTCTGAAATATAAGAGCTGGAGTGTGTAATTCCATTACTGGTGTTGATACTGTTGAACGTTGTTTACAAGAATGAAACAGTAAAAAGCTGGTCCTCTAATATTATTTGGATTCCTTCTCCAATAAGCTTAATACTTAACTTGAACCTGGCAAAGTAAATCATTCCAAATTCAAATACCCTTCCCCACTCTGCAGAGGCACACTGGGATGTAGTAGCAACTAATGTTCATTTTGACAATAGAGCTGAGCACAGCTGTTCCAGTGAAGGTTTGCTGCAAGAAAATGAAATGAACTGTACATAAACGAATGGGCAGGGTTTCACTGTTACATCCAAAAAATTAGTATCTGGTTCAGAGCCCAAAACAATCATTTGCAGATTATGGAAAATTACATTTCAAGTAGCATCAGCTAAAATGTCATAAACATTTTAAATTATCATCAAGAGCAGGACAAAGGAAAAAAATTGTAGAAATATAAAAACATTGAGTGGAGACAAATACTGCTCAAATAATGCTCTAGGATTTTTTTCTCCAATAGATCCTTCTCCAAATTCACTAAGTAAACTGACATATGAGGGTGTGTTTCAAATTGATCAGCAATGACACAGATGTATTCAACAAACCCCATCTATCTGATGAGCTAACAGTCTGACATGTATAGGCATCAACTATCAGTTACAAGAAGTAAAAAATATGTATATAGAAAACATTAAACCATTCATCTTCAGAGTTGAATCAGAATAAAGATTCATTATGTTGACTTTCTTGTGTTAACTTATTTTTAAGAATCTCTATCTCTGGCATTCAGATCGTGTGAGTCACTTTATTCTATTAAGAGCATATAAAACAGCCTTATTCACTCATGGAGCTGTGTAGGAGGTGGGGGAGGAAATGCCAGATGACTCCATCTATCACCACTCATATTTAAACTTTCTAATAGTGTAGAATTTTGAATGAAGCATATATTAAATACTTTCAAAAACTGATGCTTAATCAAATCTCACTAACTGCAATAATATTTATTTAGCAATCTCAATGACCCAGACTCAAATTTGAGATCAGTAAAGACTCTCTAAATAGCCAAACTGAAATCTCTAAATTTGCTTTCTATAGAGCATTTTAACTCCTTCTCATTAAAGATTAATACCTGAGTTTTCAAATTAACTAGTTTCCAAGTTAATTAGAAAGGTCTCTTAGAAAACATTTCCCAGTAGCAGTTAAAAAATAAAAGGACAAAATACACTTTGACAATTGAGTACAACACAGAAAATTAAAAAGTAACTAAATAAATTTAAAAAGCCCTCTGTGGTACAGGAATGTTGTGACTATCTATCTTAATAGCTCTTGGAAATGTGTTTATATGAAGAAGAATATATTAGATGCTTAGATTGGAGATTAATTACTGACATATTTATGTATTTATTTAACAATTTTTTGAGAGGCTACTATATGATAAGCACTGTAGGAAGTGCAAATGGACCTACTGCATATCCTTGAGGAATTGACAATTGAATAAGAAATTACAATGGATTTTCATCACTCCTAGGATGACAGAAGTCAAACTCTCCAATTGATGGCTTAGAAAGTAGAATCTCAGGGTGGAGAAAGGCTCCTGGTCAGTGCCTCCAATAAATTTATTAAATTTTAGTGCTGTTTTTGGTTCTCATATTTAAATTCCTGCAGGCACTAACTTGTGACCTACGTAAAATGTTTACAGAGTATAGCTCTGGCTCAGAAAGGTACAAACCCTCACCCCCTTCACTTGATTTCTTAGAGACTGACCAATTTTATTAAAGTTTGCTTTGAAATATTAATTGAGGACTACTTGGAAAAAATAATAAATACACACAAATATTTAGTCCAAATAACATATTTTTTGTGGGAGAACTTGTAGTTTGGTGGAGGGAGGAACTATAAATCAGAGGTTCTTATGATTCTCTTCTAGATAGGATCATTTGTTAGAAAGGCTCACAAAGCTCAATAAAATATTTACATATGTTTACAGGTTTATTGTAAAAGATAATAAAAATGGTAACATAATATAGGATATTTCATGTGCTGCAATATGAATAAAATATAGAATCATGAAGTCGATAAGCAGAAGAGTTGTATAGCGTGAGGTGCAGAAGGGTCCAAAGCACAGGAGTTTCTGTCCCCATGGAACTGTGTGCATCACCCTTTCAGCACTTGGATGTATTCACTAACGGAAAGGTCATCAAATCTCTCGTTGGAGAGTTTTTATAGAGCTTAATTTTCAGCCCCTCCCCCTTCCTTGAAATTCTTGAGAAACTCAGTTACAACCCTCCAAACTCTTTTTTTTTCTAGTGAATATCATCATCCTGAGGCTACATAGCAGTCATAAAAATTATAAACATTGTACTTCACAAACACCATAAAAATGAGATAAAATATTTTTAATTCATGTATTTTGTAAGAGGATTTTATTCAGGATATATTAAGAATTCTTACACCTTAATGATAAGACAACCAAAATAAAAGGTTTTATTTTAATAAAATTTTCATGAGAAGATTAAAGAATTACTAATGAGCACATTAAAAATGCCAAACACTAGTCATTAGGGAAGCATAAATTAAAACTACGGTGAGATTCCACTTCACCCACTAGAACTGATGACACACTTTACAAGACAAATACTGTTGTGGACAGGAAAAATCAGAATACTCATACATTTCAGATATAAATTTAAAATATTACTGCCATTTAAAAATATCTGTTTCATAAGAAATTAAAAAATAAACTTAACCATTTGACAAACAATCTCACTCCTAGGAACCTACTTGAGAAAAATGAAAATCTATGTTGATACAAAGACATGTACAGGAATGTTCATAGCAGCATTATTCATAAAAACTTCAAACCAGAAACAATTTAAATGTCCATCATTTGGTGAATAGATTTTTAAAAATGTGGCATACCATACAATGGGAGGCAATTCAGCAGTTAAAAAGGAGTAAACTACTGATATATGGTACAATACAAATGAAGCTCAAAAACTCTAAATGAAAGACAACAAAAACAAAAGATTAGATATTTTATGATTCTATTGATATAAAATAGCTATAAAAGGCAAATTCATACACAGAAAGAAATCAGTGACTACTTGGCACTGGGGATGTCAACAGAGATTGGCCACTAGTGGTCAAAAAATATTTTGGGGGTGATGCTAAGGCATCACTGAAAGACTGATGAAAATAAGTTGATAACTGTACAGCTCTGTTACTGAAATCATTGAAGTGTACATGTAAAATAGGTGAATATTTATGGTATGTAATGTATACCTTGAAGAGTTGTTTTAAAAGACAGATTCCTGATCTTATCTTCCATAATTAATCTTTTCTCAGAACTTGAAGGATGCATGTTAATCCACTTAACATCTGCACTGGTTCTCTTTTAGCTCTGAAGGATTTCAGAAACTTGTTACTTTAGTTCTTAGCCTTTGTCTACTCTCCACACGGAAATTACCACTACACGAGTTTCTAGGCAGAAACAATCTGCTGGTAATATGCAAAATGACTATCGAGAGAGGGTTTTTATTTTTCTCAAAGGTTTACTTTGAAATCTTCTTAGTTTGGGTTTACATTCTAAAACATATGCTGCTTCTTCAATTGATGAACACCATGAATGATTTCACTTACAAAGATTCAAAGCTCAACATACAAAAATTGTCTTTTCCCTTAGTGTAAGCCCAAATAAAATATAAAAACAGTAATATCTGGTAGCAGAGAGTCATTCCCTCCCTCACAAGAATGTAAACATATAAATGAGCAGTTATACTTAAGTGAGCAGGGAAAATGCTGTGGGATTTCCAAGGAGGGAGATGAGCAAGACGCGTCTATCAGAAGACAATAATACTAGGTCATGAAAATCATGTGGGAATTGCCCAGCCTGTGAGTGGTGGAAGAGAGCATTTTAAGCAAGGTACACAGCAAGTATAAAAGATTAGTGAAGTTGTTTCTTTCTAAAAACAAGATGTTATAATGAAATGCATCACTGAGGCATCACTGAAAGATTAATAGAAAATAATAATTGATAGGTTGGAGTTAGACTGTTAAGGATCTTTTGTATCTTACTAAGAAATGCGGACTTTATTCTTTTGTCAATGTTAAAAAATAAGAGTTTTATATACATATGCACATATGTATTTAAGCAGATAAATGATGATTGATTTCATGTTATAAATAATCACTTTAAGGATTTTATAGAGGAATTTTGGCACAGGAAGAAACATGCTGGACTAAATAGTTAGAAGGCTATTGGTATAGAGTGCTGCAGAGGTGTTCCATATTATTATGACCTAAAGTAAATAAATAGGCTTAATGGAGAGGAATACAGACAAGAAGTATACTGCATTCAGAATGCAGTATTTAAGAAAGCAAAAATATCTATAATATATTTGAAATATTTCCATAATACTTATACAATGATTTACCATGAAAAGAGTAGCTTTTATCTTAAATTTTTATACCCATGAGAAAAAAATGAGAATACTTATTATTTACCTGGCATTTAAAACACAGGATTTGCGTAAACATATATATGTACACAAACATGGAAATGATAGATAAATCTAAAGAAATAAACAAATAGAAGTAAAGAAATTTGCAAGAGAATTAAATAATAAATTACAAGCATTCTCATACATATTGATTTTGTAAGATATAGAATCTGTATTTCTTTACAAGATTACAATAACATTTAGAAATTATTATGCTTTGATATGGTTCGATCTGTTTTCCAGAAGCTTACAAAATATTCCATGAGGTTGAGAAAAAAGGGTCATATAGAAATATAGAGCCAGCTCTAACTCTAAACTCACTTCCTATTCTCATGCAAGTCATTTTAACACTCAGTGATTTCCCTGGGTGACCATAGACTGCTGTCTGCTTGTGAATTTTTTGCAACTTAACACTGCTTCTAAATTAAATGATGGCGGCAGAAGCATTCATATGATCTGATTATTATTTTCCACAAGATGAGCTGACTGTAGGCCTCCATCAATATGAGATATTTTCTTCCTTTATTATGGCTCTCTTTAGAAAGTACAGTCTGGTTGAAGTTGAGTGTTGGGATGCCATACATGCTTAAACAGAATTCCTTCTATTAACAACAGAATATCCATCTTTTCTGGCCATGTAGTGTTTTTTGACCAAAGCTACAGCTTTGCCAGTCAGCAATCTACAAAGCTACAGCACTAGTCAAAATGTAATAGGTCCAGAGAAAATGAACGATTCACTGCATTCATCTAGCCCACATTATTAGAAAATGTTCAGAGTACATATCTCCAGAACAATGTATTCCTTGAGACAACAATCAATGTCTTTTATTTTTTTTCCCTACTTATGTCCAGCACTAACGAAACACACGCATGGCATATAGAAAGCCCTCTTTGAAAAAACAGATGATAGGCCATTATATCATTTATACAGAAAAAAATACTATTTATTTTATGCAAACATAGTCAGTCTTTTATAAAAATGTACTTCCAGTATACTACTTTGATACTATATAAATATTTAAATATAGCTTTAAATATAGAAGATATGAACTAAGGTTCATATTTCTCTTTTTACCTGCTGATTTTTGAGCTGAGGGCTAAGTTCTACAAATAAAGGTGATTTATTGATATAGTTGTTTAGTTTCTTAAAACCAAAAAAAAAAAAGGCTTTTTTCCATACAAACAAAGTGCCATAAAACAAAATATTTCTTCTGATGTGGTTTACCAATATGCTCTAATGAGATTTCTGAATTTATGCTGAAACAAGTCATCTGCAAGTTTCTGATGCACCTGTCGTGGGTAGACGTTTTAGTAACAATTAGCATTTTCCTGGATATAACTTTTATGGTTCTCACTATCTTGCTATTCCATTGTGCTATGTAAATTGCTCACTTTCATTTTCACAATCTTTGGTTTTCTTTCTGCTTTTTGCCCATATGTAAGTCTTAGTTTGTGGAAGAAATTGATGTTAGATATTTTCTTGTCAGAGATGGCATATGTCTTTATTTTGTCTGAAGTTCAAAGCAGTGTTGGCTTCTGAATTTGCATTATGAGCAAATGAATTGTTCTTAACTTTCAGTAAAAATAGTCCTGCAGCAGGGCAGCTCAGAACAAAAATGTAGCTGTCTGTATCGTGCCTTTGCTTTTCATTGACTAGTTCATTATGCATGAGGACATGTCCCACCTTTGTCAGTCAGTCTGCTTATTCCTGCGAAATATCACATTCTTAAAAGGCCTTTGGAATTGAAAACAACCTAAAGCTCTGTTTAGATTTGTGACTGTCATTCTTCTGGTTAGAATTGCACATAGGTTGTGCAACAGTAGCAAAGATGCATCCATAATAGCTGTCAGCCAGGATGATCATTAAGCTCTGTCTGCAGTCAAGATTCCTGTGCCAGATGGCACCTCAGGAACACTAGACAGAGCATGTGAAGCTGCCAAGATTTGTACTGAGCCCTTTTAACTTAGGGCTGGTGGAAGAATAAAATAAAGCTAAAGGGCCCATGAGAATAAAACTAGCCGTAGCTTTCTAAACCCAAGCTCTTTCGTTTATACGCAAACACAAATCAATGTTATATTTACAAATGTATACTGCTTTTTAATATTATGTCATACCAAACATTACTTTTTTCTAAAATGCATTTCTTACTGTAATGCTGTACTTCAAATGGTAATTTTTTCTGCCTTTTATGTCATATTTAGAAGATATTTCAACTAACATTTCTAATCAGTGTTTTCTTCTTAAATAAGTTTTTTTTTCTTTTATATCATTATATCTGAAAACTCCTAGGCACAGATTTGAAATCTAATTTTCTTTTGATAGCTAGCTAATGATTTTGAGACCATTTATTGTATATAAAATTTTTGTGCTTTTGAAATTCTTTATTTATTACATTAGATTGTCCTACACATTAGGATCTTTTTTTGTGTAATATTGGAAGGAAATAAATAAACTTGCTAATTGAAGAAATAATTATTTTATTTTATTTAGATTGTCATTTCCTGAAAATTAATTTCTTTTTCTTTTTTTGAATAGATACAATTGTTGAACAAATCTGTTGCATAAAACTTACAAAAGTAAAAATGTCATGAGGAAAATCCTACCAGAAAGAATTCATTTACTCTACATAACATCTGCCATTATTTTCCAATAAGACACATATTATAAGATTCTATCTGCTGTGGCCTTGCAAAATAGCTGTGATTCCTTGAGGGGATGCTACTTTAGACTTTAAGATGCTTAGGATTTTCTGTGGGGCATTTGAGAAAGTGATGGGGTGGGATAGGTATTAGATGAGAGAGGAATGTGTTGTTTTGAGGAGCTGTGTTGAGAGATGCTTAATAAAAGTAGTTTTAGGGGGAGATAAAAACCTGAGGGCCAGCGGGGTGGGTTACATGTAGAACTATTTCTTTGTACATATAGAGTCAATATAAGCAATAAAGTATGATGATCTAAAACTTGTTTTAAAATTATCCTCTGACTGCTTGGTTAAAAATAGAGTAGCGGGCAGAGTTGGAATCAAGAAATTGGTCAGGAAGCAATTGTAATTCAAGCAAGAGATGTTAGAGGCTCAGAACAGGCTGAAGGCAGTGGAGGTGGTAAATGTCAACAGAACTTGAATGTTCTGAAAATAGAACTGAAAGAATTTGGCAAAATATACCCTAGGTGTATAAATAAAAGTCTTTAAGCTAGAGCAATGGAGTTTAAATTAAGTGGGATGAGGAAAAGTTGAAAAGCAACTGGTTTGTGTGGAGAGAGTAGAAATGAGAAGGTTGGTTTAGGACAAGTTATATTCCAGCTGCCTATTAGATATCAAAGTAGAAATTTTAGTAGATAGTTTAGATATCGGAGTCTGATTTGTTTGGGGATTGCCTTTTTACTCTATATGTTCATAGAGTTCTAGACAACTACATTGAAAAATGATAGTCTATCTCATCTCAGTAATACTGATTAAATCAGAGGAGATCATTCACTGAAGCTGAATCAAAGTTGCTTCCTTGGCAATTAGGAAATTACACTCATTGTAGTGTTGGCCAATCTCTTAAGTGATAATAGTTTGAGAATTGTAGCCATGTGTTATGCTGTCTGAATAGGCAAGCAAAAAAAATCATCTAGAAAATGCACAGAAGAGTACAGAACTATTAGGAAGCAAAGAAAAAAGATGTAGAGAGCACTACCAAGATTCCCATGCCTGCCAATTGCCATGTTCAAGTACATGTCTCAAGCCTGATTCCATGTTCTACAAGACATTCCATGTCTTTATAGGAATAGGAAAGGAGAGGAATACTGTGAGTAATGGGACAACATACTCATGGACAGGTGAAGTGTTCAAAGGGAATGTTTAATAACACTGACACGGGACATGGAGGTGTATAGATGGGGAGTCATTTCAATTTTTCTCAGGATTGGAAAAAACTTTGAGTCAAGGAGTTGAGAATATAAGGGGTTTTTCAAAGAGCGCAGTTAGGGGAGTTCACAAAGTAGCTAACAGCGGGAGGTTAATCAGAGAGGGTGGCCATACAGAAACATTGGTGATTCCTTACTGGATTATACAGGCAGAAGATAGGTTAGTATTTTGGTAGATGATGAACAATAGTAGATTAGAAGAGCATGAAGTTATTGACTGTACAGTTGAATTGTGATAATTTTGTACTACTAGAAGAATTTCACAAGGAATTATTGTGATGCATAGTATTGTCAAAACTTGTCTCCTTTGGTTGCCTAAAGAAATACCAGCCCTTTATTTTGTAATAGTTGTGTAGCACCAGGTGAGTGCTAGAGTATTTGGGGGTAATCACTTCATGGATTGTATAAACACCTAACTTTTTAAAATTTAAAATAAAATAAAAAAGAGCATGAAAAAATAAAAAAAAAAAAGAAAAGAAAAAAAAATACCAGCTCTAATAGCCCCAATCACACTTACTTTCTGATTTCTGAAGGAATTAGCTTTGAGGGTAGGGATCAGTGAGTCTTTACTTTTGTTCTAAAAGATAAAAAGGCTAAAATTTGGGCAGGAATTGCTTTTCTGAAATGTACATGAAGCCTGAGGATTTCTGTATTAAGTAAAAATCAAACACCTAAATACGAACCATGGGAGTGAGTAAATGAAAAACCAAATAACCTTTCTGTAAATTAACTTATCCCTCTAAATCACCGTCAGTAATTATCTTGGGGCATTCATTTAGTATTTAGTTAACTATTCAATATTTTAACTCAAGATCAAGTTTGGGACAGAGGTTTGGAACAAAGAGAACTTGGTTCAATTTTGCTCTTCCTCTTACATTGTGGTAAATCACAGGAGCCTTAGAGACTCAGCGTCATCATCTATTAAAGAAAGTCATTCTTTGTATCACAGCTTTTACTCCTGCAATTAATTGTGCACTACATATAATTTACCTGACAAGAAAATCAACTCAGAGTAACCTCTGCTTAAATACTTAATTCTTTTCTCACTTATTAAGCAGCAGTTCGTGATCATGAGCATCACAGACACTTCATGGATAGGGCTGACTGCTGCCATGTTCACACTCTTTAAGAGTGGTTAATTAGTTTGAGAAAAGACAGGTTCTTATGGACTATTTATTTAAATTCTCAGAATTTATAATGTTTGGGAGACAGATGATACTGTGGAAAAGAAAATAATTATCTTTAGTTTTTTTTTTATCACAGTTGAAAATATTCCAAAATATTTAGTTATTGTTCTTTTCCTTAAACAAGAATATGCTATCATGCCTATTTTTTAAAAGATATTCTTAAACGTAGAGATTTTCTTTCAGTGAGCACAATCACACTTGTTAATTTCATGCTTTTTGTTCTTGAAGTTATTTTTAATATTTTTTTCTAACATCTTACTATTAAAATATCTCAGTCTCATAATTATCTCATAATTATTAAAAGAAAATAATTTGAGATTGTGATCACAGATACGTATGTACTAGAAATTAAAAAGCATGACAAATATACTTGGCAAGACACTTGCCTCATTTTTTCACAAACTGAAAAAGCCATGATTACTGCTCTTCAATTGACTTAGTTCAATATTAAAATCAGAGAAAGTAATCAAGTCAGGTTTCCTTTCCATTATGCAGTGCTCAATGATGTTTTACAAATCAGAAAGCTTTACCATTTCGTTCTTTTGCTGTATAAATTAAACATTAACAAGAATAAAATGATCTTAAAGCTTAGAGAAAGGTCACTATATTCTCTAAGGAAAACTGAAGGTTATCTTATATTTCTATAGCTCTCTAATTTACCACTTAAGCAATGTAGACGGAATATTGACACAGTCATGTGAAGAGAAGTCAAGAGCAGCGCAACTTAATCTCTCAATCTTAACTTTATTGTTAGGAGTTAGGCTCTTTCATAGAACATTTTGAAGTGCTTTTTAAATTACATACATGTTTTTTGAGCTTATAATTCCATTATTGGAAAACCAAACCTATGTTTTACTCATGGATTAAAATTTGACCACAATTAACAAAAATTAATATTGTAGTTACTTTTGCATTCATAAATTTTACTGGAATAATTAACTGTTGCATTCTGAAGCCCAAGTTTGAAAAGAGAATATAAAATTATTCATCTTAGCAAAAATAACTGAAATTCAGTTACTAAAACAGTTAAACAACTTTATTTTTTTTCCCAAAAAAAAAAAGTGTCTAGAAAACTCTGTTGTGAAGTGTTGTTTGAAAAAGCAATGAGAAGTTTATAACATTATTAGGTTGATGAGTTGTTCCCTTATTTGACTTTTAAAGCCAACAGTATAAAAGCATGACTCATTAGTTTGAAAATGGCTTGTACTTCCTTTCCACTTAGAACTGGCACCAACAAAATGCTGGTAAAATTCTCAACTTTTCAGGCTACTATCTCTTCAAAAATCTTTGTAAATTGAATTACAGGAGACTGATATCTTCTTTGTAAGAGTTACTTAACAATTGAATTTTGCTATTAAACATGATAGTAGGTATAGATTGTCATGACTAGGTAATTACATTTTTGGCTGATTACAAAATATCAGTTTCTAGTTCTTTTTCTCTGATACTGTCCTGATTCATTGAAATATTCAGAATAGAAAAAATTCTTTAAGTAAACAAACTATTTGCAAATCATATAATTTAATGAGAAGCTTATAAAAGGATAATAATAAGGTATCTCCAAGTTTCCTCCCATATAGGTCATTGATAAGAAAATAATCTTACTAATAAAGGGATGATGTGTTTAATGACATCAACTGAGTGGCTTTGAGTAGCTTCATGAGAAGGTAAACACAGGGAACATGCCTTGAAATGGACTAAGAGACATTTTGCTTTAGAGACTACAGAATTCTATCCATAAGATGATAGAAAATTATGATTAAAAGAAAGAAATAGGGATATAACAAAATAATAGAATTTCCAAAGGGGAGAGATTATGGCTAATAGATTACAGCCTCTGTGACCTATTAGCCATAATTAGCCATAATATTTAATATTTAAATATTAAATTAAATGATGACAAAAGAAAAAAATATGAACCCAGAACTATTTTTGTGTTCATTTTTGTTTCTGATGCGATTGTAAATGGGATTGTTTTCTTAATTTCTCTTTCTAAAAGTCCATCATTGGTATATAAAAATGCAATTAACTTCTGAATATTAATTTTGTATCCTGCTACTTTGAATCCATTGATGAGTTCCAACTGTGTGTATGTGTGTGTCTTTGTGTGTGTGTGAAATCTTTAGGGTTCTCTATATAATATCATGTCATCTGCAAATAATGACCATTTTACTACTTTCTTTCCAATTTGGTTACCTTTTATTTTTCTTGTGTAGTTGCTGTAGCTAGGATTTCCAATACAATATAGCACAAAAGTGGTGAAAATGAACATTTTTGTTTTGTCCCTGATCTTAAGGAAAATGCTTTTAGCCTTTCCCCATTGAGTATGATGTTAGCTTTAGGTTTGTCATATATGGCTTTTATTATGTTGAGGTATGTTCCCTCAATACCCACTCTGCTGAGAGGTTTTTTAATCATAAATGGTTGCTGGATTTTGTTGAATGTTTTTTCTGCATCTATTGATATGATTGTATGGTTTTTATATTTTGAGTTTTTGAGAGCCTATTCCGCAATGTGATGCTATTAAGAAATGAGGGCTTTTGGTAGGTAACTATGATTAGATAAGGTCATGAAGGTGGAGTGCTCACAAATGGGTTAGATGTCCTTATCAGAGCTGAGAGAGCATTCTTCCTATTCTCTACCATGTGACAGTACAATAAGAAAATGGCCTTTTGTGAACCAGGAAGTGGGCTCTCCCCAGAACCCAATCGAGGTGGGTTATTCATCTCAAATTTTCAGTCTCTAAAACTGTAAGAAATAAATTTCTGTTATTTATAAGTCACCCTGTCTATGGTACTTTATTAAAGCAGACTAAAATGGTTTTTATTTTTCCTTTTGCTCCTCACTTTTTTTCAGGGTTAATACTAGTTACATTCTTCTCTATTTAAAAAAATTGCTTTTTGTTTCTTTTATTTTACAAAGCAAGGATGTATCTAAATAAGTACAGTTTAGGTAATTAATTATTAGAGAGAAGCATAAAGCCAATAAAATGTATTTATAGGCAATCATGTCTATTTCTTCTACACATTATTTTTTTATCTTAAAATCTTACATTTTAATGGAGGGAGAAAGAAAGCAAAAATAAAATCACTTTTAAATATAAACTTTATCTTTAATTCCTGAAGCAATAATGGTAAAAAAAAAATAAGATTTCATTAGTAGGGAAATTGTGCTTTTCAAGAAGAGAAAGTTTTATTTAATTAAATGAATTTTTTTTACTATTCATTACTACCCAACTAGTGATAAAACTTCCCTATCAATAGCTCTTGCCTAATTTTCCAGAAGTATGTGTTGGCGGAGACTATTTAGCAATACGCCTACCTGCAAAGGAAAAGCCATGTACTACATGGGTACATTTCTGTATCTATAGCCTACAGCAAGCCTGTGGCCTCTAGCCATAATGAGCAATGAAATCCAGAATCGATTTCTGTCACTATCTCTTGGATGATATTTATAATTTGCTACTACTTATTGTTACATTTTCAAGTGTACATATTTCACCATTTTCATTAAACTTTAAAATCCTTGAGAACATGAAATGTCTTTTTCACTTTTCACTTCCCAGAAATACCTAGAACACTTGAACCTGCCAAGTGTGTAGCATGAAGCTGCCTTAGAGAAGCTGGAGTTCAGCCTAAAGGTCACAAAATTTTAGTCTTAGAAAAAACCTTAAGAAACACTCTTGTTCATAGCCTCCCTTTGGCATGCACAGTACTTTTGGTTTTCGAGTAGATGGTACATGGTCTTACATGAGTTTCTACTTTAAAAGTGATTAATGATTAAATATTCCCTGTTCTTACTTGAAGACCTGTAATATGTCCTCTTACTTCCAAATTCATCTCAATTCCCCAAATATACACCATTCATGGACACTTTTTCAGTGCTCAGGATGAATCAACCAAATAAGTACATAGGGGTGATATTCAAAATATTTAATATCAATTATGGCACAGTGCAGTCTTACCAGAGTTGAGCACTAAATAAATAAATGTCGGCCACATTTAATTGACCAGGCCACCTTGGTGCACACTGACTAGATAATTACCCTTGAAAATATACAAGTTCATAGAAAAACAAGAGAATTATGGAGAATCAATCCTGAAGACTATATAGTTTCCTAGGGCAGTCGTAACACATAATCACAAACTAAACAACATAGATAAGAGAAATTTGTTCTCTCACAGCTGTGGAGGACAGATCCCCAGTCAAGGCGTCAATAGTGTTGCTACCCTGCAGAGGCAAGAGAATCCTTTCCGTGCCTCTCTTCTAATTTGTGGTGACCGCAGAAACACCTGACATTTCTTGGCTTGGGGATTTATAATTCCAATGTATGCCTGTGTCTTTACATGGTGATCTTCCTCTCTTTTCTCTGATAAGGACATCATTCATTGGATTTAGGTTCCACTCAAATCCAGGATAATCTTTAGATCCTTAACTTAATTACAGCTGCAAATGTTCTATTTGCAAGTAAGGTCATATTCACCAATACTGGGAGTTAAGAGTTGGACATATTTTTTTGAAGGACACAATTCAATCCTCTACAAAGACCAAATATATTATAGGAGTTTTACACAGAGCCATGTATTAAGTTTTAACGTTATGTTAACGGTACATATTACTTTCTCTATTTTCCATATAAAAACACTAAGGCTTAAAAAACTGTGTCTATCAAACAAAAAACTGAAAATTCTGAAATTAGAACTTAACTCATGGCTGACTTGTGATAAGTAGAAAAAAGACAAATACCCTTTTCTTTTCTTTTTTTTTTTCTCATTATGATTTAATCTCAAAGATACACTGAATTTGTCTTTAGATTTAGTAAGCATATGCTCACTTTTTTTTTTTTTTTAATTCTCGGAGTAGCAGGTCCTGGAAGCAAAGAGGGGCTTTATGGGAAATTGGCTGCAACTACACATGGGATAGGAGAGGGGCATCAATACTATGTCTAGCTGAGAAGGATGAGGAAAGTGTGACATCACAGAGCAGTCCAGTCTCAGTGTGACATTTCCAGGTCTGCAAAACTGTCCCCCATACATTTAAATTGGCCTCAGCTCAGGTGCTCTCTCATTATTCTCAACCCCTCTGACCATATGTTTTATTAATGTCTCATGAATGTATTTTAGTATTATATTTTATTGTCCAGTTTTTTCTCATCTTTCACCTTTTTGGTAGTGTAAGATATGTGGGTTTACATTAACATATGCGAGTGCATTGTAAATACTAAACTTCCAATTGACAACAAATGTAAATATAGTATTCTTCGTTTTTAGGATATTTACATTAATTTTAAAATTAAAAACTTGATCATTTTTAAAATAATAGAAATACCTAAAATAAACAAGGTAGAAAACAAGGTAGAACTTATTCAAAGTAAAATTCAGATGATAAAGAAGAATTTTAAAAGGGTTCCAGATTAGTGATTTATTTTCTCTATAAAAAACATTTTTAATTCATAAAAAATAAAAAATTAACTGAAGAAACTACTGAAATGTGAGACATTTTGGAACTCTCTAAATCCTTCTAAGAAACTGTTTATAAAATGTGAGCACAGTCAAGTGCCATTATAAATAATCTTGATAAGCTTTGATTTTTTATACATCATTTTCAGAGTTGAATATATTTCATTTACAAAATCTCTTTTAATATAGTATTTATGTTAGAAAAAATATATCAAAAACATGTATGTGTATTTTCAAGATATTCCATATTTACATTTTGGAAGAAAGATTAAATTATGAAATTTAGTTGTTCTGAGTTCAAGAGACCAAAAATGTTATATATAATGACAAATTAGTGTCCCAATATTTAAGCCTCAAAATAACTTAGATGTATTTCAACACATGCACACTGTTATTATGTTTGCTGTATCTAAATAGAATTAGAGTAGGCAACTGATTACAGGAAAGCCAGGAATATCTTGTTTTATTCTGCAGAAACAGATCCTAAGCTCCAAATAGGCTTCACTTTTCCCAGCTATAGCTAGTAATCTCATTTTTTTTTAAATGATTGTGGGAATTATGTATTTACTCATGTGGGAAAAAAAAAGTATTCTCACAGGTGCAATATCTGAAATGAAAGCCAGGTATTTATTTTGCACTATTTATCTCTGCACAACACCCCACTTCAATTCTTGTACGCACAAACTCAGTCATAATCTTGTGTGTGTACTTAACACACACACACACACACACGCACACACACACACACAATATAAAAGTGATGGAGGTTGCCTTTTAAGTCATTGTGGTGATCAGACCTCTGTTTATTTCTCTTCTTACTTCCTATACCTCCTCTTGCTCCTTCTTCTCTTTCTTTTTTCTTTTTTTGGTTTGTGACACTAAACCTGGATAGGAAGCAGCAACAGTACATTCACAGCATAGCTCTATTCAAACTTCATCAAATGTTATATGTTGAAAGAACTGAAGCTTGAGCTTCTTTACCTACAGAAGATATTTGTGTTTCTGACTTTAATAAATCTGGTTTACCTTTGAAAGGAGATTTGGAATGAGTAAGAATTAAAGCTCCTTAAAACAAAAGACAGTATTAGGAGTTAATGTTTGATAAATAATGTCTATTGTAAATGGATGTTTATTTTTTTACTCCATTTGTCCTTATTAAATGATATAATGATAGCTATTATTAGATAAAGAGTTCAGCTACTGTTTATTGTATGAAGACTAAGACTTGGAAAATATCAGAAATAATTTAAAAATTTGTATATTGGCCTTAGATGATAGTTGTTAATAAGATACTTTCATATATAGATTAAAATCTAAATGAAAGGCTAGAAATGGAAAAAAATATTTCCTGGATGCCCATATGGAAGTTCAGCTTTTTAAGGAAAAATATAAAGTCGACCTTGTAGGTTAGCAGTACAATTCATCTTGCCATAAAATATTCTTATTGAAATAATTAAACTAACTCTACTGTTTTAGGATGTGATTAACATTGCTATTTGGGGCTAATTGCCAGAAAGAAAGATTAAATTAATATGACAACAAATTCACAATCCCATCCACTGGTCCAAACTAGAATGTCATTTTTTGAACAATCTAACATGGCAGCCTCTAACTGAATCAGCATTTAGTGCCATGAGTCAACTCAAGAATGTCCAGAGCAAAAAAAGCCAATTACAAAATGATACTTACTTACTGGATTGGACAGAAGAAGAACAGCTAGAAGGCTGGAAACATTACAACACAGTTATTGCAAAATCAACACCTGGATTTACAGATCTAGGCCAGCTGAATAATTATTTTAAATACAATCTAAAATGTTAATATTATGGCTTACTGTTTATTGATTCTCTTACACTGAAGGACCAAAAGAAATGAGAAGGAGATTATGTTTTAAAATATAAGTGTAGACACTTTCTTTCACCAAGAAGATAT
This sequence comes from Cynopterus sphinx, assembly GCA_030015415.1. Lineage (NCBI taxonomy): Eukaryota > Metazoa > Chordata > Mammalia > Chiroptera > Pteropodidae > Cynopterus > Cynopterus sphinx. The sequence goes on along the minus strand of CM057393.1, from coordinate 20,606,630 downwards.
ATATATATATATTTTCTTCATATATGTGAAGAAAATTCACACACATATATGAAGAAAAAATATATATATATATAAAGACTCTTATTACTGAATACAATTAAGTGAATACTGTGACAGGTAAGCCTCTTTTTCCCTATGGCTTTCAATGACTGCTTTGCCTTTCTGCTTGGAAAAGCATAACTTTTATTTCTGGATAAATTGCCATCCTCATTTCTATTTATGTCAAGTTCATATTCTTCATTTACATCATGACATTAAACAGAAGATACCTTAACATAAATAAATGTTATTTTCACTAAATGAATTAAAACTGCACAGTACAAACATACAAAACAATCACTGTCAAAAGAAAAAAGATGAAGTAAACAAGAAGAGAAAACATTTAATTTTACATTTTTATGAAGTTCTTCAAATTCTTCTCTTACAAACTGCTAGATAAAGTCATAGTAAATTACAACCACTTTTTTAATTACTCACTTTATTTCCTAAATTCTATTTTGCCTCTAACAATATTATCTTGAAGAATGACAAGAGAAGCATTGATATCTGGGACCGCTGTAACATATCTAAAAAGTAAAATATTAGTTATGGGTCTATTCTCTTTGGTTAACATTTTCTCTGAAAAATAATCTATAAATTGTGTCTACAACTTAAACTTGAGAGATTTTTCTGAATAAAAGCTTCCAGAGGCTGATACAAAAATTCACTTCATTTTCACACATTTACATACAATTTTTAATCAGTTAATTATCTTTTGTGAAGTGTTTTTCTGTAGTATAAAAGTAGGAAGAAACTGATACTAAGCCTGCTATATCATACATTACAAACCACATGACTTCAACAACTAATTTCCATGCATTTTATTTAACGCATGTTCTTCTGTGAATTGAATATTTAAGTGGTAGTTTTTGAAGTACATCAAATGCTCTCCATGTTGTCTGAGTGGCCTGCCTTGTAGTACTTTTATCATTCCTTTGATCTTTCATCCAGCTAGCATCAAGTACCTGCTAGGTGATAAACTCAACTGGGAAGAGAATATGAATAACACTCGGTCCACAACTTCAAGAAGTTTACTTTGGTGGGGAAACCACTCTCATAAAAAGGTAATTATAATATTACAAACACATGGTATGTTGAGAGTGTGAAGGGATCAGAAGATAGAACCCAGAATTCAGATTTCTGAATGAATCATTGAATGTTATCCTTAATAAGCAAGTTATTACTTATTCAAGGTCTCAAAAAAAAAAAAAAACATGGACAAAAGGTGTGGTTAGTAAATAAAGAAACAGGAAACAGACTTTTCTTTTTGACTTCTGCAATATAAATTATTTCTTATTTATTTTTGCATATTCCAATGCATTTTTATTAAACTATAGTTAACCTATAATATTGTATTAGTTTCGGGTCTATAACATAGTTGTTCAACATTTATATAACTAGCAAAGTGGTTCACCACAATAGCTAGCAGGCATTTTTCACTATACAAATTTATTACTATATTATTCAGTATATACTCTGTGCTGTACATTACATTCCCGTGACATATTTTATTTCCTAAATTTTATTAAATTTACAGGGCAGTCATTGTTTAATAAATATGAGTTGCAAGTGTATAATTCTATATATTATAATGTGTTCACTACCCAAAGTGAAATCTTCTACCATAGCCATATATTTGACCTTCTTTACCTTCTTCTGCCTCCTCACAACCACCTGTCCCTCCAGTAATGACCATACTATTGCCTGTGCCTATGAGTTTTATTTGTCTTGTTCATTTATTGCTTTATGTTTCTATTTTCATATGAGTGAAGTCATATGGTACCTGACTTTTTCCTTTTGACGTATTTCACTCAGCAAGGTATTCTCAAGGTCCATTCATATTGTCACAAATGGCAGTATTTTATCTTTCCTTATAACTGAGTAATATTCCATTATATATATGTACCACATAGTATTATCCAATCATCTATCAAAGGACACTTCAGTTGTTTCTACGTCTTGGCCACCTTGAATAATACTGCAATGAACAGAGAGGTATTATATTTACAAATTCATGTTTTCAAATTTTTTGGATAGATACCTTGGTCATATGGTAGCTTTATTTTTAATTTTTTGAGAAATCTTCATACTGTTTTCTGTAGTGGTTATACCAATTTACATTCCCACCAACGATGTGCAAGAGTTCCATTTTCTCTACAACCTCTCCAACACTTCTCATTACTTGTTTTGTTGATAATAACCATTCTATCAGGTGTGGGTGGTAGCTCATGGTGGTTTTGATCTGCATTTTCCAAACGGTTAGTGATTGGCCAATTTCTATGTCTTTTTTAGACAAGTGTCTGTTCAGGTGCTCTAATCAAGTTTAATTGAATTGGTTTGTTGTTGTTGAGTTGTATGCATCTTTTATATATTTTGGATATTAAATTCTTTATTAGAGTTGTTTGCAAATATCTTCTCCCATTAGGTTGATTGCCTTTTTGTTTTGCTGATTATTTCTTTTACTGTGTAGAAGCTCTTTTATGGTTATTTATTTTATTTCTCTTGCTTTGAGGTCAAATTCATAAAATCCTCTCTAAGACCAAGGTCTATAAGTTTAGTACCTACATTTTATTCTATGTATTTTTATCATTCCAGGTCTTGTATTTAGGTCTGTGATCCATTTTGATTTAACTTTTGTGTATGGTGACAAATAAAAGTTTAGTTTTATTCTTTTGCATGTGGTTTTCCAATTTTCCCGGCACTATTTACTGAAGAGGTTTTCCTTTCTCCATTAAATGTTTTTGGCTCTTTGTTGAAATTTATTTACCTATATAGATGTGGGTTATTTCTGCTAATACCAAAGTCATCAGAAAGAAGAAAATAACAAAAATTAGAGCAGAATTAAATTAAATAAGAACAAAAAGACAATAGAAAAATAAATGCAACTAAGAGCTGGTTCTTTGAAAAGATTTGAAAAATAGACAAATTCCTGGCTAGACTCACTAAAAAGAAAAGAGAAAATAAACAAAATTAGAAATAAACACCACAGAAATACAAAGGGTTGTACAAGAATACTAGGGAAGACTATATGCCACCAAATTCAATAGAAGAAATGGACAAGTTATTAGAAATATACAACCTTTCTAGACTGAATCAAAAAGAACTGGTCGACATTAAGGAAATTAAAGCAATCATCAAAACCTCCCCAAAATAAAGGTTCAGGACCAGATGGCTTCACTAGTGAATTCTACCAAACATTCAAAGATTTAATACCCTGGTATGACTGGACCACACAGAAATGACTCTTTCTGAGAATAGTGACCTGAGAATCAATATGCAAAATGTTTTCTTTTACCTAACTTTTTTAAATATACACTTGGACTTTAACTCTTCATATTTCACCACCAGTTTGGTGAGAAAAGATATGTCCACAAAGACCTCACAATTCATAAAGAAAATGCAACTGTAAAAAGAATAGAAAATAAAAATAGTAAATCAGAATATTATAATTTTATTCATTCTCATACAATTTGTCTATTGCTTTAGAACCAATTGGATTATTTAAATTAAAAGGAATATCATAGTGTAGGCCTATCCAATTGGAAACTTCATGCCAAAATACATATTTTTTACCATCTGGGGTTCTGTTTATCTCCAAGTATTTATTTTAGTTAATGATTTTTCCTTTTAAAAATGATTAAATAGAATAAAATACTTTTAAAAATTATATATGAAATAGTAATGAATATATATTGAAAAGCTAGGAGAAAAATGGGGTAATTACTTTCAATGAGAAATAGTTTAATCTAAGATAACCAATAGTACATGAATTCTTTTTTAAAAAATTAAACTTATAACTTCTCTGAAGGACAATTTTTCATCAGTATAAATAATTTCAATCACCTAGAAAACACTGTTGAATTAATTTTAAAAATATATAATGAATGTGCTTATTTATTATGAAATATAAATAACAGAATTATTAAAGTAAATTTTGGGTTATAAACCATCTTTCTTGAGGTAAAAGTTAAAGTTATTAAACTAAAATTATGCTAAGTAATTAAAATGTTTTATCATGGTAAAAATAAATAAATAAATAATCTAATTTCCTCACTGACCAAGCAGGTAAGGAAAAATCTAAAATAAACACATAGTATCAAATGTAAAAGACAAAAAAAAAAAATGTACCCCTATTCTGCTGGTGGCAACTAATGGTATTATTCCAGGACATCAAATGATTATTTATAAAGCTTATATCATAAGAAACATGTTTTCTTTCAAGGATAGGTTCAAATGCAAGTTTAAGGCCGCAAAGATAACTGTTAGTTACACTTGGCAGTGTAAGCCAGCCATTTGCTCTTGAGGAGAGAGAAGTTGATAGAAAATTCTATTGAGTTTTTGTTTTTTTCAGATTGTCTTCTTGAAGTTAAATAAAGTTAATAAAACCAATTGTGTGCTTAACACAGAGAAAAAAAGTATAATAAAAATGTGGGGTGCATTGTGGCCATAATCATAGCTATATTGATCTAACCAAATGACTGGTAATGACTTCTATGTATATGTATGTACATATATATGTGTGTGTGTGTGTGTGTGTGTATATATATATTTATATTTATATTTATATTTATATGTGTATGTGTATGTATATGTGTATATTTATATTTACATACATACATATGTATATATATCTTTAAACTTCTTATGATACATGTCTAACATTAATCGCCTCCTCAAATAATTGAAAAATCATAGAAATTCTAGTTTACCAAGTTGTTCTACACTGCTTTCATTTAATGTAAAAAGAAAATTGAGAAAAATAAATATTAAATTCTGGAGGCACAAAACACTTTTTGACATCTGACATTACAAATCTACGCTTATGGTAAAACTGTGATATATCAGAATGTAGTCACTTAATATTGTTCTGCAGTAAACAATTTGATCCATTAATATTTTCATATTTTTGAAATAAACTATTGTACAGTAAAAATCATCTATTTTCTACTTTTTTTTATCTTCAATAGAAATATATTTTACTTCCCTTGTTATCTGCCACAGTTTCAAAATTCAACTGGGATTGACACACAACATTTCCATATTTATTGAGAACATATTATTCATTTATTTGTTCATTCATAAGATTAGAATACTACTGAGTTCCAAAGAGCTATATTAGGAAATGTGTTGATAAAGAAAGTTGAGAACCAAATTGCCCTTATCTGGCTTTGTGCTAATTTGGGATATAAAAGAAATAAATTTGTAAAATATTTGCCAATTAATATTGATATTACTAAAAAAAGATGGAACCAAAATAGAAGGGGAAAATAAACTAAATTTAAGAGGACTGTTTAAGAAAGAACTGTCTTAAATTAAGAGAAATTAAGTCTGTGATACAGGGAGAAAATATCACTTAAGTTGGAAGATCAGCATGTACAGAGAGCTCAAAATGGTAAAGAACATAACTTTTTAATTAAATGAAAGAACAATAGTGTGATGAGAAAGTAATGAGAAAAGGGAAAGAGCCATAAACACAATTATAATGCCAGGAAGAGGACTGATTATCTAGGGACTTGGAGGCCAACTGAAAAAGTTTGGATTTTTTAAAAAGTCCTTTTGAGTGCACTGAGAAGGCATTGAAGCTCCGAGGGTGATGAGTAAAGACACAATCGGCTTCATGTTAAGAAAAATTGATTGGACTTAGGCAAAGAAAACCTAGGGAAAATTGTAGAGGCCAAATTGAGAATAGTTTTAAGCATTGCTCTACAATCAAAGATGCACTGTCAAGACTTTTTAAGCAAAGTAACAGACTACAAAGATTTATGTTTTAGGACAATATCTTGGAAAGTAGTTGAATACAGTCAAGATTATTAATCAGGACAGTAGATGAGTTTAATTATTTAAGTTTAAATAATTAAAAAAAAGAAAGGAAGAAAAAAAGCTACTTTAAGAAAGCAAGTAATGAGATTTCAAGTGAAGACACAAAATAATATTATATGCTCTTGAACTGGAAGAATTGCTAAAAATTGTGTGGAACCACAAAAGATCCTAAATAGCTAAGGCAATCTTGAGAAAAAAGAACAAAGCTGGAAGCATAAAAATGTATTTCAAAATATATTTCAAGGAATATTATAAACTATATTACAAAGTTATAGTGTATGTGTATATATATATATGTACATATATGACACATATATCAATGAAACAGAATAGAGTCCAGAAATAAACACACACACACACACACACACACACACACACACACACACACACGATCAATTAATTATAACAAAGGAGCCAAAAATACACAGTAAAGAACAATCTAACAAGTGGTGTTGGGAAAACTGGTTAGCCATATGCACAAGAATGAAATTGGACTCTATCTTACATCATTCATAAAAATTACCTTGGAATGAAATAAACACTTAAATGTAAGATCTGAAACTATAAGAATCTTGAAGAAAAAATAAGGGATAAACTGCTTGACATTGGCCTTGGTAATTATTTTTTGGATTTGATACCAAAAGCAAAGGTGACTAAAACAAAAATAAATAAGAGGGACTAAAATTACACAAAAGGTGACTAAAACAAAAATAAATAAGAGGGACTAAAATTACACAAAACTAAAATTCTTCTGCACAGTGAAGGAGACCATCAACAGAATGAAAATGGAACCAACTAAATAAGAGAAAATATTTGCAAATCATATATTTAATAAGGAGTTAATATATAAGATATATAAATAACTCATGCAACTCAATAGCAAAAAAAAAGAAAAAAGAAAGAAAATCTGGTTAAAATATGGGTAGAGAAACCAAAAGGAGAATTTTTCAAAGAAGATGTACAGATGGCCAATAGGTACATAAAAAAGGTGTTCAACATCACTAATTGTTAGAGAAATGCAAATTAAAACCGCAGTGACATGCCACCTTACACCTGGTAGAATGGCTATTAACACAAAGACAAGAAATAACAAGTGTTGGAGAAGATGTGCAGTAAAAGGTACCTTTGTGTACTATTGGTGAGATTTAAATTGGTGAAACAGGATGAAGATTCCTCAAAAAATTAAAATTAGAACTACTATATGGCTCAGGAATTTTGTTTAATGCAGAATTACCTACAATAGCCAGGACATAGAAAGAACCTAATAATAAGCTTATTGTGGTGATACTTTTTGCTGTATATACATATATCAAATCATTTTGTTGTTCACCTTAAACATATGCCACATCACACGTCAATTATATCGCAATAAAATAAAATAAAAAAGAAATGATAAGCCAAAAAAATTATTTGGACATTGTAAATTTGAGATTCATTGAAAAATTAATGTAACATTCATCGGCAGTTCTAAAATATTAACCTCGATTTTGGAAAAGATATTGTGAATAGTACACACAATTAACGTAATTATATTTCCTCTGTGCTGAGTGTTCCAGAAGTGTAGTTTTAAAAACTAAAAAGATGACTGAGTTGATATAAGGTTAACAAGAGATGGATATCAAAAAAGTTTCAAAAAATAAATCTAAAGTAAGAATAAAGTTAAAATGATATTACAGATTTAGCACATGGTCTGGTGCTCACAGAGAGAAGGACAATAAGGTAGGATTAGTGTTACTAATTAGGATAAAGTGACTTCATTCTGGAAGATACAGAAGAGCATATATTGAGTGTTGTCTATTTTAGTCAATTTAATATATGCTTCTATTCTAATTTTTATGAAATCTCAGAATAAATTGCTTAAATAGATCTTCAGTGAAATTCAATAATTTGTTCAACATGATGATTTGTTATAATAGAGTCAGGATCTTAACCCCCTCTGTCTCTCTTCAAAACTCAGAAAAATAACAAATTGGAGTCAGAAAGATGAATTCCATAATATGGTGTCCTGGAAGAGGGCATCTCTTAGCAGTGCTGAGAGTTCAGCTGTTGCAACACCATCAAGAGCTGACATGAAACCAGAGATAAAAAGTGTTGAAGTTCAGTAAAGGAAGCCTAATTCATTATAAAAAAAAACATAAAATTAGTCATTGCCTAATTTATAACATAGGTTTAACATATACCCAAATATTGAACTGGAAAAAATAGCTTGTAAAACATAATAGACTGTTTATTAAAATAATTTTGCATTTATCTTATATGGTAACGATTTGATGGGTAGAAACTGATACCTAAAATGCTCAAAGACAGCTTTAAAAAACCTGTAGATGCTATAAGGGAATTTCTTATTGTGGGAATCTTTTATTTGGGGTTTGTTCTTTGTGGGTTGATAATAGTTAGGTCTGGTTATATGTGTCCCAGGATAAAATTTTAGTTCGAGACATAGAGTATGGATCCCATGCCTCATCTTTTTACCATTTTGTTTTTGTTATCATTTTACAACATTTTACAATGAATCCATCAATCATATAGCTAGCTAGTGTTGGTCAATAATATTAAAAAGTAACACACTCCTGGTGAGTTAATAAAAACCCAAAGAATAGACTCCCACAGTTATTAATGACCTAGTTACTAATGACTATAGTAATGCTAACTATTTCCATAAATTTTGATTTTAAATAATTTAAAATCTCAATTTATACCTTTTAAAATATTTGAGCCTTTTACTATATTCTGGCACCTATATTAGGCTGGAGATTAAATATGTTTAATACAAAGACACCGCTCATAATGAGCCTAAAGAATGTTAGGCACATGTGTGTGCACGTTTGCGTGCATACTGCCCCCAAATGTTATACACCATTCAAATTTCACCCCCAAATGTGAGATTTTTACAGTTAGTTAGCTTAGAAAAATCTGGTATAAAGTAATTAAAATAACATATGTAATAGAAAAAAAGAAAAAGGAAAACAACTTTTAGAATGGAAGATAAAAGCTTGTGCACCTGAGATATCCAAGATTATGTAGCTAAAATCTATGACCTTCTATTGACCTTTTCAAATCTGTTTTCATAGGCTTGCGAACCAGAGCCAGCTAACAGTATCACTAGTTCTTCAGTGCTATTTGGAAATTATTATATATTTTCTGGGCAATTTATTTTTGGGAAAGCATCTGGGGCATGCAGTCTTCATTGGTTTTTGCTCAGAACACCAACCAGCAGAACACCACCATCTTTAGGTGACTCTCTGATTTTTAAAGAATAGTATTTGAATGCTACTTCCAAGACCATAAGCATAACACACCCATTAAAGCAGTGGTCCTCAACCTTTTTGGCACCAGTGACTCGTGGGCCTATGAGAATCTAATGCCTGGTGATCTGAGGTGGAGCTGAGGCTGTGATGCTAGCTCTGGAGAACAACTCCAAATACAGATGAAGCTTTGCTTGCTGGCTGGCCGCTCACTTTCTGCTCTATAGTCCGGTTCCTAACAGGCCACCGACCAGTATTGGTCCACAGCCTAGGGGATGGGAACCTCTGCTTTACAGGGTCAAATACCATTAAATTGAAAATACGTTACTAGTTCTATGGTTTGTATTCAGTGGTGCTACAATGGTTGTGATTATAATTAATGTTATCACACTAATTGAACTGAGGGAAATACTATTTTGTCCTAAATGTTGCTAGACTGGGAAAAGATATATAAGTCATGACGAGGCAGTTCAACCTTTTGCACGTGCTGTGTGTTGGTATAAGCAGCTTATTTATGCCATCTGCTTTAGTTGCAGGGTTTAATTCACTGATGATATATCGCTGTCAGAGAGAGATTTGAATGAGCTAGACAGTGCTTGACTTACATAGGGTTTGATAATTAACTGACAATGTGTGTGACTTGAGTTTCTAATTTCTGAGACCATACACATTTTAAATACCATGTGGTAAATTCCTCTTCGATTCTGTTACACTTCTTGCAGTTTTGATTCCTTTAACAATACTCCTCAACTATTCTATAAAGTAACTAACTCTCTAGTTAGAGGCTAAGAACCTCTATTGATGGGATAGGCCAAAGTAATTCATTAAAAGCTAGAATTTCTTTTGATATTTCCTGTTCAAATAAAAAAGTAAATTGATTTTTTATTCTAGTTTATACCTGTATTCTTCCGGCAAGCTGTTAGGTACCCTAGTTTAAGAAAGTCTCATTATCAGAATCTTCCTAAGTTCTTGTTTATCAAAGATACTTTAAAAGTAATGCTTAGCACAAAGTCTGTAATGTAATAAATTTTTATTGGTGAATAACATGGTATTATAGTTATGGTTGTGTTGGTAGATATGTTACTAAAATTACAATCTGTTAGCCCAAAGTAAACTAAAACAAGTTTTAAAAACCCAGTCAAGACATATAAGGAAAATAATATATAAATTTTTAGTTCTTCCTCTGGGTCATTTTAGAAAGACCCAGCTTCCTCCAGTATCTCCTTATTTTAACCTTGGCCTTTCTAGGCCCCACCCACACCCACCCCTGCTCCAGGGCCCAGAGTTCAGGAAGTGGCGATTGTTCTCAGGGATTGTCAAGGGCTGCTTTCTAGAGTTAAGTCCACAGTGTTATTCACTAACAGGTTACAGTTTTAATAGTGAGCATTTCACGCTATGGAGCAGAAGATACAGGGAAAAATATGGATTTAACTGACAGGTGAGTGTCTTGAGAGCTCTTTCTGTATGTATGTGAATACACACACACACACACACACACACACGCACACACACAATCTTCTGGTAATTATAAGCCAAAACCTTTGACTTAATGAAATAAATATTATCTAGAGTGATTTAGGAAACATTGTACCGGTTCGACTCTGCAGCAGAAAAACAAAAAACAAATGCTATTAAGCGCCTTCAGTCTTTTGAAAATGTGAATATTTACAGTCTCGTTTCATCACCTAGTATTGGAAGTGGTAATCTAAATACATTGTAACAAATGCTTCATTGTTCTGGGCTCCCTGATCCAATAGCAACTTCCTTTCACGGTGCATCTTTATTAGCTATCTTTCTTAGATGCTAATGTACATGAATTTATCTATCTGGCAGAATGCATCAGGGGGGTTTTCTTAGGTTGATGCTGACTGAGCACACTCTTAAATTTTCTTATCCTGGTATCCTGACATCTTTGAAAAAATTTTCTTCCTAGCCTACTTCTTATTCAGTTAATGCTTTTATATAGAGTAATTCTTATTAGCCAGTATGGGTAATACACATATGCACTTAAATAGAAAATACAAGATTTTCCAAATTTTTGGATAATGCCCAAATCAGACTTTCAAATGATATATACAGTTATATTATAAAAGAAATTCAAAATAATAGTCATCTGAACTCATATTAATTCTCTAGAATTATTGTGCCTTTTAGAATAATTTAATGAAATGACTGGAAGATTTTTAGTTTGTGCTAGAGAACGCAGGATTTCTTGTTGACTATAGAGATATATTTAATAATAAGATTAAACTGTATATTTCCTGGACCCCAGGAGATTTTTTGAATGTAAAATAAATAAAAAATCATGGCTCGTGGGTCTATCATGACCCAGATGGTACGTTTCCTGCACTCTACAGCATGAATTTTGCAAATGTTCCAAAGTGCCTGGTGCCTGTGGCAGTAAATGCACTAAGCCATCAGCTGGTAAATGACTTTGGAAATTAGTTGGAGGTTAATTCTCTGCCTCATTGGCCCCCCAAAGTGGACAAACTCTAATTGATTTCGATAGCTTTCACGAAGCACTTTTTTCTCTAGTAAATAATGGAGGAGTACTCACAGAGATATCCTCTGGATATAGGAACAAATAAATGGGTATCAATGAGATGTCATTTAAAAGTTTATGCTTCTGTGCTGAATAAACTTCCCCTATCTTTAATAGCTTTATTGCTTTAAAGAACATTACAAATTCTGTCAAAAAGGTTTATTTTTTTCTGCCAAATATTTTTTTACTTAACTCAAATATTTTAAATTGCAGTAATATTTTATTTTAGTACATATTGTTGTAGGAAAAAAGCAGCTCAAGCCACATACATCCACTTGTACCCATAATCTCAAGGAGAAAAGAATGAAAAGTGATCATCTGAGTGAGGCATCCTCAAATGTATCTTGAGTAAAAGGAGTAAAATAGGATCAAGTGCATGTTCATGGTCATTGATCTAGTTTAATAGTTACATGGAAAACCTAAAACAATGCTTTTCCATTTAAATGAATTTTTCTAATCTCTCACAACTTAAAATATGACCATAGTAAAGTCATTTGAGAAAACTAGAGACATATTTATTTTACAAGAAAACCTTTTAGTATACAAAATAGAAAGAAATTAAGATTTATATTTAATCTGATAAAATATCAACATAAATTCTAGAGTAAACATTATACTTAATACTTTCCTCCTGAGATCAGCAATGAGATAAGTATACTAGCTATCACTATTTCAGTTTAAAATTTACTGGATATCCCAGTCAGTGAGATAAAGCAGGGGAAAAAATAAAATACATAGGTTTGGAAGGGGAAAACATTTTATGTTAAATGCCCCCAAATTTAGTAACAATATTATAATCGCAAAATTAATTTAGATATTTTCTAAAAATAACATTTATGATTAGCTACTTTCATATACCCCAGAAATAAACAAATAGAAAAATTAAAACTCTATTATGTATAACAATTGAAAACAACAAATTTTTAGAAGAAAAAATCTAATGAAAGATCTCTACTTTTTAACTACCCTTCAATAAACAAACAAACAAACAAACAAATAAAAGAAATTGAGTCCTTAAATGAATAGAAAAATGTTGTATTTTGTAAATTGAAAGAGTAAATATTTTCCCCAAATTTATCTGTATATTCAACACAATCTAATTCAAAATTTTATTTTATTTTATCCTATTTTTTATTTTGTTTTTGCCAAAATTGAAAAGTTAATATTAAATGCAATGGAAGCCAAAGCCAATCTTGAACACAGAGATTAAAGTGAAATACATCAGCAGAATTCAAAGCCTATTATAAAGCTATAGAAAATAACTGTGGTATGGAGATGCAAATTAGGCAAATGGGAAATGCGCACTAATTATTGAGTCCAACCTAATATAATACACCATATACTCTCATCTGATGTGTAAAAGATGATCTTTTACTACAATGAGGAAAGGATGGTCCTTTTAGCAAATGGTACAAGACCTATTGGATATCCATATGAAATTTTTGTTTCCCACCCCATTTTATGCAAAATAATAAATTTAAGATGGATTGTAGATTTAAATTTGAAAGTTGAAACAACAAAGCTTTTAGGAGAAAACAATATTTTTGTGATGTTGAAGTGGACCAAGATTCCTTAAACCCAGTACAAAAATCACTAACCTATAAATATCTTAATATTAGATTTTACTAAAATTTGTATCTCTGTTCATCAGAAGACACCATTAAAAGATGGCAAATGAAAGCCATAAAGTGAGAAGATATATTTTCTGTGTGTATATTTGCCAAACTACATATAAATAGGAAATATAAAGGATGTTTACAAATCGGTAGAAGTAGAAAACCCAGTGCAAAAATAGACAAAATTTTTGAACAGACATGAAATTAAAAGAATATCCAAATGACCAATAAATGTATGAAAAAGTCCTCAAATTTATTAATAATCAAAGAAATGGAAATTAAAACTGTAAAATGTTATTACTAAAAACACAAAAATGGCTGAAATTTTAAAAAGAAAAACATGTCAAAATAACAAATTTAGACTGAATTTAAAAAATGTCAAGGTTATGGAGTAAGTGGAATTCTCTTGCAGTGCCTGGAGAAATGTACATGCTACAAGTTGTTTGGAAAACTGTTAATATTTACTAATTGAACTGTAATAACACCTGATGGCCAAAGAGTTCCCTTCTTTGAGATATACTCAACAGAACTGTGTAGGTAAGTTAACCAAAAAAAAAAAATGTGTAAAAATGTTCAATACAAGTCCATTAATTAGAGTTTATAAAGGGGAACAGTTTAAATGTACAAGTAAAAATTGATAATTATATTTCAATATATACATGAAATGCCACAAATTACAGCAAGAATGGATAAATTGCCACTACACACAACACTTCAGTCATTATAATGAGTACAAGAAATCAGATACAAATCAACGCATATTGTGTGATTCAATTTATACAAAGTTAAGAAATGGAAGTTATAACTGGAAGATGATATGGTTAGTGACTGGGGAACAGAATGGCGAGAGCTTCTTGGGTGCTAATAATATATTTTTTTCAGAGTCTGTTTACATACTTTGTGAATATTCTTTAAGATGAACAATTATGTACAACTTTTCACAAACTACAGAAAAGTATAAGGAACTGTATGGATACCGAATCAGAGAAAAGTGTTATTTAAATTAACCAAAAAACAATAATAAAGTCTATAACATGATATTTATATCATTTAAAGATGAATACATTTGTAAATAAATAGAATAACTCTGAAAGATTAGACAATCTTTACTTCTCAATTAAGCATCCCTTTATAAGGCTGATGTCACTACCTCTTTTCACACCCACACATTTTTATTTAGTTCTTCAGATCACTATTACTCTTCTGTAATTTCTACAGAGTCAAAATAATGAGTGGCCTGTGTTAGCTCAGCATTCTATCAGGAACTAGACTACTTTCAATTCTAATTCCAACATTTTATTCAAAATCAAAAATACAATAAAATGTGCATTTTCTATCTAATCATTTTGTCTTTGTTCAAGGATCTATGCTTGAAACTGATTTTTCCTTATTTTAACTTTTCTTTGGACACTAATATTTGTAAAACATTACATAAATCAAAATGTAATAAATGTTTAGTAGCTGCTAATTGATATTACTTTGAATTTGTTTTCTATGTAAGCTACAGTAGTCCTCACTTATCCAAGACCCCTAGAGAAGCCTGAAACTACAGACAGTACTGAACCCTATATTTATTTTTTTTTCTACACATACATACCTTTTTATTTATGGTTTCTCTGACATATCTAAATTGTTGGCATTATTACTGTTGAGCTTTGGGCCATTATTAGATAAAATAAGGGTCATCTGAACACAAGCATAGCGATACCTCCACCGTCAATCTTATAACCAAGATGGCCAGTAAGTGACTAAATGGAGGGCAACATATGCAGTGTGGCTAAGTTGGACAAAGGGATGATATATATTCCAGGTAGGACACAGTAGGATGTGCGAGATTTCATCACACTATTCAGAATGCCATGCAATTTAAAACTTATAAATTGTTTACTTCTGGAATGTCCTATTTAATATTTTCAGATTGTGGTTGACAATGGGTAACTAAAACTGAAAGAAGCAAAACTGTATTTAAAATTCACACTTGGAAATCATATATAAAATCAGTTTTAATTAAGTATTAATTTTAAAGACATCTAATTAATGCACTATTAATCATAAAAATGTTAAGTAACATGTTGAAACCATATTAATGAAAGTATTAAAATTCATGGAAAATTAATTTATTAGCCTTTGACATCCTGTTGTGGAGTCTACCACATTAGATAGAAAGAAAAAAGAAAGTATAAATCAAGTGAGGACTTAGATCACCCTAGTAAAAAGATTGTGTTAATCTAAGAGGATTTCCAAGTCTTCAAAGAAAGTATTATCAGGAAACTAAAGTCTGATTTTGAACTTACTTTTTTATTTTCTACTAGATATGCAACACTAAAAGTAGGAATAGTTTTTACCATAAGAGAATATGTGATTTTGATAAAATACAATGACTGACAATTCAGTAAGTAAATAAAAGAATATGATGAATATTCGTAAAAAATGAATATTTTCATTAGCTGTGAATTAAATAAACTTAGTATTTGTAGTTACCAGATTCATGAAACAACCTTTATTCAAGGCGCTCAAAGCAATATTATAGTATTATTACATATTCTTTGCCTGTCATGTTATCAAAAATAATTGAGGTCGATATTTGCTTTATAGGCATGACAAGAAGGCAGGCATACAATAAGTAACTCACTGTCAATATAGTAGGTAGGAAAAATCACGTGGAAGGGACAATAGTTCTCACTGTACTTATCTGCTTATACTATACAATCACATTCCATTCATGAAGATGTTTTAGTGAAACATTTTCTAATAAAAGTTAGTTTTTATTATCAGTGTAATCTAGAGATCACATCTATAAATATTATTATATTTCACTGAGTATTTTCCCTATTGGCAAGAGTTAGTAGAGCATAAAATCTATGCAAAATCCTCACTCACTCGTAAAATATTTTTTGGTATGTCACACACGTCATCGCTCTGTGCTCTGTTGCTCTAGTCTTCCCCATGGACTTCCCTTTCCACCTCAGGAGCTACTGTGGCAGTGCATTGCCATAGCCATATTTCCTGCCACTAACCCCCCACGTCCCCCTCATGCCCAATGTTCCTGTTAAGGATCCGTGGTCCCTGAGAGTACAAGTCTCAAAGCAATGCTTCATTCTGTGTTGATGTGATGAGAAGCTACTTTGTTTTCCCTATTTTTTCTCAAGCTTTGGACTTTTGGACTAAAGAAGCCGTGTTTGTATATTATAGAATCCTTTTTTTCTATTTGTAGCCTCTGTTTTCAAAGGTTCTTTCCAGAGGACACAAGGATTATAGAATCCAGCCAGTGTCTGTTCTTGAAACAAACCCTTGTACTTCTCTTGGGATATATCCAATAGAGCTTCATGTCCCTCAATCCCTTTATCAAAATCTCTCTTCCAACCAAAGGTTCTGAGTCATATATGCCCAAGGTAATTCTGTTCATTATGTCATCACACCAGCCTGACACGTCACAGTCTGAGATAAAACTCAAATGGATTGTCATTTACACCAAAACCTCTATTGAAAAGACCTCTGTGCAAAAGATTATTAAGGAGCTTAAGGAAAGAAGGACTCCAGTGAGTCTTTTTATGTGTTGTAATCACAAACTGAGTTTTTCTGACATTCAACTTTTAACTGCAAGTGAAGGCTTTAGGTCTCATCTTCATTTCCATAATAGGCTGATTTACTTAGTCTACTCTTTTATTGAGTACTTTAAAAAAGAAGTTGTTTCTCTGTCCTCTGGCTGCAATAAATTCTCTAAACTCAGGAGAAGAATTATTTTTGTCTCTTTTTAATCTCCTTTATTTTGGAAACGTTATGTTAAATAAATAAGTATTTATTTAAGAGACTGCTCAAAATACTTATTAATTGTACTTTTACAACAATTTTTTCCCTCAAATACTCCAAGGTATGTGCACAAGTTTATGGTGATATAAAAACATTTTATACAAACTTACTTAACATTAAAACATTGTGCACTCTAATTAATTTATTGAAATAAATGTTTTAGATGAGTCAAAATACACATGAACACTAATTGGGTAACATCTTTAAAGACTTGCCCACAGAAAACACAGCAGTAGCTGTTTTTGTTTACTTTTTTGTGTACATGGAATTCAGATGGGAATTTTAGAAAATAGAATTCTTACTCTTTTTAAGTATATTGTTATTAAAATGTATAATTATTCCTTGAAATTCATATATGTTAGCTAAAAGAAAAGCTTCTGGATCTCATTTCTATTTTCATAATGACTAGTTGAATCTATTCCTCTATTCTGTCATTTCAATGAAAAGACAATTTTGGTTACCCTAGCAGTATTAAACTCTCTAAAAATAAGTTCAAAAATAGTTTTCTCTCTTCCTTAACTCTATTTTTAATATGCTACATTAAACTATAATTCAAAGAAATCTGAATGAGATTGTCTTTTTATGACATTTTCTCTACTGATTCAAGTCATACCCAGAGCCAAAAATTATTTGAAAAATATTAATGTTTGACAGTTTTAAATCACAGTTAACATTTTATTTTATTTTTTTCATTGTAATTAATTTCTTGAACAAAGGTGTAAATTAAGAAGATACATAGATGAAAAATAATACGATGTCTTTATAGTATTAGTCACAGCAAGATATTACTTTTTAAAAAATTTTTGCTTAAAGAACATTTGGGATAACCTACTTTGTGTACGGCAGTCTGGGAGGAACTTTAGAAATGGAAAGTGATTAGGACCTGTTTTTTAGATGTTTAAAATCTAGTAAAAAGAGAGGGTGAATAAACCAAGTTCTCTCACTAAGAGTATTAAGTTGCCTAAGTAAAAAAAGAATGAAGAAAGTGGCTTGAAGGCTCTAAGGAAATAGAGAGCTTTATCTACTTAGGGGGTTCAGGAAATACCTTTGAAATAGGCAGGCCAGAGGACTGGAGATGGAAAAGTTGTTAATTGAACTAGAGATGTTAGTGTGGACCATTCCAGGTCAAAATAACATGAAGTAAAAACACAATAGCAAGGGGGAAGATAAATTTGAGGGTGTTTTGTTTTGTGTTGTGTTTTTGTTTGAGTGTGAGGTATCTGTCAGATGCTGAGGTAACCATTTTCAGTAAGCAAATGGTTATATGAATCAGAAGTTGAAGTTTTATTTTGGAAGCAAGTTTCTCTGTCTCTGTCTGTCTGTCTGTCATTCTCTTTCCTCTTGCATTACTAGCTGCCAGGGATAGAAAGATAAATAAGGTTGAATCAGTTCTCCAGGAGCTCACATGTTAGTTGGAAGTTAAACATATAATCAATTTTAATGGAATCAGAGATGTGTCATATTATGCCATTAGCAAGGTGTTATCAAGGGAGGGTCTGATATATGCCTAGAAAAATCAGGCAAAGCTTGACAGATGGCAGTGTTTCAATAGTGTCTAGAGGGCATAATGTAGGCAATTTCCCAAAGGAAGAAATAAAAACATGCCAAACTGTCAAATTACAAACATCTTGATATGAGAACAATATTGTGTACACGTGGAGGAGTGGATAAGATAGTACCAAACCAAAAATTTACCTTATATGCCATACAATATATATTTAAGATTTACTCTTTTATGGCATACCTTTGAAGAAATCTAACTGAAAGTGCTGTCAGGTAGGTGTGTGCTTAAGAAACATCTCTCATATTGTACAGTATTAGAGTGTGTCACCACATGAGGAAGAAAGGGCCTTTGGCAGGTTATTCCAATAAAGCAGACACAAATATCTAAACTATAGTGTCTAAAATACAGCAGTATCAGATGTATTTTATATTCAAAGAGAGAGGTTTATAACTTTTTAATTGTGGATCATAGACTCCTAGGTTTCATAGACCATTACCCAAAGTAAGCCTTAAATGAAAATTGGATAAACAATACCCCTTGTGTGTGCTGCATGCACATATGCACAGAGAGCTTTTACTTTATTTAATATTTTTAATGATAAATAAAATGCAAGTTATTTTAAAATATGGAATTTGAGTCCACCCAAAAATTAAAGATTATATTTATGCTTGAAAATATCACTAATATGTATTGATGTTGTTTATTTCAACTTATTCAAATGGATAGATAATAGTGTTAGTCAAGGAGGTAAGAGATACAGAAGAAGGATCCAGCTAATAGATTTAGATGTGGACCTTAAAGTTCCTGCAGAATTGTCCCAGGGACCAGTGTAGGTACAAGGAGATTACTCCCTGCTAAAAAATCATTGATGCATAAACCTGGAATCTATTGTTCTTTCTAACTAACCATCCAACTACTGATCATTGAGACTACGGATAGGGGAATACATGGAAGAGGAGGCTTAGCACAGGATTCCTTAAAACAGAAATCACAAAGAGAAAGCCGTAGTGTTATTAAATAGAAATAGACAGGTATGGAAACTAGATCAAGAGAGATATCCCATCATGAAAAAAAAATATATACCATTTCCTCAAAATATTTTTCTGAATTCTAAGATAACCATAATATAGTTTTATTTTGTTATTATTTTTTAAAAGATCTACTACAGACTTCCGGTCAAGATGGCATAGTAGGTAGACACTGTATCCACCTCCTCTCTCTACCACATAAGAATTACAACTAAACTACCGAGCAACCATCACTGGGAGTTGTCTGAGGTCTGGCTGAACAGAAGTTCTACAACTGGAGACACATATAAAGAGGCATCTCAAGATTTGGATGAGGGACAAAGATGTAAAACAGGCTGGTTCTACAACCGTGTGTGGCAGTTGAGAATAGGGAAGACTGTCTTGGCTGTTCCCCAGAAGAGTGAAAAATAGTTAAGCAATTATTTGCCTTCCTTATTAGTAAAGTTAAAAATAATAATTAAAGCAGAGAGTTATGTGACATTTTATGAATAATAAGATATCTGTTATGTGACCCAATTGGATGACATGCGGTAGTACTAATTCAATGTAACCTTATATCCTTTTTCAGAACGGCAGGCAGAGTTCTCAGAGTGAGAAGTGCCTCAGAAAAACACGAGGTTTTAATATTTCTCAGTATCTAATAGTTTGCAGAAATTGCTCATGGAAAGAAATCTTGCTTCCTAAGGCTAATGCATATTCCATTTATTACAAGTTCATTTTCCAGTGAATTCACCCACATTTTATAGTACGTTTGAATTTTGAAAGGAGATTGATGAGTAGTAGCTGTAACATCTGTACCATACTTCCAATATTTTGATGTATAATTTAAAGACTATTCAAATTGATAGAATTCTAAAATGTCATTTGTGAAGAGTTGCATTTTTCCTTTTGCTCGAATGTGAAATAAAAATCGCAGGAAATAAAATATTAGTCCTGTTTAACTTATATTGTATAAAATTTATTTAATAATCTTGCCATTGGTATTATATCTATTATAAACTATAATTTGCTTTGATTTAACAAATCAAAGCAAATTAAAACAGCACAGATATTTTAGAGACATTTATTTCTAAACAGTTTTTGCAGAAATTCTTGAATTTTTCTATGGAGTAAGATTGACTTCATGCTTGCCCTTTGTCACTTAATCATCAGTGACTAAGTAAGAAAACGGTGTCAAACTTAAAAACTCCCTGGACTCCAAAAGACCAGTTAGTGCCAAAGCAGTGAAGACACTTCAGTTACCTTGGTTTAGACTTTGAACTAACTTTTCAGCCAGTTAATTAGATTTCTTTCTGAACATAAACTAAATTCTATAAAGTTTCCTAGAGTTTTACCTTTACACCACTTAGTTTTCTATAGTATAAATGCAACTTTCCTGTTTTTGTTTTCACTTTCTTTTCCTTTATATATCATATATTGTAATATAAATTACTGTTGCAAAGGAAAAAGCACATGCTAAAAATTACTGAAAATATGTTCTGTTTTTAAGAATTGTCTGGTACGCTTCAAAAATAATTTTAACTCAATAAATAATATACTTAAAGCAAAATTTAGATGTTTAGGTTATTGACTCATACAACTCTCATCTTTCCTGACTGAAAGCATTTTATTTGAGATTTTATATTCACATTGCTTTATTTTTCAATTTATAGATTCATTAATGGAATATCAAAGCAAAATTAGCATGCAACTGTGTCTTGAACAGCAAGCCCTAAAAAGAAACAGAGATGAGTCCCAAGCAGGTCTAAACCTAGCAAGGGAAATTTCATTAGATCTAAGACTTGAGAATAATCATCTTTAGCTCCGTGTCTCATTTTCCAGGCCGAGTGGGGTGGCAACATCACCCTCAAAGCTCTGCAGGGAAGCTCTGTCCCTTCAGCTCAGCAGGGTGCTGACCCTGTGGCAGTCTTGACCTGTGAAACTAAAAATAGTCTTACACCCTGGGACTGTTGTGGGATTAACCGCCCTGGTGATCTCTCTTTCAGGGTCACTTTTCCCTTTCCTTGAAGAATAGCTCCCATCTGCAGTTAAATAACTTTATAATCTCAGTCTATGGAATCCAAAAGTCTAATAACCTTTCTTCATTTCATCACTTTTTCTCTCTCCTTTTGTTCAAACTGGCAGCATCTCTGCTGATACAACTCCAGCTATTTTCCAGGCTTCTGCTGAGATGGCTCATTAAGTACATGAGTCACGCCCATAATTATTTTATCAAATGGCTGTTCATTTATATCTTTAGTGTTCTCTTCAGAACTAGCTTTTGCATTTTTTTGCAATATAGATAGGCTGAGAATTTCCAATTCTCCAAGTTGCAGTTTCTTTTGCTTAGCAGTTTCTTTAATTAATTTCTCTCTTCTTGCATCTACTATAAGCAGTAAGGAGGACACAAGCTGCACTTCAGTCCTAAGCTTAGAAATTGCCTTTGCTAAATATTCCGTTTCATCATTCACAAATTCCACCTTCACAAAACACTAGAATACAGTTCAGCCAGTTTTTTTTTTTCATTTTTTAACAGGATCACTTTTCCTCCATTTCTCAATAACATGTTCCTCATTTCCACCTGAGGTCTTACTGTGATAGCTTAAAATTGTTCACGTTTCTATCAACGTTCTGCTCATTATTATTTATGAATTTCCTGAGAAATTCTGTCCATGTCTTTTCTTTTCGTTCTGAGCTTCCACCAGAATTGCCTTTAACATCCATATTTTTACTGATAGTCCTTTTATGGAAATAGGGGCTTATTCTTGCAAGTACCTTAAAAATTCTCCAGCCTCTACTAATTACCCAGTTCCAAGTAGACTTCCACACTTTTAGTTGTTTATTATGGCAGCATTCCACTTTGCTGTACCAAACTCTGTCTTAGTCTGCTCAGGGTACTATCGCATTATTCATGGTTGACAAGACATAAAAAAAACTAAAGTGTCTTTTGATAGATGATTGCTTAAAGGACATGTGGTACATATATACAATGAAATATTACTCAGCCATAAAAAAAGATGAAATACCGTCATTTGTGACAACATGGACAGATCTTGAGATTATCTTGCTAAATGAAATAAGTCGAAAAGTTGAGACTCATATTTCATTTATATGTGGGATATAAAACTGAAAGCAACAAACAAGAACAAAAACTCATAAACACAGACTGTTTAGTCGTTACCCGAGGGAAAGAGGAGAGGGAGAGAGGTAGATAAGGTTAAAGAGGATAAAATATATGGCAATGGAAGAAAATTTGACTTTGGGTGGCGAACACAGAATGCAATATACAGGTGATGTGTTATTGAATTATAAACTTGAAACCTATGTAATTTTATTAACTAGTGTCACCTTAGTCAATTTAGAAAAATAAAAGTAAAATTAAAAGAAAAAAAATACCATTGATGGATAGCTTAGAAACAAGTTTATTTTCTCACAGTTCTAGAGGCTGAGAAGACCAAGATCAAGGTGCTGGCATGGAAGTTTCCTTCTCTTCTTTTAGCTTTTAGATGACAACCATCTTGCTGTGGACTCATAGAATCTCTTTTTTTTTGGAGAGAGAGAGAGAGAGAGACAGACAGACAGACAGACAGACAGAGATTTCTCTCTCTTCCTTTTCTTATAAGGTCAAAAATTTTATTGCATGAGGACCCTACCCTTATTCTCTCATTTAAGCTTAATTGCCTTTTAATGGGCCCTATTTCCGTTTATAGTCACATTAGAGTTAGGATTCAACATATGAATTTCGGGGGACATAAATATTCAGTACATTATATATCCCCAAAAGATTTTTTGAACATCATGCCTGGCATGACATATTCCTAACATCTATTTATATCTAGTAGTTTTGATCTAATTATAGAAAAAGAATTTATTTATTATTGCATAATCTAGAATTTATTTTCTATTTGTTCACATTATTTCTTTTTTCTTAATCCCCCCCCCACAGCTAATTTTGACAAAATGACACGTGATAATTATTTTCTGTTTTTATAGTCAGATCTACACAAATTTCTCTTAACCAGTGTTTAATACTGTCAGTGGCCACCCACATCTAATACATTTCTTTAAAACTTTAAAAAAGTATTCATTGTAAAGAACATAGCAACAGGCCAGCAGATTCAAGAGTCCTTTCTCTAGTAGCTTCAGATTGTTGTAATGTTTGTTACAAGTGTCTTAGCTAATGCTTATTTGGATCGTTATTTCTTTCTTTAGTGACTTTTTTGGGTTTTGGCAGATTTTAGTTTGGGATCCTTTAATTGGCCTTAGTGTATGTTATGGTGCCATTTGAACAGCAACTTTCACTTCTTCCTATCATTGCTCACAAATACTCTCTTGGAGAATATTTACATTTTCTTGATCTTTTATTGACTTCTTCACATTATTTGTTTATAAACAGCGCTCATATTTTAAATATCAAATCTGTTATACCACATTGGTTTCTTCAGTTTATAATCTTTATTTTCTTAATCAGGATTTGACATCAAATGTTAAGTAGCCTTCAGATTTACAATCATGTACCACTCAACACCACAAACATGAGATGTCTGAGGCTGCTGCAAGCATAATGCAGCATACTGTCTTATAGCAAACATTCAAAAAATAAATACTGAGTTCACTCTAAGGTAACAAGAAAATGTATAAAATAGTAAATATATAAACCAATAACATAGCTTTTTTTATTGTTATTGTCAACCATTCTGTATGTATAGAATTGTATGTGCTATACTTTCATACAACTAGTAGTGCAGTAGGTTTATTTACAGCAGCATCACCACAGACAAGTGGTGTTATGATGTTAAGATGGCTACATCACTAGGTAATAGAAATTTCTTAGCTCCATTATAACCTCATGGGACTACTATCATATATGTGGGCTGCTGTTGGCAGACGTTATGCAGTGCAGGACTATAACTTATCTTGTCCTCATATTTCTAAAATGTTTATTGTTATAGTTATTTTATGATTCACAAAAAACTTCAGTGAGAAGTTATACAGTTACCTTGATTTGCACAAATATTAAATATCAGACAGAGCCAGACTGCTCTTCACAGGTGAAAAAAGTGAAGGGCAAGGAATAAATACCTTACTTTGGGATACCAATCTTTTTCTTGAAACTATATTCTAAAATGAATAGCTTGACTATATTCTGGGCCATAGAGCAATTCTAAAAAGTAAAATTCAAAAGATAGCAAAAATGTCTTCTGGTCCCAATAAATTTAATGAAAATCGTAACAAAAGAGAAAAATAAATAGTAAAAATAAGAATTTCTGTGTATGGATATATTTGAGAATATATATATATATATTATATATCTTATATATATTTCTTATATATATTTCTTATATATATTTCTTATATATATTTTTATATATATTTCATATATATATACATATATATGTATGTATGTGTGTAAATATATATATATATATATTTCTTAGTTCTGGGTAGAGGTCCTAGAAGCAGATAGCTCAGTAGCAATGAACATACATATATTGTATTTAGATCTTGATTTTTAAATGTCATTCTCCAATAAGAGGAAATGTGACTCTTTGAAACAGTGCTTTACTCAGATGTAAGACAGGAAAATTATAAGAATATTATTCCAGAATATTTTTAGAAGTAGTCAAAGAAAGTAATAAAAACATGGGCAAAAAAGACATAGGAATCAATTCTAAAAGATGTCTGAAAAGGGACAGCTCTTCCTTTCAGTAGAATTTTAATTTTAAAATGTGGAATCAGTAATGGATATCAAAAACATACAAAAATAATTGTAGGTGATATCCACTGATAGAAGCTGAAATAAAAGTATTATGAGAAATAGCATATTTACATTGTCACAAGAAATCTTCCCATAATATATAACATAAGGGAAAATAATACAAAATCATGGGCAATCAAAAGCTTATTTACCAAATTTTCATTTGTTTTTCTTGTTCTCATTTTAGGTAATGAAAAAAAATTTTTAAAAGAAAAGTTTAAAAGCTATTTTACATCTGGGATCCATATAATTAGGATCAAAACTGATCAACATGTTTGTCCATTAGAAGGAAATTTTTCTAAGACAAGAAATGCAAATCCTTCATACTGATTTAAATTCTTCTGTCAGAGTGTTGAAGACTTCAACATTGATAATAGGAGGGAGGGAGAAGACTTTCCTAGATCATCATTAAATTAAAAAATTGTGATTACTGTAAATAAAAGTAATTTAAGCCTGCCTATAAAGCAAAGTGACAGTTTATAATCTGAAATATGTCACCTTTTTATTTGAGATTAATTTAATTTCCTCCCAACCAGCAAGGTATCATAAAACTGTTGCTTTTAAAGGGTATGTCATATGAATATAATCTTGTATTTCTTTGCTTCTTTTTTTTTCTTATTGATTTTATCAGGAATATTGGCCTAAAAAAATTTTTTTCCCATAATGTCTTTGTCTGATTTTGTAATCAGGGTAATGTTGACCTTGCAAAGTGAGCTATGAAGACTTCTATCATTATTTTTTTTTTTTGGAAGAGTTTGAGAAAAGTAGGTGTTAATTCTCCTTTGAAAGTTTAGTAAAATTCACCTGTGAAACCATTGGGCATAGGACTGGTATTTATTGAGATTTTTTGAGTATTGATTTGATTTTGTTCATTTGAGATTCTTTTTGCTTTTTTTTTTTCTTGAAGTAAGCCTGTATTGCTATAAATTTCCCTCTTAGGTCTGCTTTTGCTGTGTTCCATAAATTTGGGGTCATTTGTCTCAAAGTATCTTTTCATTTCTTCCTTGATATAGTTATTATTACATTCATTGTTCAGTAGTATGTTATTTAGTCTCCATGTGTTTGTGTTTTTAATTCTTTAAATAATAGATTTCTAGTTTTATATCATTGTGGTCAGAGAAGACACTTGATATGATTTTAATCTTCTAAAATTTATTGAGACTTGTTTTGAGAGCTAACATGTGGTCTTGGGAAATGTTCCATGTGTCCTTGAAACAAATCTATATTCTGGTTTTGGGGGGTGAAATGCTCTAAGAATATCAATTAAATCCACTGGTCTAATGTGTCATTTAAGGCAATTGCTGATTTTCTGTCTGAAAGATCTGTCCTTTGATGTCAATGTGGTTTTAAAGTTCTCTACTATGACTGTATTACTGTCACCCTCTCCTTTTATGCCAGTTAATATTTGTTTTATATATGTAGGTGCCCTTATATTGGGTGCACACACGTTTACTAGAATTATATTCTCTCTTTTTATCATTAAGTAATGTCTTTATTTGCCTCTTATAGCTTTTGTTTAAAAGTCTATTCTATCTGATCTAAGCATTGTAACCCAGCTTCTTCCTTCTTTCTTTCTTTTGTTTTCATTTTAATTTGTGTGAAATATCTTTTTCCTTCCCTTTACTTTCAGGTTGGGTGTATCAATATAAAGTTGGTCACTTATAAGTAATAATTGTATGAGTCTTTTTTGCTTATTCATTCAGTTATTTTATGTCTTTTTGATTGAAGTATTTAATCTACTTTCATTTCAAATAATTATTGATATTGTAATTATTGTTATTCTATTATTCATATGTATGTTTTTTTTTTCCTTCTTTCTATTAAAGAGTTACCTTTAACACTGATTTGATGGTGATAAACTCCTTTGGCTTCTTTTTGTCTGGGAAGTTCTCTGTCTGTCCTCAATTCTAAATGACAGCTTTGCTCTGTCGAATAATTTTGTTTATAGGTCTTTGCTTTTCATCACTTGGAACTTTTTTGTGTCAGTCCCTTCTGGACCACAAAGTTTCTGTTGAAAAATTAGATGACAGTTTGTGGGATCTCTCTTGTAAGTCTCTAAATGCCCCACCTTTTTTTCTTTTCTGCTTTTAAGATTCTCTTTTTGTCTTTAGCCTTTGATATTTTAATCATGGTATGTCTTAATGTAGATCTCTTTAGGTTCATATTATTTCAGACTGAGCTTCCTGGGCTAGCATGTCTACTTCCTTTGCTAAGTTAGGAAATTTCCCTGTCATTATTTTTCAAATACATTTTTAATTCCTTGCTCTCTCTTTTCTCCTTTTGGTACCCCCATGATGCAAATATTGATATGCTAGATGTTATCCTAGGGATTTCTTAATCCAGTTCCCATTTGCCCTGAGAATACTCACTGGCAGCCCTTGTGGCTACAGCATTTACCCTGAGATAACTCACAGATTATAGTCCCAACCTTACTCCCAAAGTTTGTCATGAAATATCTCACTTTTATTATTTTCACATCGCTCTAGTACATGAAAGGTCTTTGGAAACAAATGACACCATTCTATTTGTAGCATTTTGTTTTGAGTAGTGTTATTTTCATTTACAAAATATAGTAATATTTGATTGCTTAAAATATCAAATCCTAGAAAATGTAACATTCTTACACGTGATGTTGATATCATTCTCAAACAGTTATTAGCCAAAGATTCATATGATGAATCTGATTTACGTATACATTTCTGTTGCATTAGGATTAGAGATAAATTCTGTTTAGAAATAACTCCAAAAACAATTTTCATTTTATTTTCACCTTGAAAACCAGTAAGATTTGTTTCAGCCTTGAAAATTGTGTTTATGTAAAATTAAATTAACACTGGCAGCCAGATGCACTTTTTTTTCTAAACAGGAAATAGATTTTTTAATTTTTTTTTTTTTTTTGCTATTCTGATTGTGCGGTTTCTGCTACCTTGTCTTCCAACTCACTGGTTTAATCCTCTGCTTCATCTAATGTGCTGTTGATTTCTTCCAGTGGGTTCTTTATTCATTTCTAACTCAGTCATTTTTATGTCATTTTTCATGCTTTTTATTCTTTGTCAAAGTTCTCATTAAGTTCCTTGAGCATGCTTATAACCAGTTTTTGAACTCTGAAACTCATTAGTTACTTGCCTCCATTTCATTTAGTTTTTTTCCTGAAGTTTTCTCCTGTTCTTTCATTCTGTTGTCTCTCTGTGTTTATTTTTATGTAGTAGATCAATCTTCTACATCTCCTAGTTCTGGTCAGGTGGCCTTATGTAGTAGGTGCCCTGTGTGGCTTAGTGGCATAGTGTCCATGATCATCTATGCTGGGTATTTCAGGAATGTCTCTTGTGTGGGCCGTGCGTGCTCTTCTGTTGTAGTTGACACTTGATTACTGTTAGCACTTCAGTTGGTAGAATTGACCCTCAGGTTGACTGGCTGTGAAGATTGGCCACATCCATAGTTTATAAACTGCTATGCAGGGCCTGACCCAGTGTAGTGAGATTTGCCCCAGCAAATTTGCCTGTTGAGACCATCTTTTTGGTGCGCTGCTTGTGGGGCTAATCACGTTGTGGTCAGAAGCTGGCTGTTGGTTCTAACGTCTCTTGGGAGGAGCTTCAGTTTAAACCAAGGTTGACGGCTGCCTGTAACAGGCCCAGAGCTATCTGGTAAGAGCTACAAAGTAATCTGTGCTTGGTAGCTTTTGTCTTGGACCTGGAGGCATGTGAGAGAGTCCACGCTGCAAACCAAGGCTGGCTTCCACTAGTATTGGACCTAGGGCAGCTCACCAAAGGCACATTGCATGCAGAGATCTGCTGTCACCTGCCGGATGCCCTAAAAGGCTCAGCCCGTGAAAGAGGCTTGGGTGGTATGGGGGTTGGGTGAAGCAGAGTTTCAGAGTCACCAGGGTAGGGTAAATAATGTTTACCAAGTTCATGCAGTATTGAATTTGGGTCCAGGGCTGAGCCTGGGACCAGTTGGTGAAAGGCACTGAGCACACCATGGCCAGCTGCTGCGTGTCTGGGGCCTGTGGACTTTTGAAAGCTTTTAAGAAAGACTGCAGTGTGGGCCAAGGCCAACTGCCTGTCGCCAAAAGAGCCTCATTAGATGCATGAGTTAGGTGTGGAGGGGTCCCAGGAAGTTGACCAGCTCAATGCAGATTCAGATTTGGCCATGTAAGGAGAAGGCTTACACAGGAAAGATTATGTATGCCCATTGGTTGTGTGGGAGGAAAGCTTACAAAGAGACAATGGTGGCTGTTTCTTCAGCCCTTTCCCTGAAGCCACATAACTCTGTCTATCCCTCTGTATCCTGGGTACCTCCTGAGCTGTGATCCATCTGTTGAAGCCGATGGAGAACTCCTGGGAGCTAGGGAGTCAATGTGCAGGCCTTTTAAGAGGATGACCTGAGTTTCCAGTCACTTTCTGTCTCATCTTTGCTGTTTTTCTCAACCTAAGCTTGTGGGAGCTCTTCTTGGCACTAATGCTCCTCACTAGGACACCCGATGTGAGGCTGGGACTCCTCATTCCTCAGCGGGGAGCTCTGCAACTGAGATATCCCTCCTCATTCTTAACAACCACACATGGGTGTGCAGCCAGCCTGTTTCATGTCTCTGCCCCTCCTACCAGTCTTGACGTAGCTTCTTCTTTATATGCTTAGTTATAGGACTTCTGTTCAGCCACTCTTCAGATGGTTCTCCGGGCTGATTGCTCTATAATTTAGTTGTAATTTTAATGTGGTCATTTGAGGAAGTAAGCACAGCATTAACTTACTCTGCCATCAATCTTCTATCAACGTGTTTTTAAAATAAAAATTATATAAATAGTTCAAGAAAGAGGCATGATAAACATTAAGGTATGCAAACCATAATATCTAGTTATATTTAGCTGTAATACTTTCTCTAAAAACTATCAAAAGGAACTTGACATAGATATACTTTACTAAAGTTTCATAACTAATTTTGACTTTGCCATGCTCTTTTTATCAGAGTTGTGTATTGTATTAGTTTGCTAGGTCTGCTGTAATAAAATATCCCAATCTGGGTAGTTTAAAAAACAGAAAGATATTTTCTTTCAGGTCTGGATGCTGTAAGTTTAAGATCAAGGTTTCAGCTGTCCTGGTTATTTTCAAGGCCTCTCTCGTTGGCTTGCAGATGACCACCTTCTTGCTATGTCCTCACAGGGCCTTTTTTTCTGTGTGGCCATGCATCCCTGTTGTCTCTTCCTACTCCTATAAGGACACTGGTTACATTGTATTAGGGTATCATTCTTGTGATCTCGCTTAACTTTAATTACCTCCTTCAAGGCCCTATCTCCAAATATAGTCATATGGGTTATGACAGGATTTTGGAAGCAGACACTTTAGTCTACAACATTTATTAAGTGCTTCTTTAAAATAAATGAAGTTAAAAGACTTCATGTATAGGAGGGTCCTGAATGACAGCCAAAACACAGATATTGTCAACATAGAGTAACTCTGGATGATTAGGTTTCATTTTGTCTTGCTTTGTAAGGAGGAAGAGGTCACAGTCTGCTTTACAGTACTGAAATCCCTATAATGCTTTCTTTTTAACTCCATTGTATCCTGTCAATTTCAGAAGTAACATAAAGCAGGCATTCCCTGCTGTGAAGGAATTAAGGAGTCCTTATGCATGGCCACTGCAGAATTTACTTGTCATGCATATTTTCATTTTAATGCATTTTATGCATAAATGTATGCTCAGTAATATATATTTTAGATAAAATATCTTTTAAGAATTTTATATTTACCATTTCACTAATATTTTCTTGCCACTCTTACACTAAACAACCAATTATTAAATGATTATATGACATCTTTTGTAACATTTATAAACAGCCATAAAGTACATAATATTTTTTTCTTTCAGATATTTAAGTTGAGAGGTACTGGAAATAATTTCTAGTAAAATAGGTGAATTTGAATTTATTTCAGTTTTTCAAAAGAATAATTTGGGGTATGTAACAAATAAATATGATATATGGTCTCTTAATTAGTCACTGTTTAAATGCTTATCTAAATTAAACTATGGTCTACATTTCCTTTGAAAATATACCCACTAATAGTTACAGAATGCAGGTACTTCTGGGTAATCTTGTCCATATACTCCCCTTGTGAGCTTTTAAAATTTATTTGTGCTTGTCAACTAAACCTTTTATCCTAGTTGTGCCTCTTGTAATTATATAATTAATTAAACATTATAGCACAGTAAACTCTGAGTGTGAGACAGTTATTTCAATAAATACTCAGTTTAATGTTTTGGAAATGCACCAAAAATTTGAATTGATTTTAAAACCTGCTATTAAATTAATATTGGTACAACTTTATAAATTTGGACAAATCATAAAAATCTAGGCTAATCTTCCATTTTTTTCTCTATAGAAGCTGAAAATAGAAAATATAAATGAATCTACAAGCAAAGTAACTGAATTAGTTATTAAAATTTATTTCACCAAAATGTCACATCTAACCAAATATATAAGCAAAATAAACCTAATTTTTTGTAAATTCTTTTAGAAAATAAAGATGAGACATAACTCCAAACTCATTCTATGAGGCCAATATTACATTGATATTAATACCTACATTAAAATATGATGAATCAATGTTTATTACTAATAAATATATGCAACAGAAAGTGATCATTTGCTGAACAGTTGATAGCTTGGGTAATTACATTTAGTAGAAATAGATTAGAAATAAAATCTAGATTAGAATGACAAGATATTTTGTTCTATAATATCATGTTTTCAACAAATACACATAATTTTCAAGTTGACATTGCTATAATTAGCCAAGTCTTTTCCTTATCCATGTATTTCAATTAAATGACTAACTTTATAATAATCTTGTCATTAATCAATGCAGAACATGTAAACTATCTAATTATTAAATACTAATGCTATCTATATTTTTAAAAGCCTTCAATGATCTTTACAAAATATATCTCAAAATTATGAGTAAGAGGTTACAGACAGTATGAGTGCTAATTTGCATGACTCAAGTATTTAGACTTTTCTGCACATAAATTGAGCTCACAGAATTTTATTGTAGATAGTGATCATTACTTAACTAATTTTGCTAGTATTTGGCAAATTTTTTTATTTAATATGTTTCTTTAATTTATAGGAAATTGAACTAAGTATCATATTAAGTGGTAATTATTAAATATGTTGTTAATGAAAATGCACGACCAGCACATTAAGAATTGTCTCTACCCCTTTATGACTTTCATACTTTAGTGTTTTCCATTAAAATTTGTTTTTCTCACTCTGATGCCTTCAAACATAGAATTAAGCATATTTTGCAGACACTAGACAGTGTTTTAATTGGTGTTATAAAAGTTACTGAACTCTTTATATTTTATTAGTCACAGCCTTTCTTTTTAGGTCTAAGTTCTAATTTGGTTCTATTCATTGAATGATAAAGAAAATGTTCAAATGTATTTTTATATGTAAGTGTTCTACTTCATCTTTATACTTATGATTCAGGCATATAAATCTATCAATCTGCTGTATTTTTTTACAGCAAAAACGAGTTCTGTTCCAACTAATTCATATACACAAATACATTCAGGGATGAGATTACAAAGGGTGATGAGTGAGAATATAATTCAAACTCCCAGGGATTTCTCAAGTAAAAATCTAGTTACAAAATATTGATGAAGAATTCAATATAAATAGAGCATGTGAATTGCTACAGATACAAATTATGCTGTTAAAGAAATAAATCTTTGGAATTACATTGAAGAGCATGTTATACAATATATACATACATACATATATACACACACACACACATATATATATACACACATATATATATATATGCACATACACACACACACTTAATCAGAGCAAAATAACTTTCATATATAAAAGATACTTGAAGTGGAAAGTGTCTGCTAACAGTGCTTTCTAAGTTTAACAAATTACTAGAACTGACTGTTTTTTGATAAGTCAATTTTAAGTGAGATCCCAGAATCTGTGAACTGGAATCTATAGGTTTGGGTGTGGGTAAACCGATCAGTCTTAAGTTCTCTTGGTACTATTGGCCATATGTGTAAAGTTGATAAAAATTATGGTTGCATCAATGACAGTCCTCTGGTGTTACATATACATTGCCAGGAGAAGTCTCTTCATGACCTCTGATAATTTGATTTTGCCACTGGTTTCTTGAGAAGGTTGCTGAGGTGAGCACTAGACCTGTAGAAACAGCCACCTATTTCTTATTTCTAAAACAGATTTCTGCCTTGCCAAAAAGTTTAGAAAGAATAACATTATATGGATGAAAAAATTCACCATTTTCTTGAACGCTACCTGAAAACAGACCTATCTACACAAACCTAGAAGTGTGTACTATTATTCAAACAATCTCTTGCTAAGCTAATTAAAATGACATTTTTAGGTAAATTATTATTTTCTACTCAAGAGGCTATAAATGAATTCAATAATTAAAAATACAATTTATCTTATAAATACACCTCACAATTTAGATCCATGTACTATACAATTTTCTTTATTTATACAGTAAAAGTGTATTTCATCCTGCAGCCTACCCGCATTCAACACAGAATGAGTTTTTACAGCAAGCAATCTGTAGCTGTACTCTATCTAAATAAAGCGTGTAATTACAATAAAAAAAAACTTTATACTTGTTTGGATTTTAACAATCCATTAAATTGAAAAAGCAGCTTACCCTAAGAAATGCAGTAATTTCTGGGGGAAGAGTAAAGGTTTTATAAAAAGTAATGCATTTTCAATGAAGTGTCAACAATTACTGATACTATGACTGGGCACTTGTGTTTCCAACAACCAATTTCACAGACTATCTGTAGGGTAAAATCAAATTTTAGGATTTATGATGTAATTGAATTTTTCCAAAAGAAGAAAAAAGTTAGAGTTAGACGCTGTTGCAAGGGATCACCAAATGGAACCTCCACTTTTAACCAAATGAAAAAATCAATATAGAGAAAGTCAAAGGAGTTTCCCACGTTCATACAATTAATTACTTGCAAAATAAAGGCTAACTCATAAACTATTGACTCTTAATGTTATTATAGCAGAAAGAGACACACTATCAGGAGTAAACATAATATACAAGTAAATTATGTAATATGCTGAAAGGTGATAGGAGTCATACAAAAAAATAAGCAGAAAAAAGACATATTGGGATTATCAAAGTTGAGGAAAAGTGAGGTAAACTCCAGTATTAAGTAGTCATCATTTTCACCATTGAGAGAATGAGATTTGAGCAATAATTTGAGAGAAATATGAGTTAGGGATGGAAACATCTGGGAGTGCTCCAGGTAAAGAGAACTGGTAAACCAAAGGCCCCATTTTAGGAGACTCTTTTTTGCAAAAGGATTCCTTAGCCAGTGTGGCTAAAGTGAAACAGCAGAAGGAGAGAAGAGGAGAACATATAGGATTTAGAAGAAGACAAATGAGAACAAATAAGGCATTTTGAATCATAAATTATTGGACTTAGTTTCAAAGTAAACATTCTAGCTATTTTTTTTTTAAGCCTATAGAAGTGTAAAAGTAGAAACAGCAAGACATGTTAGTAATATAGTGATATATGATACTAGTTCAGAATAGGGTGTTAGCAGTAATGAAAATGGGTGGAATTCTCAACATATTATAAAGCTAGACCTAATATTGGCTGGATTGGATGTGGCATGTGAATGTCATGTGGCATTGTTGACTCAAAAAAAGCTGAGTCAATAATGACATCAAGATATGTGGACTGAGCATCAGGAAAGACAGAGTTGCCACCTTAAGGTGAGAAAGACTATAGAAAAGTAAGGTATGGAGAGCAAGATCAAGATTTCATTTTTGGTTTATTTATTTGCCTTCCAAATTGAAATGCTGAGTAAACAATTGATTATATGAGTTTGGATTTAGTAAATAAGTGTAGAATAGAGATGTAAATATAAATGTTTTGGGCATATAGATGTTAGTTAAGTCCAGGGACTGGATATGTTTTCCAGAGGATGAAAGTAGATGGGGTAGAAAAAAGATACAAAACTTAAACCTTGGAAAATTTGCTATTTAAAGGAACAAGAAAAGAAGAGGCATCAACATGGACAAAAAAAAAAAAAAAAAAAAAGGAATTTCCAGTAACTAATTGGAAAACGAAGAAGAGGAGGTGTTCTGGATATCAAATGAAGAAAGTCTGTAAAAGATGAGGAAGCAAACAAGTGTGGGAAATGTTATTGATGGTCAAGACTGGACTGATGACACTAAAAAACTACTTTGAAATAAACCTAATGGAAGTTACTATTAGATCATGGGAAAAGAAAATTACAAATTGCTACAGGAAGAAAACCTAGAATAGAGTGGTTGTATGAGAACATATTCATCAACATATTCCATCAAAAATAAGATTCCGTTTGAATAATCTTGCCTATTGAACAGAGGGAACAAAGGATACTCTAGGGTAGGGATCCCCAGCTCCAGGGCTGTGGACCAGTACTGGTCTGTGGCCTGTAAGGAATTGTGCAGCCCAGCAGGAGGTGAGTAGCAGGAGAGTGAATTTCATTTGTATTTGCATCCACTCCCCAGCGCTAGCATCAGTGCTTCACCTTCACCTCAGATCATAATAGGAGCACAGGTCCCTGGTGCCAAAAAGATTGGAGACCCCTGCTCTAGAGCACTAAAAGACACTTAACTATAGACTTAGAAACAAGTCTTAGGATACTTTAATTTTTTGACATTGAAGACTTCTACTGAATATGTATATATAATTTGTGTTTGCAACCTTTACTAGCCATTTAAACACTCACAAGGGTGTCTCATTCATTATTAATGGACATTATTTGGAATTCAAATGTATATAGTCTAGTAACTTTGTTGGTGGTGAATCCAAGAAAATAAACGTTTCACCATTATGGTTAATTTGAATTTTTACATGTATAATAACAGTTTTTGTTATTCCTCCCTCCATGAAAGTTATGTAATTGTCGCGTTTACCTGTCCTTGATTAAAAAGTCTGTATTTTTCATATATACTAATTTTTTTAGTTGCAGTCTTTCATCATCTATAAAACTTTAAGACTACTATCAAAATAGAAGAGTAATTGAACAGTCTTACCCCACTGAGCAGAGTCCATTAAAGAACACTCAAATTCTTATATTCAGTGTTTACATTTCTTCAATTATCCTATGGAAATATGCCCTAATAATTAGTTGATTCAATGGCTATTGAAAGTCATTGTGTATCAAAATAAGTTCGAGTCTTTTTTAAAAAATAGATGTTCTCTCATACTACATTCCATTGATTCAGAATCAATCTCAAATGACATTTTCTGGGAATTTGTAGTTTTAATCAAGAATTCCATTTGATTCTAAGCACTCTAACCCACTTAACTAATCAGAAACAATTGTTAATATGTTAACAAATCCATGTTCTGGTTTCCTTTAAGATTTAGATTTCTTTGCTTTTGAATTTACAATACCTTTAGAAAAATTACAAATGTGCTGTTTGACTTCTCTATGAGTTTAGGTTTTCATCCAAAAATTGGATTAATGATAGATACATAACATACTCTTTGGAATTAACAATTATACAATATTGAGAGATGGAAATGATATAGAAGTCATTGTATTTATCTTTGCACAAAGTACAAGATTTTCTCTCTTCATAATTACATTTGTATTTTGGATAAGCAAATTTAATACAATCACAGAGAACTTAAGATCTAATAGAGAAAAGAGATATCCATTAATAAATATAACAAAATAAAAATTGCATTTATAATAAGGAAACCAAGATATTAAAAATAAAAAATTACTTCAAAAAAGACGGATCAGAAAAAAATAATGGTGGAGGAATTTGCATTTAAGTTGAGCTTAAAAAGAGTGTAAAATGGGAAGATGTTGGAAAAGTGAGATAAAATATGTTGAAGCAAAAACATGAGCATAGCCACAGAGTTATAACAATCTAGAGTGACAGAATACTTGTCTCTCAGATTTATAAATTTCTATGTTTGAGACACTGTTTCATATATTCATTTATTAAATTAAATGTTTTCCTTATACAATGCATGTTGCTGTCATCTTGGCCCATTTATACATTCCATTCCATGCATTAGAAATTATAAATAGGAAGTCACACATCTTTTTTTTTAAATTAAAAATTTTACAAGTTGTATGTATATGTAAATGGAGAAAATTATATATATTGAAATTATATATATTCTCATTATACTTTTCTGCTAAAAAAACTCAACAATCTGGTTTTATAGAAGATAGTCCTAGCTCATAAACCAAGAGCAGGAGTGGGACATCTCTAGTCAATGAGACATACAGAAAAGTATGCAAGAGACCTCTGGTAATGACATTCTTTCTATAAAGGCACATGACATGGAAATAATAAAATATAAACATGAGTGTATATATCTCTATATATACTATATGTACAATATAATTGTATATAGTATATACATGTGTTTGTATATATGTATAGTAGAATAATAAGTGACACAGACTAAGCACTATATAAGTGTTAACTAGAAAGTCTAAAACAAAATAAATTGGTGTGATGTTAGATGTTGGTCTAGGTTTCTGATGTTACTAAGATATTAAACCAGCAAATTCTTTCCTCTAGAGTTATTAGGTGACCAAACTACATCCCAGTTATAAGGCATTATTGATTGTGTTTTCTTTTACATATAGTTGAAATTTTCCTGAATGTGTGACTTCCACATTCATATTTATGTTTATTTCCTGTTGCTATTTCCTCTCTCTTACCCACAAATATTTCTGATATCTTTCCCGATAATATCTCCTGAGAAGATGCTGGCCTCGCCTATATTCCTGGCTCCTTTTCTTTCATTTAGATCATGAGATGCTACAGAGACAAAGAGTCTGAGAGATTTGTCAAACCTTGATTAAAATTCTGAGAAAACTTTTATATTATATAAATTTGAATAACATGACAAATAAGTTAAAACTAAGGCAAGGGCAATTTCTTTGAAGAAGGTAATTTCTTTGAATTTCTGTAAGGGAGAGTGGTAGTTTATATAATAATTTAAGAAAGTAAAAGCAACAAGATGCAGCGAGTAATATCATATTGGCTGAAAGAAATAGAGTTAAGGATAATCCCAGGTTTCTGGCTTGAACAACCAGGTAGAGAAAAGGGCCGTTTATTAATTTAGAAAGCACAGATTTTTGTGAAGGCAGAAGGTGGGAGGTATACTTACATAAAATGCAGCATTGTGGAAATTAGAATGCTATATGTCCTAAACACTCTTTTGGCTACATGATCACAATTTGTCCTGGGGTGATCAACATGACATGCGTCTTGTATTGTAAGTAGCACCACGTTGCTTTTTCTATAATGTTTTGTTGATTTCTTTTGTAATAATTTGGAGTTAATATGCCATAACAATATCTGCTATGTAACATGTTAGTTAATATTTCATTTTTAAAGACAAACTGCAGGGTAATTATTAACTCACTGTACTATAATTTTATGCAAACATATATATTTATATATATTTAACCAGAGACTAGATAGATGATTATTTCCACTGTAAATATTTTTATAACAAATATCTATAGGAAACCCAATATCATAAGTAGTATAGAATTCAGAGGAGCCTACATTACTGTTTAGAAAAGTATATTTTCAGAGGACATTTAGTATTTATTATTTGCTACGAAAATAAAAATGCTATTTCTAAAACAATTATTTTTGAAAATAAAGTGACAAAAAAAACATGTATTTCTTCTTTTACATGTATTATCTTATTAGCAATTAGAAAAATTCAACTTAGTATAAAATGGATCTTAAAAATTTCTTTGGGTCTTTAAAGATTCTGAAAAAGTAAACCTTGCCAAAGCTAATATACATGAAACATTTTTATTTCATGTTATGATTTAAAGTGAATAATTTTTTTACATTAAATTTTATCTTAATGGTTTTTTTAATTAAAAAATTGGGGGCTGACATTGATTAATATAATAAAATAAAACGTTTCAAGTGTACATTTCAATAGTATGTAGTATGTCATATATATTGCATTGTTTTTGGCACTGAAAGTTAAATTTCTTTCATCACCAAATATTTACTCCTTTTACTTTTATCTAACCCTTCCTTCCCCACTTTCCTCTGGTAACCATTAAATCCATTGTCTGTGTCCACAAGTCATTGTCATGTTTGTTCATTGCTTTCAGTTTTATATTGCACATATGAATGAAATCATATGATTCTCAACTTTTTCTATCTGACTTATTTAGCTTAGCATAACTATCTCGAAATCCAACCATATTGTAGCACATGGCAGTATCTCATCTTTTCTTATGGCTGATATTCCAGTGTATACATGTACCACATTTTCTTTATACAATTGTCTATCATAAGGCACTTGGTTGCTTTCATGTATTGGCCTGATATTAAAAAAATATAAAGAACTCATACAACTCAACAATAAAAAAACCCAAAAAATCCAATTAAAAATGTGTGAAGGACCTGAACAGGTACTTCTCCCAAGAAGACATACAAATGGCCAACAGACATATGAAAAGATGCTCAACTTCACTAGCTATCAGGGAAATGCAAATCAAAACCACAATGAGAAACCAGCTCACACCTGTTAGAATGACTATCATGAACAGGACAAGTAATAACAACTGTTGGAGAGGTTGTGGGATAAAGGAACCCTCATACACTGCTGGTGGGAATGTAAATTGGTACAGTCACTATGGAAAACAGTATGGAACTTCCTCAAAAAACTAAGAATAGAATTATCATCTGATCCAACAATCCTTTTTCTGGCTATTTACCCAAAGAATCTGAAAACATTTATCTTAATATATTTTTTAGAATTTCTAAGTATCCAAAATCAACATATCAAAGAACAGACAAATGTACACAAAAATGATTTCATCTTCAAAAACTCATTACACTTAGAAAACATATTTAATCTAACTTTAATGAGCACTTATAAGGTAATTTATACCATAGTGTTACAGAAACATATAATGGAATTTGGAGTCTTTATACCTTGGCAGAAATATCAACTTTATCACTTATTAGCTGCTTGACCTAAGAAAGTTACTATTCTGAGTTTCCTTGTTTATAACATAGTCATATTAGCTTTATTAGTGACTTGTACAAAATATACTAACAAAGATTAAACACAAAGTATAACAGCATGTAAACTAAGATGTCAACACCAAACCCAGACTTCTTGGCTTCAAGTTCCAACCCCATTTCATGAATTGTGTGGACTTAGAAAAGTTATTTCACCTTTCTGTGTGTAATTTTCATATTTGAGCAATGGGATAATAGTCCTTAATTTATATTGTATTATTTATTTTTGTATATTTGTATGCAATTTTATAGAGGATTATTGTGTAAATTAAAATAATTAATGCCCCATGCCTAAGAATGGAGCCTGGAAAGCATTCGATGTATGTGAATTTGTATTTTTGTAATAGTGATAGTAATAAGAGATAAAATAGTTTAGAAGCAGCATTCATTAATTCACTGGATCCACAGTGCTCCGAAAGTTGAAATCCGTAATACAGAAATTAATTCATTATATATTAAGCCAGGTAAGTATTGATACACAAAGTTTCCAAATACACCTCATCCTACTGTGTTTTCAGAGAGTCTAATTTTAATTTGGGCAACAAAGGTGGCTGTAATTGGAAACAGCATTGGGATGTGAGTTAAAAACTTTAAAACATTTAAAACATACTATATAGTGGATCAGAATACAGACCACTCATATTTCCATTTATACACAATGATAAACTATTCCTCCTCTAGGTCCCTAAGAAGATATTCTTTCCTATTAAAATAAACTCATTAACTTCATAAATTCAGTATGCCATGAGTTTTAAAAACATTTGGGTGACATAAATTGTTCCCATACCCTGTAGAAGAAGGGGTTTTATTTATACCACTAACTTCATAAAGGTTTTACTTGTGCTACTGGCTTCTACACATAAATATTTGCAGAATTAATCAAGTGCCAGCAGGGATTCAGAAACTTTCAGTCATGCATTTTAGAAATATATATGTTCACTGGTTGCTGTCACATCATATCTTACAATTAATTTATAGGTCATTTTAAAATCACAGTGCTAGTTTGGAAGGTTGTCTTCAGAAAGATTCTTCAAAGATGTCCATTTCCTCAAAATTATTCTTTTCCAAGCATTTTCTTCCATATGTAATTTGGACCAAGCATGAAGGTCAGTTAGTGAGGACCTGACATTTTTTTTTAAAATAAATCTCTATCAGACCCTGGAGCTGTCCCTTGGGAAAACATTAGTAGAAACTGGATTAGAGTTTTGCAGTTTGTAGCTTCAAACTCTCTGTTTTAATATTGCTCTTATGCTACTTGTTATCTGCAGAGGAGTTAATATTTTGTAACATTGTATTTTATGTCCTCTCCTAAGGATTTGCTGTCTTAGTTTTCATTTATTACACCAGTACATTATTTGGCTGCATGTAAGAACTTGGGCATTACTCTGTTGTTCAGTTTTAGCTGCCAAAATACTTTTGATCAATACAACTCCCAGAAAAACTGGGCCATAAAAAGCAATATGTTTAGTGGAACATTTTTGTCATTACTAAAACTTTCAGTACAACTATTGAAAACTAGAGGTTTCAGCCCTTTTTTGCTCTTTAAGTATCTTCAATTTGCTTCTGCATGACCATTAAATATAAACCGTGTACGAACACTTTGTTCATCCTTGAAGAAACACATTGAGTTTGAAGTTATTTAATGCTACCATATAAATTTCTCTATAGGTATTTCCAGTTTCAGTCTGAAGTGTATAAAATAATGGGGCAGAGCTAACAGCTTGATTTAGTGCTTTCCTCCAGAAACATTTCTGCTTCTAGGAGAAAACTAAAAAAAAAATAGCCAAGAGAAAAGGAAATTCCATATCTCTGTGAACTTCTATGAGGACAGTGATTAATGTGCTTTAGCAAACAAAGTTCAGATAAATAAAATACTGAGATAATTATGCAATAATATCTCACTAGATATTTTTTGTTTAATGATATTTGATGCAAAATATTTGTTTGAAGAGACCTACTCTTGCCTTTAGAAAAGATTTATAGGCAAGGAGAACAAGAGTTACTCGTACAAAACCAGAAGCCTAATCATTTCATTCTTAATTCTTGGGGGAAATTCAAAAGTGATGATGTGCGTGTTTCTTATCATTCATGTTGTAGATCTCAATAACAAGATTTTGAATTGGTCTCTTTGCTTTTAAAATAAAGTTCACAGAAGGAGTTGGTACTGAATTTTTACAGTAATCTTATAAGAATAGGTACAATATAATATAAACATTAAGAAGCCTCATTCCTTTAAAGTAGGTCAGTTCTAAAGGAACTTTAAAAGACTAAGCATAGGCAGGCTCTACCCATCATCTCTGGGAAAACATTAAGGATCAAAGAATGCTACAGTGTTGTGCAATAAAATGTCTAGAATAATTTGAGCACAAAAATTTTTTTGCTCTAGTGATCTCTTGAGACAGAAAAAAAAGACAACACTTAAGCCTGGAAAGCATCCCTACAGAAAGCCATTTTTCCAATAGTTGTGGCTTTGCGCTTGCTTAGACTCTCCAAGATAACAAGTATTCACTAATAGACAATTATGAGTTTCAACTGAGACTAAGGACGCCACTAAATTGAAGCAAACATCATTCAGTGAGTTAATTATTAACAGATTTTTTTATGCTTAAGCAGCATCTTAAATTTATCGTCATGTTCATATCCAATGCTCATTGTCAAAAATTATACAGTTACATAGGATGAAAGATCAGATAATTCATTCAACAAGTCATCAGTTTTTAACTTTTTTCTTTTTTCTATTTCCTGTTCTAAAATCAGTATTTGTTGTGATTTTTTGAGTAAAGTGGAACTTAAATTCATATTTTGCAACATATTTTTTCAGATTTCACCAAAAAAATTGACACTAACCTGTAGAGAGGTATATGTTAAAAAATCAATATTAAAATATTTTTACATGATCTTTCACTAAGATTTAAACCAAACAAAAAATTGTTTCTTGATGTTTTAATGTGATCAGAAAAATTTTGATAATCCTTAGTTAACAAAGAATTCTCAGTTCCAGATACTGGTCCATTCTGTTATTTTTATTTTTTTAATTAAGGTATAAAAATCTTCAAAGTGTATAATGTATAGTTATTCACAAAATATGAGAATGGTCCATTTTTGTCCCTTTGACGTCAAAGATCCCAAAGAAAACCACTATTTCTGACTTTTATCAATGTAAATTAGTTTTATCTCTTCTTTAATTCCTTTTAAATGGAATAATACTAATGCAATCTTTGTGTTGGCTTCTTTTGCTCATCATTATGACTGTTTCATTTATGATTTGCATGAAACAACAAATGATTCTTTTGTCATTGGTGCATAATATCCAAATGTATTAACATAAAATAATTTATGTATCCATGTTACCTTAGATAGTCCGTTGGGTTGCTTTTAATCTGGACAATGAGGAATAAAGCTGCTATAAACATTTTTTAACACACTTCTTAGTATTTACATTCAATTCTCTTCAATGTGTAACTAAAAATAGAATTTCCAGGTCATAGGGTAGAAACATTTTTAGTAGCCATTGTCAAAAAGTTATCCGAAGTGGTTGTAAGTGCTTATTATTTTTTAAATTAGCT
Organism: Cynopterus sphinx; assembly: GCA_030015415.1. Classification (NCBI taxonomy): domain Eukaryota; kingdom Metazoa; phylum Chordata; class Mammalia; order Chiroptera; family Pteropodidae; genus Cynopterus; species Cynopterus sphinx. The sequence continues at coordinate 20,562,634 of CM057393.1, read as the reverse complement.
ACTTTTATAGAATGATCCTTTCTCAGACAAGGCTACACAGTTGTCAAAGATCTGTTTCTAGGAGTTAGGAGAGAATCCGCATATAACTTGGAAGATTATATGTTTCAAGTAACTGGACATTTCAGAGGTCTAGGTGACTTTTGGGAGAAGAATCCAATATAAACAAGAAAGCATCAAGAAGACTGAATATCTTTTTACGAAAAATGTGGAGGTAGCAAAAATCTGTGGTGGCAGACAAAAGCTACTCTGGTAAACTCTAGCCATGAACAAAAATCTGAAAAAGGGTAGAATAATTTTTCTTTGTACTTCTTTTTTTGCTCTACTACAGTAATAGATGTACTTAGTAAGGAATTATTTAAACACAGTCATAAGATATTTTATTTACGATATAAAGCATCCCAAGTTTGTTATAGATACACTTTAGTGACTTTTTACATGAACTTGGTATCATATAAGTGGTAGAGGTTATACTTGATGTATAGAACAGAGAAAAAAATTGAAAAAACCGAATCTAGTTATAAAACACATGAAAACATTGATGCTGCATCCAGTGGGATAAACTTAGATATGGCATATAACTTTATATTTCACAATGCTCAGGTGGTTTTACAACAAACTTACGGAAACATCTTAAAATCTGCATAAATATTATCAGAAAACCTGGTGCTCTTCACTAGCTGTGCCCTAAGGGCTTATGAGATACTTGCAAAAGGCATGAAAGTAATTTTCTGAGTTTTTATAATTGAAATTTTTTTTCAGCAAGTGTTTTGTACATTTCTTTTCAATAATTGCAAAATTTGTCCGTATTGCATGTAAATAATTGTGGAAATTCTTTTACTGTAGTATAAATTCTAAACGTTAGCTTATATAGTTTTAGATTTCTAAGGTGAAGTTTTTACAGTCACCTGTTTGTAAAAAGAAGTAATTTTAGTAATGAAATATTAGCCTTATAATATTAGCAGAAAGTTCAGTTATTAGCATGTTTATTAGGAGATTAGATCAAATTATCTGCCTCCTCTCCCAGGGAGTACCAGATCCCCTCTCACACTCTTCCCCTAATATTCATTTATTCAAGAGAGAACTGGATCACTAGCCAGCTGTTTTAACTTCTCCCTCCCCAAATTATGACAGTTTGTAAAATAGTGATTCTCTATTTTTCATTTTATTCTCTCCTTTCTCTTGTTAAATATCAGTATGGATATATAGCTAATATTAATTGAAAATTTTATAATCTCTGCATTTATTTTTTTAAATGTCCAAATTATCTCGAATTTAATTTTACCAGTGGAAGACTTAACTTGCCTGTGTCCTTTCAATGTGACTTAACTTACTTTCTGCCACTAGGTGTCCCAAGCTTACGTTTTCCTTTCCTGGTTCCAGACAGAGTCTAACATTTCTTCAAGAAGCTCTCATTCTTTTGTGGAGAAAGATCTGCTTGGCAAATGGTACCAGGGTGACATTTCATATAGGCGCTACCTAGTAGAAAGAGCTAAATTATCTGTATTTATATTTATATCTCTATACTATATCATGAGGTCATGTTGAAAATTCACATTTAAATTTAGTATTAGAGGTTTTTAAAACCTTTTGAATGTGATTCTCTTACTGTGAAAATCTTCATTCCTGACAATATTAAATATTTACAGGTATGCTTTCTGCAATCAAATACATAATTCTCTTACAGTTTATGTCCTAAGAATATATTCATGAAATATTTAGAGTCAAATTACAGTTTAAAGGTCACTTATGCAATTCCTTTGTCTACAGATTGACAGGTTGATATGCAGTTAGCTTTATTTACATATTCGTTTTGCATTTAATTTTACTAACCAGGTCTTTAACCACTAAGTTCATGTGTATTCTAAACTTTAGCCACTTCTCCTTCTACACAAAGTGATGACAAGGTGCAACACCTCAGCTCCACCGCCAATCCCTCCCCAAAACCCTGCTAAATGGATAATTGTGTCACCATTTTAAAAATCCATTCTTGGGTGAGGTTTTAGCAAACCTGCCAAATACTTTCAGCTTGTGTCTATAACCCCCCAAGATATTATAGCTATGAACTATGCTTATGCATTTTCCTCTTCTTTCAATTGGCTATAGGAGATCTTGCATTAAGGTATAGTCATGAGATGAAGGACGGCTGTTTGTGCAAAGTTTTGTGTGTCCAGGACACCTACCCAACAGCTGTCTTGTTCAGTCTAGTCTTGCTCATCCTCTGATCTGAAGGTATTACTTCTGTATTATTATAATTTGTTGGTGGACACATCCAAAATATTATAACTTGATGGATTTGACAGGATGGACAGTTCCAGCTGCATACATTTGGATCCCATAGTGAGCCATACCATCTGTATCATGTCCCAGCATCATGCCTGGAGTTTGGCAAAAGACAAATAATTCTATGCTGCAGAAGAAATGGCCTTGCTTCAGAAACATAAAGATCTGTGTTATGATTCTCTGACTGGTACTTGCCATAGAATAAATAATAATAGTTTTTCCATCACTGTTACCTATAATAACAGAATTCGTTATCTGGATCTTCTGCATGGCTTTCTCTGCTCTGGGTTCTACTTAAAGCTGGCAGTCTTTTGTTCATCCAATAAGCCGGAATAGTAGCTCAGTAATATGATAACATCAAAACTCAAAGAAACCAAATGGATACTGTGTTTCCTTCTTTTTAGAAGAAGGTGCAAGATGAAATAATTTGTATTTTATTTTTCTAAGAATATCCATAAAAACGTTTGATCACCAGCATACTACAAATGTAATAGTTGTGGAAGGCCCTAAAACACATAGATTTTTATCCCCTACATGCTGAAATATTTGAATTCTACTGATGCCTTCAGCGTGCTAGCCAATTCTTAATAATCCAGCTCAATAAATACAATGCTACTAATGAAATACATGAATGTGATATTCTGCAGAATGTCAGGATATTCCAGGTATCTTTGGACAACATTATTATAGATGACAAGAGTATTACTACAACCTTATAACAAAAATGGAAATTTATATTATTGTCCATTTCATGTGAATGTGAACAGGTTTGGCTTTCATTTCTGATTAGAAGAGATCAAATTAACCAAATCAATGTTCACTTATTGTGCACCTGAGACCATACTAACCTGCCCTAGCAAACATATCAAATCTCACATAGTGACTGAAATTTGGGTTATTACTTGATTGAACTGATGGCAAACTGTAGTTATTCTTCATGAATCATCCAGTTTCTACAAAACCTGGATTGATGAACAGAACATAGATATAATGGGAACCATTTACCTACACCCTTTTTGATCCTTAACCATGGCACCGGTTTTCACCATATACTCCCCAGGTCATGATATTATTGTGACTTATTAGCCAATTGGATGCAATTCAGATGCTTCTAAACAGTCTTCCCTACTACGATAACTCTCATTAGTAATAGGCAGAATAATGGCTCCTTGGAATTTCCCATGAATATATTGTTACTCGATTAAAGGATTGCTAATTAGTTGTTCTACATATAAGAGAATTATTCTGATTTATCTGGGTGGGCCCAATGTAATTACAAGGGTCCTTAAAAATCAAAGAAGAGAGGAGAAGAACAATTTGGAAGATAGAAATGTAAAAATTTGTCTTGCTATTTCTGAGATTGAGAGGACGAAATTGGGCTGGTAGCCAAGGAGTAGAGGTAGACTCTAGAAAGTGGGAAAGACAAGAAAATTGATTCTTCTCTAGAGACTCTAGAAGGTACACAGCCCTGCTGACATGTTGGTTTTAGCTCAGTGAGTTCTGTTTCAGGTTTCTGCCTGCAAAACAATACATCTGAGTTTGATTTAAGTTACTAAGTATCTGGTAAGTTGTTACAGGAGCAATAGGAAAATGAGAAAATGTTAATAAATTTTGGCTGCTACTCCATTCTTGTTGGTTCTGATAGTTACCGATTATTGCAAAAAAATTACACTTACACTTCTCAACTTTTGATTGTTAAGCAGATTCCACCTGGCTTCTATTGTTTCATCTCATTCATTCATTCATTCATTCATTTTTATGCCTACAGCATTTGGTCTTCCTAGGTGCTCTCCCATCCAAGTACAAACCAGGCCTGACCTTGCTTATCTTCCAAGATCAGATGGGATTGGGCTTGTTCAGGGTAGCATGACCGCAGACAGCTTCTATTGTTTAATGGTTTCATTATTTTCCTTTCAGAAAGCCAAGTTTTCCAACAGTCATTCTTGCCATTACAGGGACACAACTTAATTATTTAAAAGTGCTTTGATTCTTTTAAGTTTTACTTATAAGCTGTTAGGCAGGATGAGAGTAGCCTTTAATTTAGGGCTAATGTTGTCCCTTTACTAAGGCAATATCCTGCCATCATCCTGAGAGTTTACAAGATTTATTGTTGTGTCTGATAGAAACATGAGCTATTCTAAATTCTGTTTAAATCTTGGGGATTACTTTTCTTTGTTTCTTTTGGGTGGTTTTTCTCTCTCTGAAAATTTCTTCATGCACATGTGTTATGCTAATTATTCCTCCAGCCAAGGTATGTGAGGGACCCTAGGCAGATTTATGGAGGCTTCTTTCTCAAAATGGGTCTCTATCCTCTCAGCTTCTATTCGTTGTGAATTCTTGCCACCTTGGCATCTCTGACCTCCCAGCTCTCTCTCCTCATTCAAAGTGACTGCCAGACTCCACCTGGTCCCTTTGATGCATCCTGGAAACTCTTTCCCAGCAATAAATTGGGGGAAATATAAGGCTTACTTTGTATCTCCCCTCTCAGGGGTAACAGTCTTTCTTGTCTGGTGTTTAATGTACAAAAACCATCGTTATATATGTTTTGCTTATTTAAAAAAATATTTTTAAGTAGAGAGGATAAATTATATCCCTTTTGGTCATCTTAACCAGAAATAGAAACCAGTACTTTTATTTTTTAAATTCTCCCTTCTTGGTTACTATATATATATTATATCTATAATGTGCGTGTGTGTGTTTTTTGTAGGCCAGGCAAAACTATAGGGTTGATTCTAATGAATGATCTTCATAATTTGAAAAAGGATGATGAGATAACCACATAAGGGAGTGGATGCACTTTATTGACAGAGACAAGAGGTGTACTTTCCATAAGTGATACATCAATATTTAAAATACTTTCTCACTGCTATTTTTAATTGGTCACATTTTTATAGAAATCAAATAGATTTGCAGCCTACAAGAATATTTCTTGACTCATATATTGGATATCAAACTGAAAGCAACAAATAAGATAAACAAACAAAAAGTAATAGACACAGATAACAGTTAGTAGTTACCAGAGAAAAAACGGGGAGGTAGGAAGGTAGGTACAAGGGTAAAGGAGTCAAATGTATGGTGACAGAAAGAGACTTGACTTTGAATGGTAAACATACAATGCAATATACAGTTAAAATTGTACACTTGATACATATAATTTTATTAACCAATGTCTCTTCAATAAGTACAATAAAACAAACAGACAAATAAAAGAATATTGCTAGATCAATAAAAAAAAAACCTTAAAGATCTGTTTGGTCAAAAAATCTAAGTTGCCACAACAGAATTTTTAACCTTTAATGCAATATTCATACCTATATCAGTTCTGAGACCAAGAGCCTACTGATTGAAAGAAAATCTCGGTTTTTTGAGAGAAAAATACTATCACTCTCATAAGTTAATACAAGTAAAATTTTCCTCAGATTTTCTAAGGGAATTTGAATAAATAAAAAATAGAAAAAAAAGTAGCCAGACTATTCAGGGATTATGAAACACTGACTTTAAATTGACATTAGTCTCTGGGGACACAAAAATGTTTTCCTAGCCCACAATTTAAATTTGAGGCTTTAGTTGGTGAGGTGATATGTAGACTAATCTACACTCACAATGGGTTCTATTGTTCCACTAACTAATGTTTCGATTATATCCCAATTCTTAAATCTGTAATCGGAATAGGTACTCTTGCCAAAAGACACAATTAACACACAGATCTTTAACCTTTAGGCTAAAGCTATTGTAGAAAGGGATAAATGGAATTACCCAAACTTTATTTCCATACCAGGAGAGTGAACCAAAAGTAATGATCCAACCTGGAGGAAATTATAGAGATTAATGCCCTAACAAACAAAGACTTGATAAAAGCATAAACTCTAAGACCTATCACCTCCCCATTTAGCATACCAGTGTGTGTGTGTAGTAATTGGGATGACCTTGCAGTATGACACTGAATTAACATAAATTCCATCAGATGGTCACTCGAAATGCAGCTTCTGTTTTTAGGGTGATATCTTTGCATGACCAAATCAACACACATCTGGTATGTTACTATAAATGTGAATAATAGGTTTTCTCCATCTTAATTTACAAAGGCCATGAAAAGCACTTTTAAGGCCAAATGTATACCCTCACATTTTTACATTTCACATACAATCAAACTAGTCTAAAACATCGGTGACATAACTCTAATTGATTCTAATGACCAAGAAGTAGTCATTAATCCATTAAGGCATTCAAACTACAAATTTAGAGATATATTCTACAAAAGGCTAGGAGCCTGTCTCAGCAGTGAAATGTCTAGGGACCAAATGCTCTGGAGCCTATCAAGATAACCTTTCTATGGTAAAATGAAAGCTAGTGTACTTCATACCACTACTACAGAAAATAAAGCACAGCACTTGACAGTTTTTGTTTGCTTTGTTTTGTTTGGGTAGCAACTTAAAAAAAAAGTTGATGTGTTACTTGTCTCTGCCCATGAAATTGCCCAATAGGCTGTCAATATTGAGAGAAAAAAACTATAAAAACTGTGATTTAGCAGAACTAATGATATTCAAAGTGTCTGTGGAAAATTGGATTTTGTGTGGAGCCAGTTTCAAGCACCAAGAGAATAATTTCAGATCTCTAGGATTTTACAGCAAGGTCATGTCCTCTTAAACAAATAAATATTCTTTTGTAAAAAATTTTCTGACTTTCTACTAAGCCTAGGTAGAGAATCAATCATTAGTCATGGAGTATCACATGATCATGCAACCTGAAATTCCTATTACCTACTAGCAAATCTGTGAAAGTGAGTGTGCAAGCAATAAGCTATCATCAAATAGAAGTTGTATACAAGAGACTGGAGTAGTGTCAGGCAGGTCCAGAATTGGTTAAAACTCCTTTGACACTGACTAGTTCTTCATTGCTAACTCCCCCAATTGACACCTCAGAGCTCACTTAGAATTTGTTAGAAACAGCTGATTCAGAAAGAAAATAAATATTCTTATTTACAAATGGTTCTGCATGATATACTGACACTATTTCAAAAGGACATCTATAGTATTACAATTCAACGAGGTATAGTATTGAAGTATCATAATGGAGAGAATGCTGTTCTACAGCAGAAACTTGAAAGATACTTTTGATTTTTTGTTTTGACATGGATTTGGTCAGAATTATGGACATATATTGATTTATAAGTAGTTCCTAATGGACTGGCTGGGAAGTCAGGAACTTGGAAGAAATAGGATAAAAAAATGATGATATTAAGTTACCAAGTGGTGCTCTCTCAAAATGGACAATGTGTGAAGATATTCACAATCCTTTTGAAAGCTTACCAAATGGCATCAACTGTAGAGGAAGTCTTCAATAATCATGTGAGTGAGTAACATATTTTATGGTTGTCAACCAGCCTCTTTCCCTAAAGCCACTGACACTTGCTGTATTTCCTCAAAACCTCATGAACAAAGTGGCTATTTGGGAAGAAATGGATATAACACATAAACTGAACAACAAGGCTTTCCCCTTACAAAAGCTCCTCTGGCTACCACTACAGCTGAGTACCTAATTTTTCAACAGAAGAGTTCAAGATGGCTTTTAATATGGCACTATTCTTAGGGAACCTGCCAAATATTTGGTGGTAGGATGATTACATCAACTCTTTCCATCACAGAGCAAGCAAAGATTCATTTCCAGTGGAATAAGCAGCTATTCTGGAGATAGGTTTGCTTCCCTTGCCCATAATAATTCTGTCAACCTCACTATTTACCTTATCTACACAGTGGTGAATGCCTTATCTACCACCATGGTATTCCACACAGAATTGCTTTTAATCCAGAAACTACTTTTACAGTAAAAAAAAGTTTAATATTAGGCTTATACCCATGGAAGTAGTTAGTCTTATATATAACACCAACCAGAAGCAACTGGCCAGATTTAAAGATGTGGTTTCCCACTGCTTTACTGAAGACTCAGTTATGGCTTGTTATATGTGTATATTTTTTGAATATATTAAATTTCCTTTATCTCTATTTTTCCTCTTATTGTATATGTTTGCTGGAATTTAGTATTTAGCACTAAATAAAATTTAGTTTTTTAATATCAAAATATTAATGGAACTGTGACTCAATTGAAGATTTAATTAATATATCCACCGATGAATACAATGACTCGAGATCGTGTCTCTTCATCTTGAGGATAAGATGAGATGAGAATTTTTTTTTCTTTCACAGGATAGCTGTGCTTTACATAAAAACATAGACTTGTTGGTGTATGTAAGTCAAATGTGTGTAAAAAGGTGTGAATGCATACTGAATAGTCAAAAAGTGGACAATTCTATTAATTTGTTGTCTTTCAGTTCCAAATTCATGCTTCTCCACCCTATTTTGTGATAATAGGGGTAGAACTCTGTAAACTACATTTCTCTTTTGTTAGCTTGCTTTCTATTCTGACACTAGAGAGTGCCAATTGATACTGCATGTCTGGAGGAGGATGAAGCAACATTATCTTCCTCCAGTTTTCAATGCGACAGCAAGGTGACTGGCATGCTTTGGGCCCTGGAAGCGTCTACCACAATAGTGGCAATATTTGTAGTTCTGATGTTAATATCTCCCTGAGGGCTTTTTATTTTTTAATTTTGATTATTTTTATCATTACAGTGGTAAAAGACCTGTTAGAACAACAATGGGCACACTCTAGCAAATTTTTCTTTACCATAGGTACTAGGTGGTATCTTCTTTTGGCATCTTCTAAGAAATAATCTGAACCTTATTTTTTCAGGACCCTCCTTTTTATTCTTCATTTACTTTTCCCTTTGTTCTGAGTATCAAAGCCATTTTTTTAAAGTTTCTGCCTTTGTCATTACTTGGAGTAATTTTATATATTTTTAAATAATTAACTAACTTTTACATAGCTAACAATTCCTTTTATTATATTTTTCCTATTCAATTTACTGGTCTGGGTTCTGTCTTTTAACTATTATCTGACTGATACAGAGTAACTGGGTAACACTGACTTCTTATAGTATCCATTAGTGCCACTTAGTGTTGTTTTTGGTTCTCATTGTTCTAAGCACATGGTAGTATTGCATAACATAGTAAAATGTAGGGATAAGGAGAGAGTTAAAAATATATTTTCTGTTGTCACACAAATATACAGAAAAAAACCTGCAAAAACTAGATTATAAAAAAGAAGAATGTAGATCTTGAAGGGAAAGCATGAGTTAGAAATAAAAAAGACAAAAAAGGATGGTTACACCTAACAGGTGATGACTGAATCCAGCTAACAATATGAATCTCACTGACTTAGAGTTTACAAATGCACAAGTGGTTTTCACACAGATGTCTCTCAGCACAGTCATAAATGCTTGTGACTATACTTTTAAAAGTGTTTTAGAGCTCTCAAACGTATAAACACATTTATGTAAATTTGTACTAAACTACACATACTAGTACATGACACTTTTTTGTTGGACGTTAGTGGAATATGTGGAAAATGACAACAGCTGTCATATGATAGTTGAGTATGTATAAGAATGAATGTTCATAGAATTTTAAGAAACAATCATTCTCTCTTGTTTCAAATACAAGTCCTACCATCATCATAACCTAAAATTGGAAATTTAGAACTTAAGAGAAATAAAAAAGCAATGTAAATATTTCTAGAAAATAAATTCATTTGCCTGCTGACTCTCAAGTATCTGTAATGCTATCTATATTAAAGAAAAATGAGGTTAGTTGATGACAACAATAGTATGTAGTATTTCATAAATATATTTTATTTTTCAACAATAGGGCATAAAGTGGTTCTCATCAGTATGAATAAATGTAATTGTATGCTATATATAATAAAATTAAAACATTAGAGCTCTTTTATGATCCTAAAAATGTGAGAAACAGTTCTAGTCCACAGAATATGAAATTGAGAAAACGTTTAAATATCCAAAAAAATGTAAGACATACACATAGAAATGCCAAACATGACCAAAAATCTTACTAAATTATAGATATATTTATTTAAGATTTTCATTTTGTAAAAGAGAAAACCAATCTTGAGTATAAAATTACATTCATGAGATAATTTTATTTTACTCTTCAATTTTTACCCATGTAATTTAATGGAATGGTCAGAAATACCATTATCATATATATATAGATATATAGATATAGATATAGATGATATAGATAGATATAAAATTACAAGTATATGCATACATTACGTACATACATATATCTTAATGGCTATTTAATAACTCCCTCAGGAGATGGGACTTTTGCCTACTTGCTCTGCACTGAGCCTGGAGAGAAATCTGTTTAAAACTGCCTCTGTGTTTTCCATGGTCCCAGGGCACTCATCAATGCAGAACCCCAGCAGCTCTCAGAACTAAGTGTCTTGGAAGCCAGACCCTCAGTTGGCAGCCTTGGAAGCTGGGATGCTAAACGTGTGGTCCAAACTCTTTGTTCCTCAAAGAGTAGCTGGAGTTCGGGATTCCTTTCCAATTATAAGGTGCTGTGCCTGGGGTGGGGTTTATGGCATGGGTATGTCTCTTTCCCACCTGTTTTCATACAGGTATTTTCTCAGTGACCTGGTATATAGGAGACTCACAAGTAGTTTCTGGATTTTTTTCAGGCAATAGTATTCCATATGTACCTGTTTTTTCAGTGCATCTTTGGAAGGAGGGAAAATCAAGTACCTCTCCTTTTGTCATGTTGCTGACGTCATACTTGATTCATCCTTTGAGTTTGGGAAATAACTTTTTTTTTTTAAGTTTAAATGTATTAATGAAAGTTCTGTTAGATAAAAGAGACCAGTGCTTTTTCAGGCAAGATGATAGTAATTAATTTAATCAATTTCCTTTTTATAGAAATTATATACAGATGAGATTCATTAAATTTGATGTGGGTTTATTTTTATTACCCTAATAATATTTTTTCTTATGAATTATCACTCCTTAAATTCAGTATAGTTTGACTGAGTTAAATAAACAAAATAACCACTATTATTAATTTGCTTGAAATATTTTATTTGTGGTATAAAGTTCTAAAACAAAACCAAAACTCAAAACCTATGAGTTTACGTTAATGTGTTGTATGTGGGTGTATGTATATGTGTGTGTTTTCCATTTTTTTAAAAGTAGCAATGGGTTTTGTTTTTAATTTTTCTGTGCTGTTGCTATTTTACATTTCTGAGGAAAAAAGTTCTGTTGATATGTAGGACAGAGGCTGCAAATAAACTGAATGGATGGTAATTCACAACAGTATTTCAATAGTAAATTTTAATAGTATGATTGACAAAAAGTAAACTAGCCTATTAAATTAGTTTTATTACTATAAAATCTTTCACTATAAACTGAAGCTGCTGCCACCATTACGCACACAGTAATGTGGACTCATCTAAGTCATTTCCTTTTCCTCTCTGTGCAGAATCATGAACTTTATTTTGGTTACGTAAGAATGTTTTAGTAAAAATCAACTGGCTCATTTACATTCTTTAAATAATACATTTGGCCATGCTTTATTTGCTGGAAAACCATGATCTTCTGTGAACTGCATTTAACTAAAGATGATTTTATTAATTTACTTTTAAATTTGTGTTAAATTAATCAACTTGTTTACAAAATGATATCAAGAAAGTTAAATAATTATTATGCTTATAAAGGCAGCAGTTATAACATATGTATCTTCTATTACACTTTTGATAGCCATTTTATACTTTTAAAACCTTAATATAAATTTTAACCTAGTATAGAAATATTTTTTAATGTTTTTAAATAGTGAGGTCAAATTGTTCATTTACAAAAGCACCATTTTTCACTAAAGAATATGCCCATCAGAGCAAATTTGAACTTTCATATGTTTTAGATCCACATTAAACACATAATATAGGCTATACTGCTATTTTTCCCAAATTAGTAATATTTGTTAGTCTATGTATAATAAAGTGGAATTATTTTTTAATATTAAAAAATGCACTCAATATTTGATTAATGAACAATATATTAAAACAAACCCATACAAAAGAATTTATTAAAACTATTAAACCTTTACACACAGTCTTTGTTATATTAGAGCATATAATAAGGAATGTTTTAATCAACAATCACACTAGATCTTATAATTCAGTCATTTTCAAATTCCCTCTCATTGAAGTCAGAAAGCCCTGTATCACTGATTTGGTTCTGCCTCAAAAAGGGTGTGTGGAATCAGGGATATTAATGTCTATGTCTTTGTTGCTTCACCTATAAAAAGAGTATAATTATGAAACCTGAATCTGAGGTTTATGTGAAGATTAGTTATGATTATAGACATAAATTGCTTAACACACTGCTTGGCATATTACAGTTACACAATCATAAACAGTTGCTATTACTTTAAGAAAATAAAAAATACTTAAATCTCCAAGATTTTGTTAAAAATATTATATAGAGACATTTTAGAAGTGAATGTATTAATTTAGAATTACTGAAAAATTTATAGATATGAGTTGATTTGTATCATTACATTTTGCTTCACATTCTATAAAATATATTTTAAAACTTTATTATTCATCAAGATTTATACAAGGTCCAGTGATTTATAAGAGAATAAGAAAGAATCCTCAATGGCAAGCAAAAAATCTTTTTTGTAATAGTATCAAAAAGGACAATTATTACACATAAATTTAACATAGTATTTGAAAACTCATGTATAAAACTATATATAAGACATTTTTGAGAAAAATGAAAAAGGCTTCAATAGATGGAAAGTTGAATTATTTTGGAATTAGAAAAATATTGCATAGAAATAAATCTCTGAATTGATCTCTAAAATATGTACACTCCAACTTTTTGTAATGAATATTATTAAAGCTGTGACTCTGAAATTTTTATAATAATGCAAAAAACCAATCACAGAGGAGAAAATACTTTCTCCTTTTTATTAGGACGTAACTTACATACACTAAAGTATACAAATTTTAGGGATATAACTAAATTTTTATAAAGATGTAGCTGGAAATTTTAATGTATGTGTATAGCCATTAACTGTCTCTCATTTCAAAATTTATATTGAAACAATATGAATTCCCAGAATGTCTTTCTCATACATTGCTGGGAGGAGCGCTCTTTTTAGTCATCTTCCCTCTCAACATGATCACTATGGATTAATTTTTTCTGTGAAAGTTTTATAAAAATAAAATTACTCAATATATACTTTTTTCCTTCAGATTTTTATGATCAATATTATTATGTTTGTGAAAGTTATCCATACTAGTGTTTGTGGCAGTAATTTTTTAAAAATAAGCTGTAATTGTTATACATAAACATATGGGTTGTTTTAAGTTTTTTTATTTGTTACCATAAATAGTGCTATTATTAACATTATTTTGCATTTCTTCTTGGTTGTAAACACTAATTTTCACTAACTGTATGCCCAGAATTGAACTTTTGGGTTACAGGCTAGTATTGTCAACTTCAATAAATATCACCACAACGTTTTTCTAATAGTTGTTCCAATTTACAGTCCTGTCAGATATATATGTCAATTTTAGTTGTTTTACATACTTTCTTAATACTTTCAGATTTTTTCATTTTAACCATTCTGATGAATGTATTGTAGCATTTTTTCGTGTGTGTGTGGATATTTTTGTACTCTCCTGACAACTAGTGATATCGAGTTTCTCATCACATGGCTTGGAGAAATTTGTGAAGTACTCGTTTAATTTTTTAAATTTAACTTATAAATAAACACATTTTAAAATGTTAATATTATATGCATCCTCTTTGTCTTGCTTAACAAGATCATGAAGCTATCTTAGGCTTTCACCTAGATGAATTTTTAAAAATTTTACCTGTCTCATTTACACTCATAATTCTTTTCAAATTATTTTTTGTTTGTTGTGAGATAGTTGTCAGGAATAATTTTTTCATTGTGAATATATAGGTGATCAGACTTTTTAATTAATCTTACTCACTGACTTGTATTGATGCTTTTGCCATAAACCATTGACTGTATGTTTTGATCTATTTCTGGACTCTCTATTAGGTTTTATTAGTTTATTTCTCTATTTTTGTAATTTAATACAAGAAACTCTAGAACATGATGTAAACTAATAAAAATTTAAAAACTTATTAAAACTACAGTATTTAATAAAACATATATGTTTTATTTCTTGAATTGGTAAGTGTTATATAATTAGTAACTTTATACTAACATTGATCTATGTTTCATAAACTTTTCTATGTGTTATATTTTATAATTCAAAACAAAAAAAAATAAATTTTGAGGATCTAGTTGAGTCAGACAAGTAACCAGATGCTTACAATATAATAGTGTGAAATTTCCAACACATTATTCATCAGGCAAACTAAATACTGTTCAAAAATTATTCAAATTTTATTATTTATTTTAAATTTTATATCATTTAACAATGGAGAAATGATTACCTATAGAGAGCAGTGTGTAATACTGACATAACCCTTCAAATTGTGAGTAGGTGATCTGGCCTTTTACACTATTCCTGAGCTTTTTCAACATTGCATTCAATTTGCCTAACAATGCCAATGAAGTTATACCTACACTTGTAATACTCAAGTTGTGAAATAATTCTTTGAAATTCACATATATCACCTGGAATAAGGCATTTTTAAATTTGTTGTATGTTTTATGGTAAAAATTTTAACTTTAAACTTAAAAAGTTGGTAGTTAATAATAGGACACATTACAATGTTCTTTCTAAAGATTCACCACTAAAGGAACAGAATACTGTGGGAGACAATAGAACAACAACAAATTTATTCAGGAGAAATCTAAAAAGAATTCATAGAAGAGCTCAGCTCTAAGCTGGATTGAAAAGTAAGGATGAAATGGCCTGGGAAGAAATGAGAAAAATAAGAGATCACTGAGAGTCAAATGTTGAACCATGAAAAGTTGGTAAGCTCAATGTGGGTGGAACATGGAACAGACAGTACATTGTTAGAAAATGCCATCAGTGTGATCGGTTGAAGCAAGATAGGGAAAAGCCTTGTTAATATGTAGAGACATCATATTCTTTATTTATTCTGCAACCTCTGAAGTATCTGTCCCAGCCTTCTCTTCTCCAATTAGCCAATACTGAGCACCTGCTATGTATAAGGAAACAAAGTTGATATTTTCAGGTTACTGCATAGCTAAACTTTTTTGAGTGAAAATTACTGGCAATCTGGATTAAAGGATGACTGGATCACAAACAAGTCTTGGAAGTAAAAGACTGAATTACCCCAGATAGAATTATAAGTTTATATTCCCTGGAATTTTAAATGGTAAGAAAAATAAATAGGTCCACTGTTTACATTACAAATTGTTATAACATTCTAAAACTCTTTCTCTTCTCTTTTCATAAGCCTTATAATTAGAAACAACAATTCCTGTACCTCTCTTAGAAATAAAGACAGCTGTGCAACCATTCCTAGGAAATCTCTTAAAGTCATAATTTCAGTATTTCTCTTCCGTAGTAGATTGATGACATTTACATTAATCACGTCACATCATTATAATCTTTTGGGACCATCATATATGTAGTTTGTCATGACCTACATTTCATGACGTGGCACATGACTGTAACTAGTCTGCATTTGATACAGAAAACTTGTGTTTGTCATCAGGATAGGATAAGTAAATATAGATACAAGAAATTTATGTGCCTGAGACAATTCTAATTCTATTTTTAATATCTTTATAAAAATAAACTTTCAAGTTCCCCAAAATTTTCATACTAATTTAAATTATTATTTTGTAGTTTTTAATTAAAGGTCATTACCACAAACTTTAAAAGGAACCAGCACATGTTTAAGTGTTGTACATTGGCTTTCTCATTTATTTCTTATAATAACTTATATATGTAGGTATAGGCTCAGAAAACTTAAAAACACTTGTCAAAATAGTGGAGTAGAAAATATGCACCAGATCTGTCTGAAAAGTATTCACTCTATATCAATATTTCCTTTAAATACATTTGAAAAAGGAAGGAATAAAACCAATTTATTTGTGTGTCCTATGTGAATTAGAGTACATACTTAAAAAATGGATAACTGAAAGAAATAAAATAGCACTTTATCAGACACAGTAATTCAGACTTTAGCTCCTTGCCTAAATTAATCAAGTTTCACTCCATTTCTAAATATACCAATCATGTTTCTGAAAGCAGCTGCCTCATACCTAACAGAAAGTGATGAATGGAGTGCCTTATACATCAGTGAACTGACTTAAGTTAACAACCATCATCGTCATCAATGTCATCATCATGATGACAGCTTACTGTGCCAGGATGGTATTAGCCTATCTCATCTCTATAATTAACTTTTAAAGTAGGCAAAATACATCAGTATGTGTGGTTTACAAATAAAGTTGAAGCACAGAGAAGTTAGGTGACTTCTGAAGTTATTAAGTAACAGAAGTCTGAACCCAGTAGTTGGGCTCCAGAGTCCCTCCAGAGTCCCTATATTTCACCTCTATAGACTATTGACTCTCCACACAGTGTATATTCTTCCAAATGCCCTCATTTTCTGTGAAATATATTTACACTTTGGGGGATGTAATGGTATCTCTTCTTATATATGTATTACCTATTAAAATACTAATCATCCCTAGGTTGCAGATTCTACTCTAGATGGCCATTTGAGTGCAAAAGTCAAACTGGCTACTGCATCAAAAGTATGCTCCGAGAATGCCTTGCCTAATTTATAGTAGATATGAAAGCAAGAAAATTTCCTTAAAAAGTCATGCCTATGTATGTCAGGTTCATCTTTTATAATCATGATTCACAAAATAAACATCTGACCTGCTCAATTTTGTTCTTCAGGCTCAGCTGTTAAAAAGAAGTGACAGTTTACACTAAGATTGGGAAAAAAAAGTTGTCCTCTCCAATTGACCCTACTTCATAATTCTCATTTCTATAAAGTGAATATTTTAGAGATATATTCATCTGTGGAGATGTTTACCATTAATGCCATAAATTCTAAAATCATTGTCATTTTATTCATAAAACAAAGGTCTCAAAATTTGTTCAAGAAAGAAATAATTCTAAATGCTTTGGTCAATATTTAGAATAATATATTAGATACTTATTCAATTGTTCACTTCTGGAAAGTGAGCAAAAGTTATGGAAGCTGGATATTGGTCATGAAAAAAAGATATGTTCTGGTTTTTCCGAAACCCTGAGATATTTGAACATTATAATAGGCCCGACAAAAATTAGCCCAGGGGCTTTATAGATACCGTACAGACTCCACAGTTGATCATACCACTTCCTCATTATGCTAGGTAATTTTAGGTTTCAAGTAAACATTGTATTTTAATAGAGATATATTGGCTATAGTAGAAGAGGCAAAATTAATATTAGCAAATGAAGGCTTATGAACATGGATTAACAGGGCAGAACCAATTTATATAAAAAGAAATACCAAGTTATGGCTAAATGACCAAAAACAGAATTTTATATATAAAAAATGTACAATGCAGATGAAGTGATTATCAAAATGTTTTAGTCTGTCTTCTACTTTAGCAGAGAAAAAAACAATTTGCTTTTTAAAAAAAATACAAATTAAGATTATCTTTTTAGAGAAGCTTTATGTTCACAGAATAATTAAGCAGAAAGTAAAGTCTTCATCTATATCCTCCGTCCCCACACACACAGCCTCCCCAACCATCACCATGCTGTACCAGTGTGGTACCTTGGTTAAAATAGATGAAACAACATTGACACATCATTATTCATCAAAGTTCATAGTTTATATTCACGGTGTTTATTGTATATTCTATGGGTTTTGATAAATGTATACCGACCGAAATTTATCTCATACCGGCATGTAATGTTCTGATTACAGAATACATGCAGAATAGTTTCATTGCCTTAAAATTCTCCTGTGCTCCACCTAGTCATTCCACTCTCCTTCCAAGCCCCTTATAATCATTGATCATTTTAGATAGTTTTGTATTTTTCAGAATGTAATTAGAATCATACAATATGTACTCTTTTCGGTTAGCTTCTTTTACTTAGTAATATGTACTTAAGTTTTCTCGATGTCTTTTTATAGCTTCATACCTTATTTCTTTTTAGCACTGAATATTATTCCATTTTATAGATGTAGCACAGTTTATTTTTTATTTACCTATTGGACATTTTGGTTGCTTATAAGTTTGGGCAATTATGAATAAACCATGTAAAGGTTTTCTTGTGTTCATGTGTTTTCAGCTCCTTTGGGTAAATATCAAGGAGCACAGTTGCTTAATCATATGAAAAGAGTATATTTAGCTCTGTAAAAAATAGCCAAACTGCCTTCTAAAGTTGTTGTACCATTTTGCACTCCAACCAGAAATGAAGGAGAGTTCCTGTTGCTTTACATATTTGTCAGCGTTTAGCATCATTAGTGTTTTAAATTTTAGTCATTTCAGTAAGTGAGTAGAGCTATCTTATTGTCTTATCTCATTTTAATTTGTATTTCTCCAATAAAGTATAATGTTGATCATCTTTTCACATGATTAATTATCATTTATATAACATCTATGATGAGGGAACTTCATATCCTTTGCCCATCTTAAAATCGGGTTTTTGTTTTCTTACTGTTGAGTTTTAGGAGTTCTATTTATATTTTGGTTAATAGTCATTTATCAAACATGCCTTTTACAAATATTTTCTCCCAGTCTGTGGTTTGTCTTTTCACTCTATTGACAGTTCCCTGACAGAGCAGACATCTTTAATTTTACTGAAAACCAATGATTCTTTCATTAATTTTTTCATTAATGAACCATGTCTTCAGTGTAGTATCTAAAAAGTCAACACAAAACCCAAAGTCATCTAGACGTCCTCCTTTGTTTGTCTTCTAGGAGTTTTATAGTTTTTTGTTTTACATTTAGATCTATAAAAAATTTGAGTTAATTATTTTAAAGAATATAAAATCTGTGTCTAGGTTAATTTTGTTGTACGTTGATGTCCAGTTGTTTCAGCACATTTGTTGAAAATATCTTTGCTTCATTTTATGCCTTTATTTCTTTCTCAATGATCAGTTGATTATAATTGTGTGGTTCTATTTCTGGACTCTATATTCTGTTCAATTGATCTGTTTGTCTATTCTTTTGGCAATATCCTCATATAGTAAGACTTGAAGTCAGGTAGTGTCGGTCTTCCAATTTTGTTCTTTTTCTTCAATTCTGTGTTGTTTACTTCTCCATATAAGCTTACGCATTATATATCCACAAAATATCTTGCTTAGATTTTAATTAGGATTGGATTGAATCTGTAGATCAGTTGGCAGGAACTGAAATCTTGTCAATTTTAAGTCTATCTATCCATGAAAATGAAATACTTTTTCATTTAATTAGTTCTTTGATTTCCTTCATCAGAGTTTATAAATTTTCTAATATAGAGTGTATGTATATTTTGTTAGTTTTATATCTATTTTATTTTTTGTGCTAATGTAAATGTGTTGTTTTTAATATCCAGTTCCAACAGTTTATTGTTGATATATAGAAAATCAATTGACTTTTATATATCAAACTTGTATCCTGCAACCTTACTGTAATCAGTTGTTAGTTCCAGAAATTTTTATTTGTTTGTTTATTTTTGACTTTTTGGGATTTCCTACACAGACAATTATTTTATCTACAAATAAAAGTTTTATATTTTATTTCTATTTGTATACCTCTTACTTCCTTTTCTTGTCTTATCTCATTAGCAAGGACTTGCAGTAAGATGTTAAAAAAAATGGCGAGAGGAAACATTTTTGTCCTGTTTTTGATCTTAGCAGAAAAGCATCTGGTTTCTTACCATTATGCATGATGTTAACTCTAGGTTTCTGTAGATGTTCTTTATCAAGTTGAGGAAGTTTTTTATATTCTTAGTTTGCTGAGAGATTTTAATCATGAATGGTGTGTGATTTTGTCAAATAATTTTTATATTTCTATTGATTTGGTTATGTAATTTTTTACTTTTAACTGATTGATATGGCAGCTTACATTAATTGATTTTTAATTTAAATTTATTGGGTGACATTGGTTAATAAAATTATATAGGTTTCAAGTGCACAATTCAAAATGCACAATTCAAAATGTATATGGCATTGACCACCCAAAGTTTACTCTCTTTCTGTCACCATATATTTGACCCCCTTTACCCTTACCTAGCTCCCCAACACTCCCCTTTTTCTCTGGTAACCACTAAACTATTGTCTGTGTCTATGAGTTTTTGTTTGTTTATCTTGTTTGTTGCTTTCAGTTTTATATCTCACATATGATTGAAATCATATGTATCTTGACTTTTTCTAATATATATATATGTGATGCATCTTCTTCATCCAATTATCTATCAAGAGATACTTTGGTTGTATTTGATATTTGAATGCTGGACCAGCCTTGAATATCTGGAGTAAATCTCATTTGGTCATGGTGCATAACTTTTTTTTTAACATATTGGTAGGTTGGATTTGCTATATATATATTTTTAAAGATAATTGTATCTGTATTCATGAGAGATGTTGCTCTGTAGTGTTTTTTTTTTTTAATAGCTCAGTTTGGTTTTTGAATTAGGGTAATATTGGTCTCATAAAATTAGTAAAGAAGTAATTCTTCCATATCTATTTCCTGGAAGAAATTGTAAATAATTTTTATAATATCTGTCTTAATTATTTGGTAGAATTACCAGTGAATCAATTTGGCCTAAGCCATTGGCTTCTATTTACCATAGTATAAAACCTTATTGAAATTCATGGGTAAGTAGCAATGCTTGGTTGAGCTCATTATTAAACAATTTCAATGTAAAACAAAACCATTTTTAAGTGTACAAACAAACTCTGTAGAATTACCACTCATACTACCTTTATAAACTTGAAAAACTTTGAAATCCCCTTATAGAGTGCAAGTAGAGTATAAAAACCATTTTATACCTTTCTAAGAGAAATCCCACTAGACACAGAGGATAGAAAACATGAACACATCTGCTTCCTTCAGATGTTTCTGGCATTCATATTAAAGATTTTTAGTAATGCAGCACATTATTTAATAAAATTTAATATTCCATTTTACCACGATTTCACAATTACAAAATATTATCTATTATCTGGTGCCAGTAATTATGTTTTTGATTGTTTTATTATAAAAAATTCATCTGTTTCTGATTGTTGTATTATACAAAATTCACCTTCAAGGCACAATCCAAGATAATTGTTATATTCTTAAATTCTCAGTGAATGTTAACCACATATCCTCCACTTTCTACAGCCTGTATTTGCTATTCATATTCTTTGAGAGATGGCAACAAGGTTCTTCCGGGCATTTTATTCAAAATGTAGAAACCTAAAGCAATTGCAATATTCATGTGAAAATATTTTTGCAAAATTCAGGAGAGACAGATGCTTATCATATAATATTCCACATTCAAATGTGATATGTATAAATATACATGTGCATGTATTACATAGGTAAATGTTGACTTGTTTGCATGTGTGTATATATAGATTAGAAAAACTTATTTTTCCAATT
The DNA here is from genome assembly GCA_030015415.1 of Cynopterus sphinx. Classification (NCBI taxonomy): domain Eukaryota; kingdom Metazoa; phylum Chordata; class Mammalia; order Chiroptera; family Pteropodidae; genus Cynopterus; species Cynopterus sphinx. Next base: position 20,540,897 of record CM057393.1, on the reverse strand, counting down.
ATTTTTCTTTTTCCTAATAAAATTACACATCATAAAAGTAGATATAGCCAGAATATTAATTATCTTTGGATGTTATAGGCATCCCATCTGCTCCTAAATCCATAGGAACTTTGCATAAGTCAAAGGAGATTGATGAAAACATGCCCTGTTGGTTTCAGAACTCAGAACAGGTCAGCATAGCCAAGTGGAAACAGTGAATGGCACAGTTATCTAATAATTTTGAATGGTTGTTAAGGCTAAAGATTTTTCACACAGCCACTCAATAATTTTCCAGAACATTAAAATAAACTATATATTTAAATAAGCAAAATTTGATTTTGGGAAATTGAAATTGATAACATAAATAATTTAGACATCAGAATTTTTTTCTAACTAGGTTTGATCATTTGCTACAAAATATCCTGTGGACTGCATAAGGATATGTTTTGAGAGTGTTTTTGGACTTTGATTCTAAAAATTTCATGGGAATCTTCACTAACCAAGATTCATACATCATGCTGAAAGTAAAAATAAACAGGAAAAATAAATTGATTTTCTACTTTTTATACAAAGCAGTAGTGATGATTAAGATAGGATGGCAAGCTTTGGTGGTGGGGGGAGGGTTCATTTCATTAGTAATGATTTGCATTTCATTCTAGATGTGCATTTCAATGAAGATTTTGTCATATAATAAATATTTTCATACTGCATCTATCTTCTCAAATATATTAAAAATTTTAAACTATGATCATAGAGTCTTCATCTACTTTCTCCTAATGCGTAAATGTTTCATAATGTGTGAAAAAGACTAACATTTTAAAAACACAATCAAAAATGTTACATAAATTTATTTTTAATTCTATAGCATCGTGGAAATAAAGCTAGAATAAAAGCCAAGAAATTCCTATTCTAGTTTCAGTCTAGAACAAGTCAATATACTGTTTAATGAATTAGGCCGACTTACTTAAATTCTCTGGGTGTCAGGTCCGTCATCTCTTTAATGAAGAAATGCAACTCAACCTTAAAATGTTATTATTCTATGCAACATTTCCAAAATGTATTTGCCAGAACCCTAGTCTTGCAAGCTATTTCACTTCACAATGAGGGTTTCATGATTAAATTCTCTTGGGAATTTTCACATTTCATTTATTCAATGTCTATTTACATAACACTTTTACAGTGTGGACTAGACCGCCTTGAAGAGTCAGTTAATATGTTTTATCAAGGAAGCAGCTTTAATAAAGTAATCATGCAAATAAATGTTTAAAATAACAATTGAAAATATCATTCAGACAAGAGGTCCTTGAAATTCTAAGGTTTCAATTAGACTGAACATTCAAAGCTTTCTTGAGGAAGTGACAATTTAAAGGAGATTAAATAGATGTGTGTATTTAAATGGAAAAAAGCAGGATGGAAGCTATCTCTAGTGAGTAGAAAACACAGCAAATAGAGTATCAGAAGACAGAATGATACAATAAGACACATTTAAAGCAGAACAATGTGGCAGAAGCAAAGAAAGTACCTCAGACAATAGAAGTGATAGAAAACAGGTTTTCAAGTTCTTTAAGTAATTACAGATTTTACTCTTACTGAAGAAAGAGAACAATTTTGCAATTATATGGAAGAGGAATGAAATAAACACATTTGTATGTTTAGAATATTCTGGGTAAAAAGAAAAGATTGGAACTAAACTATAACTACTTAACCCATCAGTCTGAATATTAAGTGACATTGAGATACCAAATGTTCTGAGGTTGGCCCAAGCTATTAGTGAAAGAAATTAAATAGGTAGATGAAATCTTACTTAGATTATAGAATAAATACAGAGAAAGCAGGTAGAAAATTACAAGGATAAGCTTTTCTAATTGTTGGGAGAGGGCGTGATCACTGAAGCAGGACAAAAAATATTTGGCATAATAGTTATCATTGCGGTTACTGCATAACATCTATCTCATACCTTAGTACTGTTCAACAGGATGCATTTGTTATTTCACATTTTATTTATCATTTTTTGTGTTTTAGTAATCTGGTCAAGGTGTAGCTGGGTCTTCTATTTTAAGGACTCACAAAGTTCCTATCAAAGTATTAACTAGAGCTGCAATATCAGCCCAGGCTCAACTAAGAAACAATGCTTTCAAGCTCATTGGTTGTTGGCAATATTCATTTTTTCTTGAGATGTCACATTGAAGGCCTCAGATTTTTATCAGATGTTAGTTGAAGGTAAAGCTTAGTCTCTTACAAAAATGGCTCTTTTCTTCTCGAAAGGCAGCAAAGAAAATTTCTTCACAAAGATAGATGCTATATCTTATGTAACATAAACATGCACACATGATCATGTATATTCTCACTTTTGTTGTAAGCTATTGATTAAAACCAAGCCTTAATCATACCCACGAGGAGAAATTCATAGAAGAGTGTAGCCACAAGGAAGCAAAGATCAGAGTCACCTTAGAGTATGTCTACCATACTTAGTATGCAGAGAGAGGATTATGAGATAAGTTTTAATTATATTGAATTGTCCTCAATGTGTCTGAAAAATCCAGGGAAATACTTACTTGAAGCTATAAATTTGTCAGTGCTCCCACATTTAAGTCCAAATGCTATTGATGCCCAGGAAGAGAATATGTAATGAGGAAAGAAAAAGGCTCAGAAATAAACCTAGAATAACTCCAGCAGTTACTGGGTAGGTAAAGAAAGATGAACCCACATAGAAGCTGAAGAGCTAGCCACAAAGGAAGAAGAGAAAGAAGAAAAACTCAATTATCTGGAAGCCAAAGGAAAGAGAATTTCAAGTAGGAAGAAATTAGCATTTTCCTTTTGTAAGGTAAACGCATGACAGGCGACAGGAGTTTTAGAAGCAGCGTTTATGGGGAGAGCGCTCCCGGGCAAGGTTCTCTGGTCCAGGGAGGAGAGGGGCCAGAGAAGGCAGGGCCTGGGGTGGGAGGGCGTGGATTTATGGGTTACCTGGGGGTGAGGTGCAGGGTGGGGAACAGGAATCGTTAATCAAATGCTAATTGAGCCTCCGGATTGGATTAGGGTGGTGACAGGGCTCTAGGGTGGGCCCTATTCAGGTCTGGATTCCTGGTATCAAGCTGGGGAGTCTCCATGCAGGCCTCTGGCTGGCCCTTCCCCTGCCGACCTAACACCTTTCACCTCTTAAATATAATAAAATCAAAATAAAACATGAAAAAATAATTTCCATTTTTATGAAAACAAGAAAGCCACCATAACTGACAGATTAGAAAACACAAGTTATAGCTGCAGGAAACATCCGAGATCAGTCCAGGGTCACATGGAGTAAGAACAACAAAAAGCCTTGAGAGTTTTGGGAGAGTGACTTCAGAAGAATGGAGGCATGAGGGACCCCTGTGATTTCTCCCTTGAAATTACTGAACAGCTACAATTCAACCACAAAACAACGTATTTGAGAGATCTGCACATCAGAGAATCTGAAGGTGGGCGAATCATGCAAGAAGGGAGAGCGGAAAGGGGGAGAGAACAAAACTAGGTGTCGCGGATGGCACAACGCAGCCCTTAGCTCCCTGCAGAATGGGGGTGGGGAATTACACGGAGTTTTTTGTTTGTTTGTTTGTTTGTTTTAACTCGTTGGAACCCTGGGCAGCCCTGCCTGAGTGATTAGCATATTCCCTGAGCTGTAGGTCAGTGACCCCGCAGAGATCAAGGCAGAGGCCGAATGCGGAGGGGCAACAGCTGTGGCTTAGCAACCGCCACTGCCAGGCAGAAAGCTGAGTTAACAACCTGGCCGCCCCGACGGGCCCCATCCCCTGCCAGAGCTAGCAGCATCACGCCCCAGGGAACCAGAACTGGAACACACACTGCAGCCAGTCCCATGACAGGGGCAGAGACACGAGAGCCAGGCAGCTGAAATTCCAAGGCTAACATTTCCAGAAGGGAGACTGCAGCACACATCGCTGGCCTCTCCCGATCAACGTCGCTCACGCCTAGTCAGGCTGACTTGGAAAGGAGCAGTAAAGCATTGCTCCTGACTGTCAGGGAAGTACTAGGACTTCAGGGTTTTTCAGAGTCTCGGATCCCTTCAACACCCTTCACATTACCCCATGAGGGTGGAGCCCTGGGGTCCAGGCTACCTAGTCACGGAAGAGAAATAAATCTCTCCAGAGAATAAAGGTCATTTTAAACCTCAAAGCAGAGATCCAGGAGGCTTGGGTAGACCAGGAGGCTTGGGTGTCACCTACTGGAAATCAAATGAAAAATCTGTTCTTATCAACCTGCTAAAGAGAGGTCATTATACAATATATATGTATATATTTTTTAAAGCAGAATACATTCCCATTAATGTCTAGGTAGAGAAATAAACCATCAAATAGCCTAAACATCCAAGATGACAATGCAACTTAGAAAGAAAATGAAAGATAACCAGAAAATAATCTTAAAGATATAGAAAGGTACAATTTAAATGACATATAATTCAACATTGCACTTCTAAAAAAGCTCAATGGGATGCAAGAAAATTCTGATCAACTGTTCAAAGAACTTAGAAACAAAATCAACAAACAACAGGAATTGCAACACTAAAACTTACGGAGATGAAGAGCTCATTAAAAGAGATGAAGAATGAAACAGCAAGTTTAGGAAATACAGCTGACCAGAAGGAGGAATGAATTAGTGACATCAAAACAGAAATTTTGAAATGATACAGATGAAAGAAGAGAGAGACTTGAAAATAAATAATAAAAAATAAATAAAGAAAAAAGAAGAAAGAACTCATGAACTATCTGAATCCATCAGAAAGAACAATCTAAGAATAATGGGACCAGAAGGAGAAGAGAGGGAGAAGAAAAAGAGCCCATTCAAACAAATAGTCAATGAGAACTTCCCAAATCTATGGAAAGAACTGGATCTTTGAATCTAATAAGTAATCAGAACACCCAATTTTCTCAATCTCAAAAGGCTTTCTCCACAGCACTTTATATTAAAACTGTAAAAAATTAATAACAAAGAAAAGCAGCCTCTCAAGGCAGCCAGGGAAAAGAAGATAGTAACTTATAAAAGAAAACCCTTTAGATCATCATTGGACTTTTCAACACAAACTTTATAATCCAGGAGGGAGTGGAACCAAATATTCAAGTTACTGAAAGAAAGAAATTACCAGCTAAGAATAATATATTCAGCAAAGATATATTTGATCTAAAGATATAAAGGAGAAATAAAGACCTTTTTAGATGTACAAAAGCTGGGAGAATTTTTCACCGCAAGGCCAGCCTTATAGTAAATATTAAAGAGGGTCATTTTACCTGAAACAGAAGGACAAAATAATACGTATGAATAAGATGATTAATAGGTAGACTAAAACAGGAAAGTACAGCTCTTGTTAGGAGCAGAATATTATAAGCTTAAATATTACATAATGGCTAAAGGTAAAAAAAAGAAACAAACACTTTAAAAAGAGAAGACTGCAGCTACTGCAACCTAGAAATGAACATACAGCATAAATAGGGATAATTTGAGACAACAAAAACAGAAAAGAAGAGGGAGTAGAGATATGAATCTGCAAAGGGGAATGGAGATAAGTGGACATAGAAGAAAAAGGATTAGTGTGTGTGTATGTGTGTGTAATTACTTTTTACGTAAACTTAATAATCACTACATGAGAAAATACAGAACTGAGACACATAACATAAAACAAAAGAGAAAGAGGGAAAAACCATAGAACACCATCAAATTAAAATAACAGACAAAAACACAGGAACAAAGAAGCAGTGGCAACACTGAGTTAGCAGAAAATAAAAGATAAAATGGTGATAGGAAAACCTCATATTTCATTAATCACACTAAATGTTAGTGGGCTGAACTCACCAAAAATAAGTCTAGAGTAGTAAATTGGATCAAAAAGCAAACTCCAACCATATGCTGCCTTCAAAAGACACATCTCAGCTACAAGGACAAATATAGACTCAAAGTGAAAGGGTGGAAAATGATACTCGAAGCAAGTGACATCCAGAGAAAAGTGGGTGTAGCTGTAGATTACAAGATAAAATAGGATACAAGGGACAAAGATGGACATTTCATAATGAAAAAGGGGACAATACATCTGGAAGACATAACACTTATCAACATATATGCTCCCAATGAGGGAGCATCAAAATATATGAGGCAACTACTAATAGAATGAAAGGGAGAAACTGATAAAAACAGTTATAGTAGAGGACCTAAGTAGCTTGCTGTCAGCTATGGACAGATCACCCAAACAGAAAATCAATAAGAAAATATCAACCCAAAATGACACATTCGATCAACTGGACATACTCGACATTTACAGAATCTATAACCAGATTATACATTCTTCTCTAGTGAACACGGGACATTCTCTAGACTAGACCATATGTTTGGACACAAAACTAGCCTCCACAAATTTAAGAAGCTTGAAATCATACCAAACATATTCTCCAACCATAATGCTTTGAAACTGGAGATCAACTATAAAAAGAAAGCAGGAAGAACCACAAATATGTGGAGATTAAACAACATGCTACTAAAAAACTACTGGGTATTAGAACAAATAAAAGGGGAGGTCAAAAATGAGAAACGAGAATGAAAGTACAATATATGAAAACTTGGGACAGAGGAGAAGTAGTACTAAGAGAAAAGTTCATATCATTACAGGCCTATCTCAAGAGACAAGAAAGATCCCAAATTAATAACCTAACATTATATCTTAAAATATTAGAAAAAGAACAAATGAAGCCCAAAGTCAACAGGGGGAAGGAAAAAAATAAAAATTAGGGCAGAATCATATAAAATTGAGAACAAACAAACAAACAAACAACAATAGAAAAAAATAATAAACAAAGAGCTGGTTCTTTGAAAAGATCAATAAAATTGACAACCCCCTGGCTCACCTAAGAAAACAAAGAGAAAGGACAGAAATAAACAAAATTAGAAATAAAAAGGAGAAATTACAACAGATAATGCTAAAATACAAAGTATCATACAAGAATACTATGAAAACTTATATGCCACCAAATTTGACAACTTAGAAGAAATGGACAAGTTCTAAGAAATATACAATCTTCCTACACTGAATCACAAAGAACTGAAAAATCTAAATAGAGCTGTCAATAGTATGGAAATTGAAACGAAAATCAAAAATAAAATTCCAAGACCAGATGGCTTCACCAGTAAATTCCACCAAATATTCAAAGGTTTAATACCTGTTCTCCTCAAACATTTCCCAAAAGAAATTGAAGAAGAGGCAATACATTTTAACTTATTTTATGAAGCAATCATTACCCTTATACCAAAAACTGGTAAAGATAACACACATGCAACAAAAATCTATATACTAATATCTCTTATGAATATAGATGCACAAGTCCTAAACAAAATACTAGCAGATTGAACACAAAAACACATTACAAAGATTATACACCGCCATCAAGTGGGCTTCATCTCAGGACACAGGGATGGTTAAACATAACACAAATTGATTAATGTGACACACCACATAACCAAAATAAATTATTAAAATCATATGATCATTTCTATAGCTACAGAAAAAGCATTTGACAAGATACAGCATCCATTTATGATTAAAATATTTAATAAAATGGGTAAAGAAGAAAAAGATTTCAACATAATAAAGATCGTGTGCAACAAACCTATTTAATGCTGAAAAACTAAAAACCTTCTCTCTAAGGTCGGGAACAAGACAAGTCTGTCCTGTATCACTGCTATTATTTCATATATTATTGGAAATCTTGGGGAGAGCAATCAGGTGAGAGAAAAAAATAAAGGCATCCAAACTGGGAACGAGGAAGTCAAATCATCACTTTTTGCAGATGCCATGATTCTCTACGGAGATAACCCCAAATACTCCACTAAAGAGAAAACTATTAGAAACAATAAAAAAATACAGTAATTTCAGGATACCAAATCAATGTTCAAAAATCCATAGACTCCTATACACTAACAATGAATTTTCAGAAAAATAAATGAAAAAACAATTCATTTAGCAATTGCAATAGAAAGAAAGCATCTAGGGATAAACCTAATGAAATATGTAAATGACCTATATACTGAAAAATATGACATCATTAAAATAAATTGAAGAAGATGCAAAGAAATGGAATAATATCTCATGTTCTTGAATTGGAAGACTCAACATAGTTAAAATAAACTTATTACCTAAAGCATTATACAGATTTAGTACTTGCATCAAAATCCCAACTGCATTCTTTAAATAAATAGAACAAAAAATTAGCAGACTTGTATGGAAGCACAGATCTCTGGGTCTGACATCCATCATCCACCCCTGTAGAAGAGTTGTGAGTACTTTTCATCAAATAAAAAAATCTTTCTTTTTTGTTTGAGTTGTTCCAATTATATAAACTGTCAGTGATTGAACTAGGAACTATAATTAATAGGGACTGTGGAGAGACAAATTTAACTTATTTCAGAGAAAGACCATGCATCAAGAAAGCACTACAATCAATGCTGCGTAATTAAGCAGAGAAAGAAGAAATATTCATTATTTTTCCTAAAATGAGCCAAGGAAGTCATGCAACCTTGAAATGCTCATACTACCAGCAGTAGAACCTCCCGATCTTGGCTTCACATCAGAATTACATGAGAAGCTGGGTAAAAATAAGAAGACTTTTAAGAATCAAGATTTCAGAACAGAGACCTGGAATCCCTATTTTGTAGGGGATTCTCACGCAGTTCCTCTTTAGCCAGGATTTGAAAATCACTGTCAAACCATCTGTTCCAAGCAGGCCACATGGTTACTTGTTACAGACAAGAAAATTGAAGCTGAGAGATTAATTGATTGCCCTAACCCCCAAGATGCTCTGTGGTGATCCAAATGCTGTTCTGACCCGGGTTGTTTACACTCTGTGAACCGTTTTTTTATGATTGTGACACACTTGACCATAACACCTTCATCCCCATGATGCAAGCCAGGTTTTCCCAAGCTTCCTTTCTGTGTGCTTTTTTTTCTTCCGACTTGGGATCCTTTCTTCTTTAACGCAGTCCCAGTACTCTCATTGCTGGCTTCAAAAAGGAAATAGGTAAGCAAATCTTTCCGGGGAAAGGACTTGAAAGCCATCGCCACTACAGTATCAATGCTTTCCATTGCTTGAGTCAATTTTTATGTATATTTTCAATGCCATATGATCTAGTTCAAATACATGACTGATGATTTTGAATATTATTTGTTTATATCATCTTGCATGCAAGCACACAATTTCTGAATCGGAGAGATATTTATTATTACTTATCTACATAATGTCCAGGTCCCAATTTTTCCTCCTTCTGGAATGATATGACGAAAGTCAAATAATCCTGTATCTGACTAAAAAGGGTCTGCTCACACCATGAGGGAGGAACCTTGAGATCAAGAATCTAGATTATATAGTGGATGTCCAGCTGCCACCTGGGGAAAAAGAAAGAAACCTATTTCCCTAATGTAAACAAATTATCTTTGAAAAGAGAAAGGGAAGGCCCCTAGATTCTTAACCTATATAATATAAATAAACTTCTCCAGAGAGATAAGACAAACACTTCTGGGTTTATAATCTTTAACATGTTTTATTGTTCAAGGTTTTTTCCCCTTTGAAATGTAAAGAAACAACCCTGAAAATATAAATCTTTCCGGAGTTCTCAGGGCCATCTAATTACCTTTTAACTTCTAAGACTCTAACATATCTCTGCTGAGAAAGCCCTAATCTTTCAGAAATACAAAAAGGCTTTCTCTACCATCCTACATTCTTAAAACTATTTGGATTATTTAACCCTCACTAAAATCTTAGGAAGTGCTTCCTATCACTCTCCCCATTTTATGATTGAAGAAACAAGTGTAGAGAAGTAACATAAATAACTTGCTGGATAGTAGCAGTCGCCCCCACTACAGTACAAGACAAAAGGCTGCCTTTTCAGATATCAGTGGTCTCCTGTTCATACAATGTAAATGAGGAATTACCAAATCTTATAGTAAGCAATGTAGGTGCAATAGAGCAAGGTGCTGTGGGACACAAAACTTCTAACTGTTGCCTTGTGAGCACCTAGAAAGAATGCCCTGTTTACCAAAGATCAGCTGTAGTATGTGAAAGCCAAATAGCAAGACTTCATCTCGATTTCTTTAGACCATTATTCATTCAACACATACTTATTTTATACCTCTGAGTACAGGTACTGTTAGGTAGCTAGTCAGACACGAGTGTTAGGTAGAACAAAGGAATAGGGGCCCAGCCCAGAGACAGCCCAAAGAACACTCAATTTATTAGAAAACTCCTCCTGTATCCCCAGAGACAAAATACAGGCCGGCCATAGTCTTAGCTGGCTATAGCCACGTGTGCAGAAGGCACTACCCTAATCTGCCTACAGTTTCAGCTTCATTATAATACTATGTTTATGCGTGAAGGTTCTTGAATCTAAGTATATGAGACTGAATTCTGGGTAAGCACATGTGCACTAGGCAAAGGTGTCAGTCAAAATGAAATCGCTTGCCATTCACCTAGGAACGCCTTTGGAACCACCCATCATGGCCCAGATATAATGCAAACATTTTCACTTCTAGGTCTTTTTTGCCCTTTTGTGGCCTTTTATGTGGACTTTTGTGGTTTTTGTGGCCCCTTTAGCCCTCTTTTGTTGTGGTTGTTATTACTGCGCTCTGATGCAGCTCTCATCTCTGAAACCATGTGCCTCCTTGGAGCATGCTTTGTCTTTCTAAAATATACTTTTAATAAATCTTTTCTAAATCTCACTGACCTATGATTCTTCACTGTGTCAATGAAGAGGAACCAACGGAAAATGCTAACTACACTTTTGTGCCATCGTTATTCCTCTCCCTCCCCCTTCAGGGGACACTGAACTCCTATTGGCCGCAGCAATGGTAGTACTGTGCTAGGTGCTTGGAATACAGCGGTGGAAAACATATACACTATTTGGAGAATGTAATCTATAAAAGTATATATGTATAATATTTATTATAAAAGAAAGATTAGAGGCTACAATGAGGAAATGAGACCCCAGCCTATATAATGGGGTCAGGAAAATGACTGCAAAAGAAGCAAAGCCTAACTGAGTCTTGAGAGACAAGCAAGAGTGAATCAGGTAGAGGAGACTGGAGGGGCAAATGGGAAAAGATGTTTCAAGAAGAAAGAAGAGCAAGAGAATGTTAAAGAAAGTGATAGAAAGCGAATAATAAAAATTTTAATAGAAACTGACACAGGCTTTTTTTAGTACTTTTTTACAGATGTAAATATGTGAATATCAGTACTCCACAATAAAACTATTTGCTACCGTTATAGGGGACTTTATGTGACAGATAGTGTACAAATGCTATATATACCATTGATACAAATACCCTATGAAGAGACACATTTGTATTTGAGATTGATAAAAAAAGTTCTACTTATCATCAACTTTACCCATGACTCAGTAGCACTTTTAAAAAAAATTTTTAAATATTTCCAGAGGGAAAAAGAACAAACAGGTTGAGTGAAGGAAGGACTGATAATATTAATGATAACAAATTACAAATACAGTTAACCCTCGAACAATGTTGGGGTTAGGCGTGATGACGTCTTCACACATTTGAAAATCTACAGTTGACTTCCCCAAACCTTAACTACTAATAGCCTACTGTTGACCAGAAGCCTTGCTGATAACACAGTCAGTTAGCACATAAGTTATATAGTGTGTTCTTATAATAAAGTAAGCTGGAGGGAAAAAATGTAAAGAAACTCATAAGGAGATAAAAATACATTTGTAGTACTGTACGTATTTATTGAAAAAATATATTCATGTAAGTGGACCATGCAGTTCAAACCCACACCGTTCAAGGGTCAACTACATAAAGAATTTGAATGAGTTTCTCCTGTTACCACGATATCGTCATAGTATATTTTATTATTTAATGAAAAAAATCCATTGCTGGACGCCAGCTTTCTGGATTCTCAGTTTTAATATTTAACTAGATTAATCAAACTCTCTGTATTTTAGTTCTTCATTCTTTCAGTTTATTTAATGTGTATCTTCTCCTTTATCTATCTCAATAATTGTTTTCTTTTTAACGTAACTTTCAATTTTATATCACATTGCATCTAGATTATGGCAATGACTTCACAAGTTCTTCCTGCTGATATCCTTCTACTCCAAATTATGTCATTAGAATAATATCCGAAGCATTGGATTCACCAAGTAATTTTATATTTCAAAATACTATAACTTATTGTTATTTCTTGTAGCTATGTTTTAATAACCCAACCTGTATTTCATTCCAATTCATCAAGCATCATTCCTACCCAGCATTTAGTCTCTGCATTAGCCGGAATGTTTTATAACAGAACCCAGAACTCACCTTCAAAATGAGTCTCTCACTGCATTCACACTCTCCCCTCAAATTATTCTCTTAGTCCTCTTTACATATCTAAACCATAGCCATCCTTCAAGATCCAACGCTAGTCAACCTTACTCGAGGAGGGCTTTCTGAGGTTACTGGAATAAACGCTAATCTCTGTTTTCTCTGATGGCCTAGGACATTGATTGCCTAATCCATTTGCTTAAAAGAGATATCAGTTTCTAGTCATAATTTGTTTTGTGCTCCTTACGGGCAGGGTTTTTGTTACAGACTTCATCTAAATCATCTATAGTCACAAGTGCTAACTATATGTAAAAGATCAAAATATATTCAGAGAATTAAATTTGGAAAATTAATTGTGTGTCAGAATGATTTAGGTAAATGGTATAATAGCCTTCACTTTGGACTGAGTCATACCATTTCTATGGGCCACAGGAATAGTGGTGAATAACTGGCAGATCCAAGATCCTTCTTTCCATTGGAGATACATATTGCAGTGATGATTCCTTATGCTTCTATGACCTAGAGTGAATTAGGGCAGCCTCTAGGTGGGAAGGTTGCCTCATGCTGTGTCCTTTCATGTAAAATCAGTGGGGGAAGAAAGGTTGTTTGCTACAGCTGCATTACTGGTTGTGAAAGAAGTGTAGTGCTGTTTGCATGAATTGGACTTTATTTAAGCCCTTTCAATACAGCAAAGGAATTTTTTTGTCTGATTTTTTTTGTCTGATTTAAGGATTCAAGCTCAAACTACAAAGTAGCCTTTAGAATAATTTGTATTCTACCATCACAAAGAATGAAATTAGGTGTTTACTTTAAGAAACATTGTATATATTAACAACTATTAAACTTTAATAAAACTGGAGTCTAATAAATAAAGCTAATATTACTGTATTTATATGATGTTCTGATATAAATAAGTTTATTGGTATCATTCTGTATTTCAAATGCTCTTAATTGCCATCATCTATATTATTTAACTTAATACTACCAATATATCAAGAAGGTCAGTATTATTATTTCTATCTTGCAGATTAAGTACTCGACATTAAAATTAAATATGTGACTAGTTTAAATTATTATTTTAGTTGAAAAACTTCTAACCCTGCTTTTTGACTCCCTCTTTTCACTATGCAATAGTCAATAATACACACATTATTATTATTAAAATATTATTTTTACAGTTAAATTGATATATTTATATCATAATGCCTTTATATTTAGGCATATCACCTAAATCATACATATTTTTGAAATTTTTTTAATTTAGGATAGAGAATATTAAAAGTCACATGTGTTAGAAAGTATTTCCTTTTTACCGTTATTCTTGGTTTTCATTATAATGTTGCCTTCACAATGTATTGCTCATAAAATAATCTTTTACCAAAGAAAAATATTTGTTGTGGGTTCAGTTTTGTTGATGGTGTCAGTAATATGATGAACATTTCTATAGCTCATCATACTGAAAATATAAGATGTGCCATCCAAAGTATTTAAAGAAGTTTGTAAAGACTTAATATTTACCTTTATCTGATTATGAAACATTAGAAGCTTTTCTTCACTTAAAAAAATGAAAAATTCAGCGACTAGCTAGGAGGACAGATATAATTTGCTTCTAAAAGAAAATGAAATCCCATAATCCTATGATTAATGATATGTTGTCTATTTGGTGTTTCTGATATTTTTTTCTCTTAACTTTGAAAACTGTTTTGATTTTAAAATAGAATGTATAATTTTTAGAGAGTTTGTTCTCCAACTTTGTCAGTTATAAAATTTAAATCACTGAGACAAAAGTATTTTTGCACTCTTATGTATCACAAACTCACTCAGCAGTCACTCATATCATCATTTACTGTTATAATTAGTAGATGTGCTAATACTACATGAGTAAAATTTAGAATCAGTTGTCCCATGGCTCCATATCAAGACATAATTTAAGGTCTAAACATTTTACACAAAAATGGAATTGCTGAATTTGTGTGCAGAAAAATTACAAACTATTTTCAAAGAGATAATAAAATTACTGAAATAATATTTACATATTAGTGGTTTTAATATGTACTCTTGATTTAATGTAGTTGATGGTGTTATCTCAAAAATTTTTTTAATCAACAAAGCATTTTATTTAGGTACTAATGTTACCTTGATATTAAATTTTTCTGTTATTTTTTTTCTTAATAGATTTCATGGTACTTAACCACAACAGTCAAAAAGCTTCATCTTTGCTGTAGTTGAATCATTGGAAAAACATACTAAGAATCATTATCATCTGCATTTGTTCAGTATACTCAAATTTCAAACGAACAGAATGCTACAAGAAAGGAAACTTTGTGAAATTACATTTCCTACTTAGTTGAGGACTCAATAGAAAACATTTAACATAAAATCATTTTTAAATCTAAAATGTGTTTTTTATTAGATGATACAAGGTTCTTTTGTACATCAGTGAGGTAAATACAAATTGATTATTGGGAGTGGGATATCTAGACTATTTCATAGTTTGGCTGGTTATATCTAGAATATGATAAATATACCTAGCATATAAGTTTTAAGTGACACTTTAATGAACTCAACACTATAGTGACTTTTAGCACTTTTTCTCTTTCAAAAAGGGAACAGATCTGGTATATTCGTTATTCTGATGAGGCACATTATTTAAATATTAAAATGTAGAGATCTGTTTAAAGACTTTTTTTTTAACTATGGAGTAAAATTATTTTGTTATATAAAGTTTAAATATTGGTAAATAGGTAGGTGTGCATTTTTTGGATAGAGATACTATTTAAATAAGCCTAGAAGGCACTTAATCCTGGCTCTTGTGTCCACTTGGGTAGAAATAGATTATTTACTTCTCCTTTGAAAACAACAACAGAAACAACAACAAAACTCTTCCCAATCTATCTACCTTACCAAAGACCCCTCCTGGGTTTGTCCTCTGCCCTGCACATTATATCACAATATACAGTAATGCTTAAATAGCAACGAATCCCTTAGAGTTTTTGTTTTTAAATACCCTCGAATTCTAGTCAAGGGAAAAAGGAGAATAACCACAGGAGTCTAAGAAGAACTAAAGAGGACTGAGGGAAAATGTGAAATTTAGAAAGGTGAGCTCTCAACTTGGAATGTGGCAAGGAAATTTTGAGTTCAAGAGAACCCTATATATTGAGAAATCCAATCTAAAGTGAGTGTGGGGGTACATATGCCTTTGACTTTGAGTATTTTAAATATTTATTATTATGATTAATTGTACTTATTTTGTAAAAATTTATTACGCCTGCTGATAATGTATACTTAAAACTTAATAAATTAAGGAAAAAATTACATTTAAAAATATACTGAGTGTGAAATAGTATTTATACCTAAATATTATAGTATATAAATTATTATTCACATAAACAAATGCATGTCAATTTATTTCATATTGTTGTGATAATAAACTATATATATACATGTATATAAAATGTGTACCTAGTGACATCACCATTACTATTTTAGAAATATTGTCTATTCTTATCTCCTCCTAACAAACATGTAAACAACAGAAAAAATGTGTTCTGTATGAAGTCAGGCCACTTTCAGAGTATTTGGCATCCACATATCATAACAATCCATGAGTATTAAAAGGAGAAGGACAACGTATTTTAAAAGTTTGTGACTCTTTTACAGTGCTGACAGAGGTCTTCATTATTTTATTAGCTGTTGGCCAGGTACAGTTCTCTTTTCTTAGATTCCACCTACAGTTCCTTGCCATGTAGCATCACAAACAATTCAAAAACTGCCTGTTTACTTTCTTTCAAGCTAGCCTGAGCACATTTCTCTGACTCACTTTTCTGCTACTGCTGGAGAAAACTCTCTTCTTTTAAAGAGCTCCTTTGACCAGATTAAGCCCATCAGGATTTATGTTCCTGTTTTAAAGTCAACTGACTAGTTAACTTGTATTATATCAGCAAAATCAATTTTGGCACATAAGGTAACATAAATATAGAATTAACATCTATGAGCAAAGTCGTGGGAACCATCTTAGAATTCTTCCTTTCACAATATATTAAAGCTACTTTATAACAGGCAGGTATTAAGTTATTAAGTTATTAAGGTATTACTTTTCCCAAAGTAATTCATTTATATCCCTTTCTTATATTTTCTTATTTAACATGTACTCAGTTAATTTTTTTCTATAATATTTTTATAAAATACAGTGATAAAAGCAATTAGTACAGTTCTTCAAAGGCCAAGAAGAAAGAGTAGCTGGTCATGCTGGTAAAAATTTGGGGTCCTTTCTAACTTTACGAACTTTGGATTTTGATAATTAATATATGTGGTAACTAGTCTTCACAGGTTACAGAAAACAATTATTAGTCCAACATATCAAAAAATAACACATTTAACAATAATCAATATGTGACCATAATTGGCTCTTTATTGCCTTAAATAAATGTCAAGCTAACTCTGATCCCTACTTTTGCATGCACATATTGTTTTATTTTATTTACAGGTTTTTTTAAGGCATACAAACAGATGGCTTGATTTAGAAAGCTTTGCCTCATCTAGGAAAATTAGGTTCTGTGCAGATGGACTTGCAAACTTCAGTGCCAATATTGTACCTTTCCCATATGGACAGGAAAATTTATGGCAGCAGAAACTATGTTCAGCTTCTTATTGTAGCACAGATAATGTTTGAACACTTGTTCATACTCATTAATTCTTGTCGTTAGAGAATCAGGGAATAGGAAATCCTATAAATAAAGAATTAAAAACAGTAAGATTCTTAGCCAGTTCATAATTAGCAAATGACATATTAACACTTTATATTTTTTCAAGTTTGTAAAACCTTAAACATGCAAAACAAGTTAGAAAGATAAAAATAGTTGTCAATTTCTATAAAATTATACACCGAATTCTAATGTTTATCAATTTACAGAGAAGAAACACTCCCAAACATGAAATACAAATGGCAACAACATAGATAAGGCACAGTGTCAAATTACTATAAATCTCTTATTACCCGTAGTAAGTTCCTGGGGAATTAAATTATGAATTACATTCTTCAATGAGAAAGGAGAAAATTGTTTCTTGATTACAAAGGTAACATTTTGTTTTTAAGAGGCCTGGATTTAAAATGTACATTTCTTAAATGAAAACTTCTGTCACCAGTAAATGGAAAAAAGAGTATTTATACACACACACACACACACACACACACACACACACACACACATATATATATATATATATATATATATATATATATATAAAATCAGGTTTTAATAAATAAAAAAACCTCTACATATACATGATCAGAAATGTTTCTAAGCAGCTTTGTAAAAAGAAAAAAATCATTTTATAGTTTTTTTTGGAAATCATTTTTATTGCATCTTCATTGCAGGTCATCTCTATCACATATATGTCACACTGGTTATACAAGAACAAAGCCTATATCACTTACTATAACCCATTCCCATGTTAGGAAAAAGTATTAAAATTTGGGTTCTCAGCAATTGGTCATTAGTGGAATTTCAAGAAAAATATTAAAATCTAAGTTTTAACATGATATGAAGTAAAATAATTAACATAATTTTAACATTTTTGATATGGAATATCAAACTACATCAGTTTTGCAATTTTATAATCCAATGATTTAAATTATTGTCAAAAGTTGGGAGAGCCCAGTATAAAAAATCACTTGTTCCCAAGAATGAAACTGTTTCATATTTCTGAATAAATGATATGTAAAACACTCCCATAAAACTTGGAGATATTTAAGCATGTTCTGAAATTGCATGTAATAAAATATGTGTATTGACATTAAAGAAATCCTAACTTTCTTAATCTGGTTTTCTGATAAGTTAAATATCTGAAGACAGTCTTCTGAACTAAATTATGACATTTACAAGTTTTGGAGTGAAATGAGGGAGGTCAAGGTGAAGATCTCGAGCCAAGAGAAATAAAACTTTCCTAAAATTGTCCAGGCTATGGTTCTGTCTCTGAGAGAGATCTCATGAAAATTGTGTTCATGTAGGTAACCTAAAGAACTATAGTAATCTAAAACACATTTTCAATCATTAGAAAATAAATTACTTTCAATAGCTTATTAGTGTTCATGGTTGTATTAGGCACTGCTTGTTGCCTGCTTGCCTGGGAGCCATTCACTGATTTGATTTGAGTGTTAATATACCCAGTCTCAAGGGATAAATCATACTTTACTCCAATCGTATTTTCCCATCACATTTTGTCAGTAACTGCTCTTAGAGTGGACATAGGACTTGATTTCAGTCAATAGTAGTACATAATGGACATCTGCTGAGAACTGCTCCACAATGAAATAGGTATGAAGGAAAAAGATTTCTTTTCAGCAAACTTTGCTTCTAATTTTGGATATTGCTGTCATGTGAAGGAGGCAAGCTTCCTAAAGCTGCAGCAGCCATAATGGAATTAGATAGAGATGGTGGGTAAGCCATCATCCTGGGGATGGCAAAGAGAGAAGAGTTGAATGAGCCTGGATCCTTGATAACATTGATAATCAGTACTGAGTCATGAACCTCCAGAGTGCAGCTTAAAGCACATTATGAATATTCTCATTGTTTTAAGCCAAATTTAGTCAATTTTCATCTCTATTAGTACAATGATATTTTGGGGAGTTCTTGTGCTTTGAAAACTCAGAATTCTCCAGTTAATAGAGTAATTGATTAACTGCAATGGTATCCTCTCAGATTTCTATATTAAAAAACAAATAAGCAAACAAAAATTTCACTTCTACGTTTCTCTCTTTTGACCCTAGAAATCAAAAAGTCTTGTTTAATTCTATTGTTTCTTGTTCTGGCTAATGTCAAATCATTTGGAATGCTTCTTAGAAGCATAGTAATCCAAATAGCATCAATGGAGATTCTAATTTATTAAGTACGAAGTGGGACACATTAATCTGTATTGTAATGAGAAGTAGTTACTAGACCCACAGATGGCTAAAAGACTTCACTCTATTATAAAGCAGCATAGACTTGGAGTTCGAAACAATAAATTGCAGTTCTTATTAGTCTTAGTTTTGCCTTGTTACAAAATCAACTAACAAGATATATTTATTGAATAGCTAAGTATACCAATAAGAAATAAGACAATTATCACATTATAAATGGTAAGCTAATCTGGATAATGTTTTGTGGAATATAATACTCTACGGATGTAATCTCAAAGTTCGGCCTAAATTAGAACAACTTGGAGGACTTGTTAAAATACAGGTTGCTGGGTTCCACCACCAAAAATTCCAAATCATTAGATCTAAAGTCAGTTTCCAGATTTTGCATTTCCCAAGTGATTATGATAAAGATTTTTATGTTTGTCCAGGGATCACTTCCAGTTAACAAACTCTTTTCCTGTAGAAGACAAGATTTTAGGCTGTGGGTCACATGTCTCTGTCAAAATATCTCAACTTTGCTATTGTAGCATAAACTTTATGTAGTCAAATGAAAATAGCTGTGATTCAATAAAACATTACTTACAAAACCAGTTATGGAACTGGACTTGCCCCAATAATTATAGATTGCCAATCCCTTCTCTGAAGCAAGATTTTTCATGCTTAACATTATTGACATCTTGAAATGAGGTGATTCTTCACTGTGGGGCTGTTCTGTGCATGGCAGGGTGTTTAGCAGCATCCTCAACCTCTTACTTCTAGATTTCAATAACAGCTCACAAAATATACTGTGTCAAAAGTCTCTGGACAGGCAAAATTGTCCCAGTTGAAACCACTGGAGGGAGAAGGAAGAAGGAATTCTTACAGAAAATTAGCATGTCATGATAGAAAACATGTGGAGATAGACTCTGAGAAAAGAAAGGTCCCAATAATCTGAGCAAATATTTCTAATCCTTCTCTTTATCATGATTTCCTGCTGGGATTCCTCAGAAAACAAATCATGTTACAGCCAACTTTTGGAAGCTGTTAGAGAGCTGAATAAAGCTGTTATTTTGAAAACTGTTGAAGAAGGTTCAGGTATAAAGTGTGATACTTGCCAAAAAAATAAAACCTGGCTACTTGGCAAGTGATTTATGAGACAAATATTGTGAGTTACATATTTCCAAGAGTGTATGTACTGGGGAGTAGATAACTGGTAGAACAGATTTATCTTTATGAATAGAGAGAACAGAATCTGCCTACTGTTAAAAAATATGTTATTCACACTGTTAATGAAAAAATAATATTCACTGAGAATTGTTAAAGATAAGAAAGACTTTATTCAAGGGGAGATCGTTGTAATAGTTATAGAGATTAATGCAATGGATTCTTGAAGCGAGAGACAAAAATTGTGCTCAACTATGAATACAAGGAAAAGTGGAAAGTTTATAGCTGGGGAACAGGTTAGGAGTGAGTGGATGCAAAATTACTGAGGAAATATCAGAGGTAAGAGATGATTCTAACTAAACCGATATAATAGGATTCTTGCTGAAGGCAGGTTGGGCTGATCCGATGTCACCTGTGGGATGGTGAGGACTGAGGAACCTTGATTAGATGTTCAGGGTGATCAGATATGGAGGATGGGAGATCTGGCTAAACCAGATTAGTAGGACTCTTTATAGAAGTGAGCACTGCAGAGAGGAACACGGGAATCCAAAAATCAAAGCCTAGTTTTAAAGAGTTGAGAGGTGTCTGAGTAGTCTGGTAAAAAAGAGAATCTAGTCACTACATGGTTGTATGCAGTTCTCAGAGTTTATCTACAGCCATTCATTCTTTCAGGCAAGGTTTCTCAATTTGTGATTCTTGACCAAGGTTTCTCAATTTGTGATTCTTGGGAATTTGTTAAAAATGCAGATCTAGGGTTTGGGGTCTATCCCTTACCTAATGAACCAGGTAATCAGGAGTGGAAACCCAACAATATGTGTTTTAGTTTTAACAAGTCCTTCAAGTGTACCTGATACATGCTGAAGTTTAAGAATTATTTGGGCTAAAGTTAATCCATTCCTCTTTGCATGTGAAGACAAACTTTTCTAACTTTCCTCAGTTCTCCTAAATCAAGTAAAGAGAGGTCCAGCTTGCCTATTTGATTTCTACTAGGCCACACTATCTCCCAATGACTATTGAGCTGCCACTGCCAGAAAAATTCTAAATAGTCTCAACTGCCAAATAGTGACAGAAGTTTATTCATGAAAATAAATAAGCAGAGAAAGATCGCAAGCCCTCAGTGGGAGCATAGTTGCTGGCAAGATAAAAATCAAGCTGAACATGGCTGTTATAGAGACATAATTAATGGAAGGAAACATTAAAATGTAATTTAATCATAATAAGAACCCTTAAGGACCAAAAATACACTCTCAAAACTCTGGAACTGAAAATCATAATTCCTAAACATAAGGAGTTAATAAAGAAATTGAGAATAAGACTGGTTCTCATTGAGAGAAGATGGCTTGATTAGAAACCATTAACACACAGAAAAAACAGAATTAAGAGGAAAAAAAAGAAGATTGCTTGATTTATTACATGGCTATACAAACATGGCCGAGTTTTGCTATTTAATCACCAATGTTTTCAGTGTTTAGTGGGTTAATAGCTAGTTTATATTACTGATACTGTGTCACGAATCTGGAATTTCACAAACACATATTCAGAAATCCAACTAATAAAGCTGTCGTTGCTATATAAACTATTTTTATGGTGGTCAGCTAGACAATAATTTGCTACATGTCTGCTACTTAAAATAATTGTGGACATTTGACATGCACAAATTAAAAAATCTTCTACCTATTTTGTACTTTACTGATTGTTCCTTTTGCTGTGCAAAAACTTTTTAGTTTAGTGTGGCTCCAAATGTTTATTTTTAGCTTTGTTTCTTGCATTTTGGTGTCAAGTACAGAAACAATCACTGCCAAGACCAATGTCAAGTACCTTTTTCCCAATATTTTTGTCCACTAGTTTTACTATATTGGGTCATACATTTAAGTTTTTAATACATTCTAAGTTATTTTTTTGTGACTGATGTAAGGTAGAGGTCCAATTTTATTTTATTTTTTTCATTTGATTATCCAGTTTTCTCAACACCATTTATTGAAGAAACTATCCTTTACACATTGAGTATTCTTAGCGTCCTTGTCACATATTTGTTGATCATACATGTACATAGATTTATTTCTGGGTTCTGTATTATGCTCCATTGAACTATATGTGTTTTATGTTGATACCATATTGTTATAATGACTATAGCTTTGGAATATGGTTGCCTGAGTTTCCATAAAATATCTTGTAGATAGGACAGTCTATTTTAAGCTGATAACAACTTCAGTTGCATACAAAAACTTTATTCTTTCATTGTTTCCCACACTTTCTGTTTTTAATGTCTCAATTACATCTCGTATTGTGAATGCATTATCAAATTATTTTAGCTCTAGCTATTTGTAATACTTTATGCTTTTACTTTTACACTAGGGTTAAAAGATTAACAAACCACATTACAGTAGTAAGTATACTAAATTTAAATATATTTAACTTTACAATAGTCTTTTATAGTTAATATGTTTTTATGTTACTAATAAGCATATTTTATTTATTTTATTTTTATGCAATATTTTATTTTTTATTTTATTTTCTTAATTAAAACAATTAATTAATTTTTTATGATGGCATTGGTTAATGAAATCCAGTAAGTTTCAGCTGTGTACTTAACAGTAAGGCATATATATAGTTACAGTGTGTGTTCATATTTCAAAGTTAGTTTTTTTCTGTCACTACATATTTTGCCCCCTTTACCCTGTCTATCTCCCCATCTCCCCCAGCCCCTACACGCTGGTAACCACTAGTCCATTGAACATGTCTATGAGTCTCTATTTGTTTGTCCTGTTCATTTGTTGCTTTAGGTTTATATCCCACATATAAGTGATATCATGTGATTTTCAACTCTTTCTGTCTGGCTTATTTCGCTTAGCATGATTATCTTGAGGTCCATCCATGTTGTCTCAGATGGCAGTATTTCATCACTTCTTATGGCTCAGTAATACTTCATTGTATATGTGTATCACAGCTTTTTTAGCCAATCATCTCATAGGATGCTTTGATTGCTTCCATGTCCTGGTCACTGTGACTAATGCTGCTATGAACACCAGTGTGCAAATATCTTTTTGGATATAGATTTTCAAGTCTTTGGGGGTAAATATCCAGTAAAGAGATTTCTGGGTCAATTCTTAGTTTTTTGAGGAAACTCCATATTGCTTTCCATAGTGGCTGTACCAGTTTGCAGTCTCACCAGCAGAGTATGAGGATTCCTATTTCTCCAAACCTCTCCAACATTTTTATTACTTGTCCTGTTGATTATAGCTCTAACAGGTGTGAGATGGTATCTCATTGTGGTTTTGATTTGCATTTCCCAAATAGCTAGTGATGTTGAGCATCTTTTCATATATTTGTTGGCCATTTGTATGTCCTCTAGGGAGAAGTGTCTGTTCAGGTCCTCTGCCATTTTTTAATTGAATTGGTTTTTTGTTGTTGTTATTGAGTCATATGAGTTCTTTGTATATTTTGGATATTAGACCCTTATAGAAGGCATTGTTTGCAAATATATTTTCTCGTTTGGATGGTTGTCTCTTTACCATGTTGATGGTTTCTTTGGCTGAGCAGAAACTTTTTAGTTTCACATAGTCTCATTTATTTATTTTTGCTTTTACTCTCCTTGCCTTTGAGGTCAAAGTCATAATATCCTATTTAAGTCCAAGATCCTTGAGTTTAATTCCTGTTTTCTTATATGCATTTTATTGATTCCGGACTTATACTCAGGTCCTTAATCCATTTTGAGTTAATTTTGGTGTGTGGTGATAGTTTCATTTTTTTGCGGGTGGCTTTACAATTTTTCCAGCACCATTTATTAAATAGTCTTTTCTTTCTCCACTGTATGTTTTGGCTTTTTTGTCAAAATTTATGTGCCCATATAAATATGAATTTATTTTTGGACTCTTGATTCTGTTCCACTGGTCCATGTGTCTGTTTTCCTGCTGATACCATGCCGTTTTGATTACTGTTGCTTTGTAGTAAATTTGAAGTCAGTCAGTGTGATGCCTCCAGCCTCGTTCTTTCTTCTGAGGATGGCTTTGGCAATTCAAGGTCTTTTGTGCTTCCATACAAATTGGATGATTTTTTTTCCTATTTCTTTAAAAAATGCAGTTGGGATTTTGATGGGGATTACATTGAATCTGTTTAATGCTTTAGGAAATATGGTCATGTTAACTAGGTTCACTAGTGTCTTATTTAGAAGTTCTTCCTCTGTGTTCATGAGAGATATTGGTCTGTAGTTTTCTTTTTGTGTGTGTTATCTTTACCAGGTTTTGGTATCAAAGTAATATTGGCCTCATAAAATGTGTTGAGAAATACTGCCTCCTCTTCGATTCTTTGGAAGAGTTCGAGGAGAAAAGGTAGTAAATCTTCTTGAATGTTTAGTAGAATTCACTGGTGAAGCCATCTGGTCCTGGTTTTTTACTTTTTGGTAGATCTTTGATGATTATTTCAATTTCCATAGTGCTGATTGGCCTATTTAGATTTGTCAGTTCTTGATTCAGTCTAGGAAGATTGTAATTTTCTAAGTACTGGTCCATTTCTTCTAGGTTATTAAATTTGTTATTAAATACTTATTTATAGTATTCTTGCATGATCCTTTGTATTTCTGTGATGTCAGTCATAATTTCCCCTCTTTCATCTCTGATTTTGTTTGTGTTTTTTCTCTTCTTTCTTTAGTGAGTCTAGCCAGGAGTTTGTCAATTTTATTAAGCTTCTCAAAGAACCAGCTCTTCGTTGCCGTTGGCCACATAGAGCTCGCAGCACTCCCAGGCAGGAGAACTCGCTGCACTTTCTCCCCTCCCCTCCTCCTACAGAAAGCTCTGGTGGCTGTAAGAAGCTGCTTCATTGCTTCTTCCAGTCCACCACCCAACACCCAGGGTTTTGACCTTTGGTAACTCTTATGCTCAGATCCCACGTTCAGACATGCTGATATGAAGTTTGAGTGTTTTTTGTTGAGTTTTAGATGTCAGTTTATTGTTATTTCAAGGGGAGAGATCTGAGAACACCTCTCACTCTGCCATGTTTCTCCAAACCTCCTTACGCAGGACACGCAGGCCCTTGGGGGAGGAATTTCAATTTAATAATAAACACATTTTAATCTCAGCTTGAAGAACTTTCAGCATTTTCATAAGGCAATTATAGTGGTGATGAACTCCTCACCTCTATTTCTGTGGAAGTCTCTCTCTCCATTTCTAAAGGACAGCTTTGTCAGGTAAAGTATACTTAGTGGGCAGTTTTTGCTTTCAGCAATCTGATTATATTACCACACTCTCTCCTGGCAGGAAAGGTTTCTGCTTCAAAATCTACTGGCAGCCTATGGAGATTCTGTTGATTGTGAAATTTTTTTTTTATCTTGCTTCTTTTAAGATTCTTTTTTTTTTGTTTTTAATTTTAGATAATTTGTTGTGCTTTGGAGAAGAGTCTTGTAGATTAAAATTTCTGGGAGACTGATAAATTTCATGAATTTAGATAATCAAATTTCTCCTCAGATTTGGGAGGCTCTCAGTCATTGTTTCTTTAAATAAGCTTTTTATCTCTTTAATTCTTTCATCTCTTTCTGTGACTCCAGTAATATGCAATTTGTTTTTCTTAATGATGTCCAATAATTCACATAGGCTTTTGCACTCTTTATCATTCTATTTTTCTGTTTTCTTCAGGCGGGATAATTTAAATGACCTGCCTTCTACTTGACAGATTCTTTCCTCTGCATAATCAAGTCTGTTACTGATGTGTTCTATGCATTTTTTCCCACATTTCATTTATTGTATTCTTTAGCAGCAGAATTTCTGTTTGATTCTTTTATATAATTTCTGTCTCTGTATAAAATTTTGGTTTTGTTTGTGTATTGTTTTCCTAATTCTATTAAATTTTTTTTCTTTGAAGCTTACCTAGCTTTCTAAATAAATGTTTTAAATTGTTTATTTGGAAAATCAGAGATGTAAAATTCTTTGGAGACAGTTACTAAAAAAATAATCGTTTTCATTTGATGGTGCCATGTTTCTTTGATTTTTTTTTATTCTCTAAGATTTCACATTGCTGTCTTGGCTTTTGAGGAAGTCACTTCATCCAGTCTTTACTGACTAGCTTCCAGAGATGAATACTTATTATCAGACCTGTTAGGGACCCTTATGCTTTCTTACACCTTTACTAAGAATATGCCTACTCCATATTTCTTATCCCCTCTTATGGGGATGGAAAAACTTCTATAAAATTAAATTTTTAATTTTTAATATTAAATTTTTAATTTTTTCAACTGAAGTTGACATTTAATATTACTTTATATTAGTTTAAGGTGTACTGCAGGGTGGTTAAATATTTATATAATTTACAAACCGATCCCCCAATATCCACTACACGAATTTATCACAGTACTACTGACTACATTTCCTGTGCTGTGCTCCATATTCCCATAACCACTTCAGATAAATACTCAGAAGTAGAATTACTGGTTCTTCTTTGTTTCCTTTAATAATTTTCATTTTGAAGTCTATTTTTCTTGGTATAAGTATAGCTAATCCAGATTTTTAAAATTTCATTTTTATGAAATATCATGTTTAATTCTTTACTTTTGGTCTGTGTGTGTCTTTTAATCTGAAGTGCATTTCTCATAGACAGCATATGAATGGGTCTTGTTTTCTTATCCATTTATTTCTCCAATCTTTTGACTGGAGCACTTAACTCATTTACATTCAAAATAATTGTTACTCGATATGTAGTTATTGCTATTTTAGTTTTTATATTTTTACCTTTAAATTTTTTTTAAATGTCCCTTTAAAATTTCATGTAATGCTGGTTGTGTAGTGGTAAAAGCTTTTAGCTTGTTTTTGTCCAAGAAGCTCTTCATCTGTCTTTCCACTCTAAATGATAATTTTTCTGGGTGGAATTAGTTCTAAATTCTTGCTTTTCATCACTTGAAAGATTTCGTGCCAACCCATTCTGGCTTGCAGTTTCTGTTGAGAAATCAGCTGATGGTCCTTTGGAATTTCCCTTGTAGGTAACTAACTGCTTTTCTCTTGCTACTTTTAAGATTCTCTCTTTGTCTTTAACCTTTGGCATTTTAATCATGATGTGTCTTTGTGTGGATCTCTTTGGGTTTATCTTGTTTGAGACTCTCTGAGCTTCCTGGGCTTGTAAGTCTATTTTCTTTCCCAGGTTAGGAAAAGTTTTCAGTCATTATTTTTTAAAGTTGGTTTTCAGTCTCTTTATCTCTCTCTCTTTCTGGTCCCCCTGTGATGCAGATGATGGTGTAATCAGTATTGTCCCAGAAGCCCTTTAAACTATTCTTATTATTTTTCCTTTTTGCTATAATAATAGGGGGTTTCCCACTACCCTACTTTCCAAATCACTAATTCGATTCTCTGCTTCATCTAATCTACCATTGATTATCTTTAATATATTTTTTACAGTTATTCTTTTCTTCATTTTTGATTGGTTCTTTCTTGTTTTCTTTCTCAATTTTTAACTTTCTATTCTTTGTAGAAATTCTCACTGAGTCTTTTGAACTCTGCATCTGGTGCAGTGGTTGTCTCCACTTTGTTTATTTTATTTTTTTTTTCTGGAGCTTTTTTCAGATCTTTTATTTGGGACATATTTTTCTGTTCTGTTTTCTAATTTTAATTACTTCTCTGTTTATTTTTGGTATTAGATAGAGTTACTATGTCTTCCTGTCCTGGTAGAGTGTTCTTATATAGTAAGTGTCATTTGGGGTATAGTGATGTGGTCTCCCTAGTCATCTGAGCTGGGTGTTATAGGAGTGTCCCTTGTATGGGTTGTGCATGCCTTCCTCTTACATTTAAGCATTTATTTCAGTTGGCACATCAATGGGAAGACTTGGTCTTCAGGCTAATCGATTGTGAGAACTGACCATAATTACAGTGGAGAAGATGTTGTGCAGGGTCTGACTCTATGGAGTAGATTTAGTTTTTGCAAAGCTCTGCTGCCTACTGAGTCTGCCTTTTGTGTATTGTTTGTGGATGTGCTCTGGTATGGTTTAAAACCATGTGCGTTGATTCTGGGTTTCTGGTGCAGGTCAAGGTCAGCCACTGCCTGTGCCCTACTCAGGGCCATTTGATATGAGCTACAAAGTAATCTGCAGATGGTTGCAACTTGTGCCTAGGAGAGGCTAAGCTGTGAACCGAGGAGGTCTGCCTCTATTTCCAGGTTTTGAGCTGCTTAGGAAAAGGTACAGGGCATTGTGAGGCTAAATATGTTTATATGTGTGTGTGAACTTTTGCAGTTTTTGGAAAGCCCTTAGCATGAGACCGTATGGAAAAAGCCACTGGAAGCATCTTGGATGTGCCCACAAATTGGGCAGGGATGGGTATCAGGGAATCACCAAGGTGAAGCAAATGGTGGTAGCCAGGTTGATGAGGACTCAGACATGGTACCTGCTTATGCGTGCAGACTGGTTGGTGGGAGGGCTCAACAAAAGAAGAGTGGCTTTGCCAGCCGTTCTGTCTGGGAGATTCCTTCTCCTCTAGCCTTTATTCTAAACTCAGGCAATTCATTTCTTCCCCACATGTTCCTGGCATCATTTGAGCTGCTGCACCAGCACTGGAGCTGAGTGACTGAATTCATCAGTGAGGAAAGTTCGGAACTCCAGTAGCTCTCCATCTCACTCAGCTATGATTTCTGATGGTTTTTACAGCCAGAAGTTATGGAGACTTCTTTTCATAGCACTAGACCCCTGGACTGGGGAACCTGATGTGGTGCGGGGAGCCCTTGCTCCTACAGATGGTTCTCTGCAGCCAACTATTCCTTCTGATTTGTAACCACAGCTCATTCTGTATTCCAATCCCTCCTACCAGTCTTGAAGAGATTTCTTTTGTGTGTCCTTAGTTATAGGACTTCTGTTTAGCTGGACATCGATGATTCTCAATGATGGTTATTCTGCAGTTTATTTGTAATTTTGAAAAGGTTGTGAGAGGAGGTGAGCACCACGTTTATCTACTCAGCATTCTTGACTGGAAACTTGCAGGGGAGTGGAATTCTTAAGATTGTGTTCCTTATCTCAGTCCTCCAAAGCAAAGTCATTGCTGAAAGCCCTTCATTTGCTTTCCTTAGTGTGGTGCTGAATACTCGAATTTGTGTGCTTTCTCCCACAGGATAAGGCCAGCTTTCTGAGCATGCTCACTAGCCATCTGCAAAGGCTTTCACCAATCTTGAAAGTATGCACAGGGTGCTGGCCACTAAAGAAGGTATGTGGATGGAGTACACAAAGTGTTAGAAGTGTCTGTAGGCCAGTTAGAGGGATCCACTCATGAGGCTTTTCCTGTGTCTCCTCAACAGGCTTTCTGAAAGAGTTCACAAAGCAGTTAGGAGGATCCATGTCTATTTGATGCCCTCTGAGAGGCCCTGTTGCTATTTTCCCAAGCCCTACTTCTCCTATTTGTGCAGCATACCTCAGCATTAAATATGAGGTGAAAAAATAGTGGTTCTCTTTGGCATGGCTAGCAAAGCTAAACACTCACTACTGTCCTCTCACTTTCTGTTATGGGAAAAAAATATGGGCTGAGAAGATTTGACACTGAGCTACATGCCTCAGGAGAGAGATGGCACAGGTAATGTTCCTTTTACAATCTTCAGTGACTCCAGTCTTGAATTTTCCTTTTCTCTAATGATGTGTTGGATATTTGGTGCTAGACTCTCAGACTTCCACAAAGGCACTCTCATCTAGGATAGATTGTTAACATTGGTATTCTTTGGAAAAAGATGTTGAAAGCTCTTATCCCCTCATTTTGATGATGTCATTCAACTCTTTCTCAACATTTTATGACTGAAAAATATCAAAAACCATTGGTTTTCAAACAGCTAAGAGGTGGTGAAGTTGGGAATTAATTTTAAATTTGTCTAGCTTTAAAGACAAGGTTTCCAAACCTCTTTTCAAAATTATCTGGTGTCAATTAAAACACGGGATATTCTCAAATTTAGACACACCATATGGTTGTGCTAATATAATCAAATATTCTTCTTAAGATTTTATTTGTGCAACTTAGGGATTATCCAAGAGTATTTTTTTTTTTAAATTTAATGAAGTCAACATTCTGGATACTTGATTGACTACTATCAATAAGGACAGAGTTGGATGAAAGTCATTTTGCTTCTAGATGAAGATGACAACTCAGAAATGTAAGCTAAAAAAAAAACAAGTTTAGAAATTATTGGGAGATATCATCCTTGATTCTTTGCCTCTGTTAGATGTTCATTGTTTACAATTTACTAAAAATGTGACAGCATTGTTCAATTGTAGCTCATCCTTTGCTATTTTGCATGAAAATGCATTTATTTAAAAGTCATATAAAAGAATTCTAGAACTTCAATGAAAATATCTAAATGAAAATATTGAGAAACTAGCTCCTTACCGGAATTCATCAGGCTGTTCATGTTTATGTAGTCAAACTTTACCCAAAGCTTTAGATATATATATATATATATATATATATAAACTGTCAAAAACATCTTTGCTTTTCTCTAAAAATGAAAGCAATATAATCCTCAAGAAACACTTACTTCTTCATTTAAAAGTTACCCAATTTATAAAAGGACAAACAAACAAACAAAAATATGTAAGAAAGAATATAAGCCAAAGAAAAATTCTCTGATCCTCAATTTGACATGAACAAAGAGTTTTTAAATGGGATTAAATTACCACATTAATTACCACAAAATAAAATTGGCTCTTTCGGAAATATGAAATTTTCTAAAGTGCTCAAAGGCTTGACTATCCTATTTAACAAAGAAAAACTTCCTATTAAACCAGTCTTAGTCCTCCCAAAAGAACTGAGATCGATAGAGTGAAGTCTTAAATAATTATTTGGGGTATTGAACAAAAGAAAGAGGATACTTAACTGGTCACAATCAAAGTTAGACATATTCTTAGCACAGTTGTAAATTAAACAAAATAATTACCAGGTAGTAAATATTCCACTGAAGCCACAGGAGTATACAATATAGATGTGGGAAAAGATAGAGTACATCTTCCCTTGGAAACAGAAGGTTAAAATAAACAGAGCACATGAGCCAATGAAATATTATTTTCAGACTTTAACTTTTTAAAATAAATCAAATGGTCAATTCTGTAATATTGCATTATTAACTTTATAATTTTAGCAAAATAGCAGAAAATATAGTCAAAGTTTTTGCCTTTTTCTTTAAAGACAAAGCGTTAACTTGTACAATTTGTTCATGTAAGTAAAATAGACTTAAGAGAGTGAGAGAAGAGCTATTGAAGTTTTGCTTATTATTTTTAGTTTTTATTTTATTCTTATTTTTTTACGGTTTGGAAGAAGCAATTGGAAACTAATACACCAAGAGAACAAAAAACGAGAAAAAAGAGCAAATAAAAAGAATAACACAAAGAATAGATGAGTGGTGAGAGGAATACACACACACACACACACACACACCACACATGCAAGCGTATGCATATACACTCCCCCACATAAACAAAAGAAGGCATTACATGATTTTATAAAGGAAGTCACTTTAAAAAACAATTAGAAATAATGAAAAGGAATAGAGAGAAGAACATAAAAATAAGGGCAGATGAAGGTAGCAATGCAAAACTTTTCTCTCCCTCGCAATAATCATTAGTGTATTTTAAAGTACAGAAAATATTCTTTTGTCAGGTCTGTAGTTCTGAAGTTTCAAGACTTTACACAGAACTAAGCATTCAATTTCAAGAGAAAATAAGAAAACTTGTTTAAAGTGAGAAAAAGTGGTATCGCTTCATTTCAAAAAATACTTGTCTTCCAAATTGAGAAAGATATGTAATTTGGCTTATGTCCCTTTACCTCTTCTACTTCAAGCTTTTTTGTTAGAATGTTTAATTTTCTGATCCTTTGCCCAGAAAAATAGAGCTGGAAGAAAACATGCTCAAGTAAACACAACCATAAAATGCTGCTTCAAATCTTCTTTTATCAAAAACTACATAAATTAATTTTCCAGACATGCTTTTATCAGTTTACAATTATAATTGAAAATTACAGTGAGTTTCTTAAAAGCACTGCCCATCATAGGGAACTTGTCTTGCAATAGAACTGGTATAAATGGACAATTGTATGTCTCAGAGCTATTACCAGCCTTTAGCCTTGTACACAACATACATGGAAAGGGTAGCTAGTGAATATTGAACGTATTTAAGGATAAAGTTCCTATCACTTATTATGTGGCAAAGCTTGTGATAGTTTCTAGGGCAAAATAAATAAATATAAACGCAATCTCTGGTGTCAATACATTTAAAATCTGATTATTTTATCTATAATAAAAATAGTATATGTAATTTTTAATATATGTTTTATGGTAAAAATAAATTGAAAAAAAAAATGATAATGATTTGGTGCTTACCATTTGGGAACAGTCTATAAAATGCTAGTTTTTGTATGTGGTAGTTGTCTGACCCCTAAAGACTCAGAAAGGAACAGAGATAAATGCATCCTGCATAAGACCACATTGTAGCTCATATGAGCATTGACTTTGGTGACAGATTGTAAAGTTGAAATCTTTACTGTCAACAGATCTATTGTTCAAAGTGTGTTATTCAACTTCCCAGAACTTCAGTTCTACTGAGTGTGAAACACAGCTCTTTGCTAATGCTAGTCTCAGAGGATTGTCATTAATATTGCTTGAGATAATTTATGTAAAGCATTTGTCACAGTGTCTTTCACATATTAGGTGCTTAGTAGATTCTTTTGGTGTGAATGGTGGCTATTTTAAATTATGAATGCAAACCTCTAACATACATACCTGTAGATAAATATTAATTTGATGTATTTAAGTTTTAGGGCTACTTTGATTTCATTTTGAGACACTCCACCTAAGAAGGAAAATCGTGTAGGTTTTAAAAAAGGTGAAATAGATTTAAAATTAATTTCCCTACATTGAGCATTTTAAATATATCTCCATTTTGAATGTAAGAATCAATCTGAAAATTCTGATTTGGGCTCATTACTACAAACTGAAATTGTTATTTTAAAGAATAAAACTTCCCTAGAATAAGATTACTTCTGTCAAAAAGAGTTACTAAAATAACATGGTTTATTTAAAAAATACCTACTAAGTAGCACTTGAAAACATATTCATGACAATAATTTTAATACAAATAGTTTAAAAGTACAAGTTTCACAAGCCATCTAAAACATAATGAAATATGTAGAATATAACTTGGAAATATAAAATTTATATTTTGAATATAAAAAATATAAATTTTAAATTTTCTTGATTTTATAAATATTAAATGTAGAATTTCTGTGTTTTAATATACTATAACTTTGATAAACGTTTTTAAATTAAGAGCAAGACCCATGGCTTTTATGTATGCCTTCCAGTGCCCAAAATAATCCCATCACAAAATACCTGCTCAATCTACATTTTATTAATTTATTTAATTTTTATGATATCGACTCTATTTAACAAAATATTCTAGGCTACCTAGACTACATCAATCTAATTTATAGGCTATATCTATATTATACAATGTAAGTCTAGTTCTTCAAAACAATGTGCTTACCTGTGAGAAATAAATGTTATTTACAAATGTGAGAATGGCTTTAATGGGTCAGATAAAATTTTATGTATGTATCTAGCAAATACAGTAATTATATAAAAAATAATCAGGGAAAATCAAGCAATGATATAGGGATTTCGGCCTTTATGTTGTTCTGCTATTAATCTCATCGTCATTTCTTTATAGGTTAAATATACTTTTTTTAGTTCCCTTCTTTTCAATAATTTTCTTTGTGTTTAGAAAGAAAAATATTATTAAATATATATATATATCTTATTTGTATGATAGATATGTTCTGTGCTTCTAGTATGTATGGAATCATCCTTGTCTTCAATTTTAGAAATTTATATAGAATTTTATCCATTAGCTATATGCTCTTTAGTTCTCTCAAGATGTATTCAGGCATTCTCACTCTATATCCTCCATGTCTTTATTTATTATTCTCCATCTTTATTAAGGTATAATAGACAATTATTTGCTTATATTTACCTTGTACAATTCAATGAGATTTTTTCAATTGTAGTTGGCATACAATAATATATTAGCTTCACTTGTACAGTGTAGTGATTAGAGATCTATATAACTCATGAAGTAGTCACCCCACTAAATCAAGTAACCCTCTTCCCCCTTATGTATTTTTTACATTGTTGACTATTTTCATTATGCTACACTTTATATCTCCATAACTATTTGTACATCTTAATCCCATTGCCCTTTTTCACCATTCCCCCCAATCCCCACTCCCACTGAAGTAGCCCTAATGTATTCTTTGTATCTATGAGTTTCTTCCTGTTTTTGTTGTTGTTTACTTTGTTCCTTAGATTCCACATGTACATGAAATCATGTGGTATTTGTCTTTTCCTATATGACTTAATTCATTCAGCACAATACCCTCTAGGTCCATTGAGGCAATGTCTTTTTCCATCCCCTTCCTTTCAGCCTGTGTGTGTCTTTTAATCTGAAAAAGTTTCTTGTAGGTAGCATATGTAGAGGTCTTGTTTTCTTATCCAATCAACTTCACTATTTTTGGGGTGAAGCACTTAATTCTTTTGCATTTGAAGTGCTTGTTGATAAATATGTAGTTATTACCATTCTTTATACATGTTATTTATTCATGTTTTTTCTTCTTAAAGAAACCCTCCATTAGTTCCTATAATACTGGCTTGGTGTTGATGAATGCTTTTAGTTTATTTTTGTCTGGGAAGCTCTTTATATGTCTTTTGACTCTAAATGATAGCTTTCCTGGATAAAGTACTCTTGGTTGTAGATCCTGGGTTTTCAACACATTGAATGTTTTGTGCCAAGCCCTTCTGTCCTAGATAGTTTCTTTTGAGAAATCAGCTACCAGTCTTATGGGAGCTTCCTTGAAGGTAACTCACTGCTTTTCTCTTGCTGCTTTTAAGATTTTCTCTTTGTACTTAACCTTTGGCATTTTAATTATGAGGTGTTTTGGTGTGGACCTTTTGGGGTTCATTTTGGGCTGGGGGACTCTCTGAGCTTACTGGAGTTGAACGTTTATTTTCTTCATCAGTTTAGAAAAGTTTTCCATTATTGTTCCTTCAAATATGCATTCAACTTCTTGTTCTCTGTCTTCAGGTACTCCCATGACATGGATGTTGTTACTCTTAATTTTTCCCCATAGGCTCCATAAATTATTATTATATTCTTGGGCACTTTTTTTTGTCGTTCTGGTTGGTTGTCCTTGGCTTCTCAATTTTCTATATCGGTGTTTCGAACGTCTTCTTTCTCCACTTTGTTGATTCCTTCTAATATACTCTTTTTCTCAGATAATGTATTCTTCATTTCTGACTGGTTCCTTTTTACAATTTCCATTTTCATTTTTATGATTTTTAACTCTTTGTTAAAATTCTCACTGAGTTCATCTGCACTTTCCTTAATTTCATCAAGAATCTTTATAACCAATGTTTTGAACTCTGCATCTATGAGATTGCTTGACTCCATTTTCCTTGATCTATGTTCTCTTCTTTCATATGGTTTCTGCTTCTTTGTCTTCCCATTTTGGCTGACTTTCTGTGTCTGTTTCTATGTGATAATCAAAGCTCCTAAGTCTTCTGGTCTTATTAGCATGGTATTGTGTAGCACCATCCTGAGAGGGGTTCAACTGCAGGTCAAATTTAGTTCTAGCCTGTACCCCTGTGGGGCCACCTAAGATTCAGCAAGCAATTTACCAAAGCTGTGCTTATACTTTCCTCAAACCATGCCTGAAACCAAGATCAGCTGCCACTAGTGTGAATCTTGGAGCTACTCAGCAAGTAGCACAAGACTCCCAGAGGACACAACAGACTGGCTTTGGTGAGGCCATGAATTGGGAGAGAGAGAGAGTTTCAGGGAATTCTTTGGGTAGAGCAACCTCTGTTAACCAGTTTGATAATATCTCAGATATGGGAACACTGTACTGCATACCGGGGGTGAGGATGGCTCAACAGAGAAGAATGGATACCACTGGCACTTCCGCCTGGAAGAAAGCCTCACCTCCAGCCCTCGCCCTGACAACTCAGTGTCCCCCTATAAGTCCCTGGTGTCCCTCAAGTAGCAAATCCAGCTCTGGTGCTCAGAGTGAGAAGGTCCATCACTGTGAAAGTCCACTTGCAGACATGGCCCCTTTAAGAGGCATCTACAGCTGTCACTGCCATAGCCTATGTCTTGCTCAGCCATTGCAGACCAGGCAGCCTTGCGTCTTCTCCCCCTCCTACCTTCTATCGGTGCAGGTTGATTGATTATTTTTCTCCTTTGTTGTAGTGCTTCTGTTCATCTAGTTCCCAGGTGACTCTGATTGCTGTTTGCTCCGTGCTTTCATCTCAACTTTGTTGTGGTAGCAAGAGGGGATGAGCTAAGCTTTTCTCATCTATGCCATTTTTTAATCTAACTAAAAGATTATCTATCCCCCATGTCTTTTAATATCTTCTTTTATATAGCTTCTTATTCACTAATTCTCTTTTTAATTATGTTTAATCTGGTAATTAATCTGTCTAGTGAGTTTCTTATTTTACAATTTTACTTTTCATTTCAGGAAATAAATTATTTTTCTATGTGTCTGTTTATTTTGATAGTTTTTTACATCTGTTTATGTTTTAGTGAATCCTGTATTTTTTTAAATTATGTAGATATTCTATATTTTCAATGAATTATTGCAATTTCTGCAATCCCTGGGGGATGAACTTGTTGCTTTTCAATTCTCTTAATTCCTTTCATTGTAGCTCACTTTGTAGTAGTATGTTTGATAATCTGTTTTGTTGATTTATTTCTCAGTCTTATTTTATAGGAGTTATGCAGGATAACTTAGAATATAATTTTTTTCTATTTTGTTAGTAATTTGAGGGTATCCTCAACATAGGACCATTTGACGCTTTCAGTTCAAAGAAGGAATTAAATAAATATCACCTTCTTCATCTTCTGTTTTCTCCAAAGTTCAGAATTCTTAACAGGAATCCAACTTTAGAGCAACTCCCATTCTTCCAGCTATTGGCTGCTTTGGCCAAGCTTCTCAATGCCCTGGATCCCTGCTTCTGTGGTCCAACCTCCCAGCTGCTGAAGCCTAAGGTACCACCGAAGCCCATCTCCTGGCCTTCAGGTCAGCCTTCGGTAACTATGGGCCTGGCCATGACTTATTTTGAGTGACCAAATATAAAAACAAACAATATCCAAAACATTTATAAAAATAGAACTTTGACTCATAACCTGCAGCAACCTTCCCAGGAAATCAACTTCTTATCTAGAATAAATAATCCAGGAAGCCAAACTGCTATAAATTAGATTACAGAAGGCCAGATTGATATTTCTAGTGATAATCAGCAAGGTAAATAATAACTTCTGTAACAATTAGTTGCAAATGTCTTGGACTTTATTAATAACTGACACTTCTCCAATTTTTTATGTTTCCAAATTAGGACCAGCAAGAGAAAGATGAATATGTACTCCTAATCAGTAATATAGAATGCCATACTTCTGGTTAGCTTGCCTATACACTCCATGTCAACAGACATGTAATCAGAGCTTACCTAAAACCATCTCTTTTTTTTCCACTATAAAGCTTTCTTGTTCCTCTGCTTACTGAAACACAAGTGATGGTGGCTGACCTCCTTGCAAGCTGTAAATAAATAGTATTTGCTTTTCTCATTTTGTTGGTCTTCACTTTTAATTACAAAGCTTTTTCTTTTTTTCTAAAAGAAGTATTTTTTGAGTTCTCTACCACCTTTTTTATATATGAACAAAAGTAGTCTGTTTGATATAAGGTATGGTTGTTATGGTACAAGAAGTTTTCTTAGAACTTTTGGCCATTTTATGATACTACAATTGGGAATTATTTGTAGGTAATTTTACTAAACTCATTTCTTAGGGTAAAAATTCTGGAGACAAATTATAGGAGCAGAAGCATACAAATGACTTTTATTCCCCAAATTTTAAAATTATTTCTCTTTGTTCTCTCTCTTTTTTCATTGTAATATTTTTTAGACAGTGCTTCTAATGCTTCACTTGAATTTTGAATTTTTAAAACAACTCCACTCTAGCCTGATATATTTTTACATAAGCAAAATATTTGACAGACAAAAGTATCTAGATATAAAGTTAGGTTTTCCTTGGCAAATCATTCAAAATGGCCATGAAAACAAATGTTACCCCTCATAACTAGTCACACAAAATTTCTTAAAAACTCACTTTTGTCAACAGTGGATGACAAATATTCCAATGTCCCTTTTTCTGTTTGGTATTTCAGTTGAGTACTAAGGGGCACAGCCACCCCCCAAGGCAATTCACCATCAACAGACTCAACCCACACGTAAGTACTCATGCCAGTTACCATTATAGATTTGTAAATATTTACAATATCTTTATGTGTGAAAACCTAGCCAACAATTTAGTCTACCGTAGAGAAGCAAATGGATAAACAGTTCATATCATCTTATTATTAATTGTTCTCATTTCTCATTGCATTTTATTGTATAGTTCTATCTTTTTTTACTAGTCTCGCAACAAAATTTCCAGCTCTTAGTGATAGAAAATAAATCTCCTTTCCCTTATATAAAATGTATTATTTTCTTACTTTATTTTGGCTTTTGCTTATGACTAGTAGATGTTCTTCGTTGGTGGGCATATAAGAATAAATGAATGTACATGTTCTATTAATGCTTTTGAAGTCATACATTATCACATAACTAAGGTTTTACCATGGGACATGAGAATTAACATTCAATATTTTTTTGACCTTGAGATAACACAAATTTATTGTTACAGTTCTGGAGGTTAGAAGTCTGAGAGGGGTCTCACTGAGCTAAAATCAAGGTGTCATCAGAGTTGTGTGCCATTTGAAATAGAAATTTGAAGTACCAAATAGTAGATTAATTTTAAATTTTCTAAAGTAAGTCTAAGAATGAAGGGAATAAAACTTGTTAAGATAAAAGAGTATTTAGTAAAATTTAGATAATTTCTTAAGATCAAAAACTAGTATTTCTTTTAACTGTTATTTAGGACTTTTAAGGGAAATGTTAGCAAGGTCTATTTTTTTTTCTTTAGTAATGGAGAGCTCTGATCCCTCAAAATATTTCTATTAAAATTTATGTTTTATTTACTTTCTGGTTACATAGAACACATAACATAATAAGTACAAAGCAAAGCCATGATTTAAAATAACTTTGTCACCTAATAGACGCAGAAATAATGATTAATGCTGTTAGTCTAATATAGATTTGGGATTCCAAAGATCACACAAAGTTATGAAGATATACCCTGTAGTAGGTTGAAAATGCCCTGTCGTAGGAAAAAAAAATCAGTTTTCTGATTCCTGCAAACTGTGTTACCATATATACACACACACACACACACACACATACACATACATATATATGTGTGTGTATGTGTGTGTGTGTGTGTGTGTGTGTGTGTATAAGATCTTTAGAAATAGGGGGAACTTACGGATCTAAGATAGGTAAATTGTTCTGGATTATCTGAGTGAGCCCCAAATACAATCACATGTGTTTTTATAAGAGAGAAGTGAAGACTGAGTTTACATGTACAAAGAGAGAAAGTTAATATACTCATGGAAGAAAATTTAAAGTGATGCAGCCACCAGAAGTTGGAAGAGGGAGGAATGGATTCTCCCTGACAGCCTTGGGGGTGTGAGGGTGGGGCCAGAGTACAGCTTTTCAGACTTCTGGTCTTCAGAATGATGAGACAATGGCTTTCTGTTTATTAAAGCCACCCAATTTGTGGTAATTTGTAACAGTAGCCACAGGTAACTAATACACACACATATGTACACTATTTAAAGCATAAATGACTGATATATTCAAGATACTGAATTCATAAAAGCACAGCATCAAAAAATATTTATAGTTATTAATGCATAAAAGTAACTTTTAAAGTATTCAAATTTTAATTATTCACGAAAACTGTGTAAGTCTAGAAATGGGTTAGTTGATAAAAAATGAGTGCACTTGTTTTATAACCAATATTTCTTGTTAGAAAACTAACTTTTAAGGCTACTCGCATTGTTATTTGCTCATTGTTTTCTAGTCTGGGAGAGAATGACATAAAATCAGTGAAGTGTTTGTTTTAGTTGCCAGAAGCCTAATGTGAGGGAATAAAATCTACTTAGCATGAAGTCAGTTCTTTTTACGATGAGGAGTTTTTATTTTTAAGCCATCTAAGCTATGTGTCTATGTGTCTATGAAAGAAAAATATGGTTTATAGGAAGAAAACATGGGGTTTTGTTTCTAAGTACCTGTTAATATGGAAATAGTCAATAAGGAGGCTAAATGCAATTTTCTTTTTAAAAAACATGCATAAAAGGGATATTTTGATAAACTAACAATAAGAAATCTAAAACAATTATGCAAAAGACTTCACACTAATTGACTGAAGCAATTTCAAAATTCTAATTCAGATAATTTAAACCAAGCCTTTAATTTTAAATTTCTTTACAAAAGAAAAAAACAAAATAAAACACAACAAAAAACTTCAATATCCATTATGTTTGATCACATATTGAGGCATACTAAATAGCACTTACCAAGATAACAAATCACCAATAAACATCTATATCTGCAATAGATATAATAGTAGGAAATAGAAAAGCAAATTGTTTTGAACTTCAGAACTGTCCTGAAGATTCTAAGTGAGAAAAGACTGAAAACCACACACACAAACAATCTGTAAAGTTATAGAAAAGTCAACAAGGTCAGCCTTACTTCCAACACCAATTGCAAGTCTGGGGTCTCCATGATTACCCTCAGGTTTTAGAATTTTCTAGAGGGACTCAAAGAGATCATTGAAAGCTGATATATTCATGGTTACAATTTATTGCAATGAAAGGACACAGACTAAAATAAGCCAGTGGAAGAGATACACAGGCCAATACTAAGGAAGTTCCACGTGTGAAACTTCCAATTGTCCTCTCTCAGTGTGGTAATAGACAATACTAAATTTCCACAAATTGTGCATAACAATGCATATGGACTATTGCCAACCATTCAAATATGCAAGAGCTTGGAATTCCAGAGTTTTGTTGGGGCTTCATTCCCTAAATATGGTTGGCCACCTACATGGCTTACCTCAGTCTTTAGCCCTTGCCTTAAATTATGCTGTTAGATTATCTAACACGGCCCAAAGACCTCAGGTAAACAAAGACACTCATTCAGCATAACATTCAAACAGCTTAGAGATCATCTTCCAGGATCTAAGGAATTAGGTTAATTATTTACCACACATTTCTCTAATTTTTCTAGTACCACACAATTTCCATATTTTGATTATTGCAAAACAAGTTCAAATTCTAACTCTATTAATATTTATCCAATCTTATGCTCTTCTTTCTTTCTTCTTCAATAATTCATAGACATGAACAATTTAAAATGGAAAACTTGCTTCTGAATGCTAATTTTGGATTTAAAAGCTCAAGCCTATTTTTAAAACATATACGTTTGCCATTCATAGTATGTAGCATACACACTGTGCCTGAACTTTACATCCATTCAAAGAAACTGAATTTTAAAAATTTGTTTAGATGTACATTCCCTAGTAAGAACCACAGTGTCTCCAAAACTGTTGTTCAGTCATGTAAATGTTAATGCAAATGAGATGACCATTATTTCAGTTAAAAATAAGCACATTTCAATATAAATCTAATCTTGCCATTGGGCCTTTTAAATATTAAGCCAAGTTCTAACAGAGAAAGTAAATCCTGATATAATAAAGACTATGCAAAAATATTTCAGAAAACCTAAATTTTCATCAGTCAATATAGAAAATGATTTCAAAGTAAAAAAACAATTATATATATATATGAAAGGAAGAACATAAATGGTACAACTACAGGAGGCATAAAGGTAGTGAGACAGTATAATTGTGCCTATCAATAAAAATTCTGGATGAAATAAAAGGTAAGCACAGTTGTAACAAAGTAGTTACACTGTGTCCAAGTGTTTTTGTTTGAGATGATTTGTCAGTCATAAATATAAATCACAACCAAGACCTGGAATAAATTCAATCAGTGGAAAGTTTAGATAATTTATTTTACAATTATAAACTCGATTCTAAGTTTGAACACTTTAGAATGATTCATGAAATATACTGTTGTTTATATTGACAAAATGATGTTGAGTAGCACTTTTTCTATATGATCAGTTATTTACTTTTTCATTTTGAATATATCTAAGTCTCAGGCAAAGATTCCATCAATCAGTAATGACCACTCTATATAAAATCTTTACTGATTTTGTGGACAAGTTTAGAAGTAAAAAGAGAATTATTTATCTCCTTTGAACATTAATTGCTTTGGGTTTTTTTTGCTAAACTACAATGTGTCAATTTAATAGCTCTGATAGCTTGTGCTGAGAGGTAATCATACAGAATTTTTTCTTTTTCATCAATTAAAGGAGTAAAATTATCTGTAGGCCATTTGAATAATTAAAATTCAGTCTTTCAATTAAGTTTATTTTACTTATTTTTTTTCCATCAAACATTATTTCCATTTTCCTTCTTCACTTGAAAGCAATACAATTGATGGTTAACATCATCACTATCCCAATAACTACATGCCAGTTAATCATATGCTATATGCCAGACTATAAGTTTACTACGTGTATCATCTCTTTTAATTTTCATGATAATCCTGTGGTAAATGCCGTTATTATTCTTATTTTACAGATAATAAATTAAAAGACTGGGTTAATTAAACTTGTTTATGCTACTTAGCTAGTATATAGTGGGTTCAGGATCTGAATCCAAGGGTCTGGCTTCAGAGCTTATGTTATTAGCCAATATAATACCCTAGTATTAAAAATATATCATCCTATATTTTACTAAAAAGAGTTTTAAAAATATAATTCTAGATATTTTTTTAAATATGAAGAGAAGATATATACAATAATTAGTAATAGCAGGTCAAATTTAAATGACTGGTCTAGAAGTGTACCCTCTTGGTTTCCCACTACCAAGCTTGATTAGACTTTATCTCATTTAAAGATAAGTTAAAATAAATCAAAATTAAGGACTAATAATTTATTTATTCGCTAAATATTCATTGAAATCATAATATAGGGCAGAATCATTTCTAGAAGCTGATATATACTACAGAGAAACACTCATTTATATACACTGAGAGATACATATGGAGGTCATTTGCAGCATCATGTAGTCTGTCACAATTACTCAACTTTGTCACTGCAGCATGAAAGAGGCCACAGATAATATGCAAATGAAGAGGCAATGCATGTTACAAAATAACTTTATTCCCCCACAAAAAATAGGCTGAAAACTGAATTGTGAGTAGATAAGAAGGTAAGTAGGTATATATTTAAATAATGAATACCCAGGGGCAATATTTTAAGTGAAATCTATATGTCCTCTCCTGAGTGGTGAAGAGAAGTGATTTTGTTTTTAACTTCACACTAATTGGTCAGTTCAGGACAGAAACCAATGATGTCTCCTACCAGCATTATTTGACCTTGTTAATTAGTTAATTTTCTTTTGATTTTAGAAAAACTTATTTATTAAACTTGTTTTTTTAATATTATGGGATAGACCGAAATTAAATTTTACCAAAAAAAATGCCA
Source organism: Cynopterus sphinx (assembly GCA_030015415.1). Taxonomy (NCBI): domain Eukaryota; kingdom Metazoa; phylum Chordata; class Mammalia; order Chiroptera; family Pteropodidae; genus Cynopterus; species Cynopterus sphinx. The sequence goes on along the minus strand of CM057393.1, from coordinate 20,496,987 downwards.
TTTCAGTAGAGTATTCCATATCTTTAAGCAAAAAGCAGTATCTTCTTTAGATAATTTTCCCGAAATAATAAAAGACAGAAATAAAAAGTGTTTTCTGTTAATTCCTATTGTGTTTATTTCTTAAATACATTTATGGCTTAAATATGGCTTATTTATATCATTACACATTTTTTTCTAATTAGTTTACATGTATAAATTATATTTTTCAAATATGATCAAAAGTCACATATCTTATACCTTGTTCTTTCACAACTATATGCTTCAAAATGAGGTACTAGAAGAGAGATAATTAATTTTATGTGTCAATTGGGTAGGCCACAGTACCTGAATATTTGGTCAAACTTTACGGTTGTTTTGTGAAGAAATTCTTTTTGGATGGGATTAACATATAAATCAAGAGACTTTGAGTAAAGCAGATTGCTCTCCATGATGTGAGTGAGCTTTGTCCAATCTGTTGAAGGACTTAAGGAAAAGACAGACCTCCTCTGATCAAGAGAGAATTCTGTCAGCAGGCTGTCTTCACATTTAAACGGCAATGCTTCCCTTGTCTCCAGCCTGCTGGCCTACCTTGAAGATTTTGCATTGGCACTTGCTAATCTCTGTAATCATGTGAGCCATTTTCTTTAAATAAATTAATCTCTTGCACCCACCTCTCTCTCTGTCTCTCTGTCTGTCTGTCTGTCTGTCTCTCTCTTTCTATATATATAACTATAATACTATTGGTAAAAACTCAGTCTTTCAGAAAATGTATTTAAATAAGAGGGAGGTCCCTTATACCTAAACAAAAATATAATACCATATAACAGCTTAACAGAAGTTAAAAGTTTTAGGATATTGTTAAAAATATTCTTGCTCATCCTTAAAATGATGCTTCTTGACAATATTTGACATGGTAAGAATGTCAGAAAATCTATACACTTAAAATTTATAATCAGTTATTAGAATTAATCAATACTTATTACTCTGTACCATGCACTCATCTGAGAGCTTTATGTGTATCAGCCTATTTAATCCTTTCAACAATTCTATTAAATAGATACGATTCGCACAACAACCTATGATGATGTGATAGGTTTTATTTATTATCTCTATTTTATAGGTGTGGAAAGGAGATTGGAGAGGTTGAGTAATTAAGCAAATTCACATAGCTTGTAAACCCAAAATGTTTAGCTCCAGAGTCCTGCTTTTAACCACTATGCTACTTCACTTTGTATTTATGTACTTTCTACTGTACTGGAATATATTTATTATACTGAAAGCAATTTTTTTTTTTCTTTTAAGCCTAGCTTTGCAAGACCTAAGGCTCTGCATTTATCAATAAATACTTTCTTCTCTTTCTTTTTAATTTTTTAAAAATATAGTTATAAACAAGAAAGGGCTATAGACACTAATATTTCTGAAAGAGAGAGAGAAAGAGATAGAATATTTCCCAAGTCATCAAATTTTTAACTACTCGGGTGCAATGACTTGCATTATTACCTGGCCAGCTTTTCTCAGTACATTTCCATGGTGCCTGTGGAACTGTTAGCTTTGTCTAAACGTTTTCATTTGCTACCCAGTGATGACAATTATTTGTTTCCTCCTTTTTCGCAGACTCTTAATCTCTAAACTGAAAATGCTGTTAACCAAATTTGTAGATATCCTTATTTGAGGCAAGGACATCATATTTAGAGATTATGTTGAGCAGCAAGTGTGCCAACACACCAAGCCCATGATGCAGAGAGTAAATAACACAGGAAGGTACCCAACAGGCAGCAAAGTCAAGTGATCACTGCCAAGCGATGGTTGCTTGATCAAAGGCAATGGGCCAGGCTCTCATGATCAGGCTTGGATTAAACGATTAAACTGCTGGGTTGGAAATACTCACTGGGATTTCAGCTGCAATTTTGTGCCATGAAGAAATCCCCACAGACTAAAGCAGCTGCTGTTTCTCCTATAGACCTTGATGCCAGCAACACGCAGGCTAAAATAACCTATTTTTTCAGATTCTAATTAACACCGTGAAACCACTTTTTTACTTATACTGTGTTCCATCAAAACATAGCTGCACTAAATTATTTCTTCCTTGTTTATAAGTGTCACTTTAGGTATTCTTAAGTACCTCCCAATGTGATATTCCCAACAGATTTCCTCTCTCTCCCTTGAGGAGGGGAGATGAATCCAGTTTCTTCCGGGCTGTCCTATTGACAAAGTATTTAAGGCTGTATTCTGGGATCTTCTCCAAATCCCTATGTACTAATTGGCGTGAAGACAAGCACCTTTGCTCACAGCTCTCCAGCTCTGGGACCTTCCGGAAGATCAATGGCCATCACAGCTTACATCCCTCTTTTCTTTCCCAAGTTTCAGTGCTTTGACAGTTTCTTCTTCTACTGCTCTTGCTCTGTTCTAAAACAAGATCGTATTTCTGGCCTGCACAACAGCATATGCTTGTACAGTGCTTGACAAAGTGTTTCAAAGTGTTTTACTCCTATTGTCTCATTTCTGCTGTAATTCTCCTTTAAATATAAATTTACTGTAAATTGGAGAAAAGAGAAAAGTCTTGTTCCCATCTTCTCTTGGCCAAATTGCTTTGTGTATTCATAATGTCTTCCACCCTAGAATGCAAGTTCAAGGGTTCTGAAGCATCTCACTCTGGGATTTACTTTAATAAGATACATATAGTTGGTGATTAATAATCTTCCAGAGGATTGGATTACCATTCTTAAAATACTATCATATAGTTTAAGGACTCATCTCTTGGATTTAATAAATGTAAAGTTTAGTTTCAAATTATCTATATTAATTTAATCAACAAATCAACATTATTCCCAAGGGGGCAAAAATCGTTCTTGTGGAGGGAACAAAAAATCTCCAGTATTAAAATAGTTTGTGGCTCAACCATATTTGGAAAATAAATTTGTTTCTTGGTATTTAATTTTTGCCATTAGAGATAATTTTATTTACTTTTAACTTTTCTTTTTAATGTTAAGAAACAGAGTCTTAGAGAAAACTACATTGGTAAAAAAGCAGTAAGAAGCTTTTATTTTCTTTTGTCTTTATAATAATAATATGGAAATTCTCTGATTGTTAGTTATCTCAAAACCAGTCTTAGGATTTCATTTAGTCAATAGTTGTTTATCAAGCAGCATGTACTAGGTATCCTGGTTCCAATTATGATTTTGGGCTATACATCAGTATGCTGCATACAATGAAGAATGATTCAAAAAAGAAAAATACCTGCTTTCTACCCTTGAAGAGTAGACATGATTCAAAATCAGGGGAAGGAATAGAAAAGGAACTATCGATCATTATGCACAAGCTATGTGACTTAATGTGATGGGCACTTGACCAACTTAATTCATTTAACACATGAGAAAACTTATGAAGTACACAAGAGGTAAGAAGTCAGTCCAAATCAACTAGGTGTAGGGTGATCAGTTTACCCTAGTTTGTCTGGGAATACCGTTTTAATATGAAAGTCCTATATCCCTGGAATACTCTCAGTCTCAGGCAGACTAGGACAGTTGGTCACCTTTCAACTGTTAAAAGTCAGACTGGATTCATTGAACAAACAGACAATAAAAAGCAATTTGTTCTGTTGAGCATTTTATGCTGCCTTATTGACCCAATTTATTTACCTGTTGAATCTTTCTTCTAAAGTTTTAATCCCTAGTCAACTAATTTAAAATATAATGTAATAAACAAACAGGATATAGTTGATAAATGGAATGGTCAAGAAATAGGCTCCCAACTATTACTTGTTGGTGATCACTTCTGTTGGTGCTAGTGAATTTGAGATTGAGTGAGCAAATTTTATCTGTAATATTTGGCATATATCTAAAAGAAATGTGAAAATATCCCTCCTATAAAATGTCTCTTGTGTATGTAATGATGCTCACATCAGTGGGTGGGAGAGAGCAGGATTATAAGAGAACCTGTTTAAAGTAGTGAACAGTGGCTGTCAACCATGAGCCTCATATTCTAGTATCACGACGCAAAGCTCTTTATCTTAAGAGCAGTCATAATTTTATAGCTCCCATGCGGAAACAGCCATAAATATAGCTGTTCCCCGTTAATCAATATGAACATCTGCAATAATTATTCATGGAGAGAATAATGATTTAGCAGCTGTGCATACCAGAATACGACTTGTGTAAGATTTAGGAAGACAGAGATAATACACATATCATCCTGACAAAAGCACCAGGATCTATGACACATGATTGTCCCCCTTGGGGAATAAATACAAATTATTGCGTGTGGAGAAATAAAACAAAAGTATACTGCCTTGAGCAATGTCCACATTTGTTAATATATGTTGGAGTGCATTTAGTTAGTCAATTTAACAGCCACAAGACAAATAGTTGTTGATGTTGTTTTTAAGTTTTTCTGAAGTTTCTCATTTGGTTCTAAACTCACATTTACTCGATGGATATTTTTAAAATATGTGGTCTCTCTGCATGTAAGTCCTTTAATGGTCTCGCCTTCCATGTTTAGGTTTGATGTCATATGTTAGAGAGTACAGACTCAAGAGCTTGACCCAAGAGCAAGGCCCTCAAACTTTACTCATACTGTGATAGGCATGTGAACCTCTTTTTTCTTGGAGACTCCTTTCTCTCTATTAGCTTTTTTAATTTTCTGATTCTTTCTTATTACATCATTTCAGTATTTTAAAGGTTCAACTTTTTTAATCTGTAAAGAAAAACTCTAAACCCCAGCTCATGCCAATTTCCTTGTCATCTTTGTTCATACTTTCACAGCCAAACTCCTTGAACTGTTTTGTGTTCTTTGTCTTTTTCCCTACTTCTCTTTAACGACTCAGAATACTCCAAACCACTTGCTGCCCCAACCACTTCACTGTCTCTAGAAAACCTCCTTGTATTTTAATCTAATAGAAATTTTTTTTGCCTTGATTTTTTATGTAAAGCATTTGGAAAAACTTGATTCCATGACTCAGTACCAGTTTCTTCATAAATCCAAAACACACCATTCAGTCTTTTTCTCCTAAAGAAATCTCAAGGTGAGGGTATTTCTTAGAGTTGTATTCCCTAATGTGATCTTAGTCTCGTTTACTTCCACAGCTCCATTGCCCATCTAAACACTGACACAAGTCTCTACCTCCTGCCAGATAGATTCCTTTCCTCTGCTGTCCACATGTTTATTCCATTCTCATTTCAAGCTTGAGGAGCCCAGAATGAAAATTTCTGAGACCTGCCTCTTTAATATAATCTCATTTTCCAGCATTCAGGTCTCTGTCCACTACTACCTAAATTTCACGTTTTATTTTTTCTAATACCTCATCTCCAAAAAGCCTTTACTCCCACTGAATCCTTCAGTCTTTTCATGGTCTCTCCTCCACTGCATGTCCACTTTCTCCTCCACATAGCTGCTTAGATTCATCATTCTACTTACTCCATTGCCATACACCCTTTGTTATATTCACTTGGCTAAATCTCAATCCACCTTTTTTGTCTGAATCAGGCAGATAAATATAACTTTGGAGGACTAAACCGTGATCATAAGTATCGTTTTATACTTATGACCAGTAACTTTATATAGGTCAATAAAATATACCTAACACATTCACTTTCTGCTTTTCTAGGAAAATATTTTGACAACTTTTACTCTCTAATCAAACCTCTACAAATTCATAATTCCTCTTACTAAGCTCACGAGTTTTGCTTTTTTAATTCTCTGGGAAAATAAAGCATTCAGATGATAATTTCCACAGCTTCTCAAATCAGCCCACTATCTTATCTGTAGCTGCAGCTTGCCTCATGTTATCTTTGATAACATATTCAGCTTTTTTTCTAAAGCCAACTGCTCCAATGTTTTATAGAGCCCATCCTCACTTGAGCACTAAAGGACAGCAATTTTTCTCCTATCTGCCTACTTTACATTAATTTTTTTTTGCTTGATAGCATATATATAATTTTATGCTGTTCTTCTTTGACTCTACACATCTGCCTTCAGGAGTCATGCCATTTCTCGCTGCCCTTTAAAGTAAAATTTCCCCCAAAGATTTGAATGTATTAATTTTCTTCATTTCCTCTATTTTTTTTTTTATTTTCCCAAATCAGTCTTTCATAATTGGCCTATGAATATCAAAGTGTAATGGTCAATTGCCAAACATTGCTTTGCTTGACAATACATAGCATGTGACAGTGGTGTGAAATTTCTGTCTTGAAATACCCACTTAACTTTAGCAACAGCTAGATTCTGCTTGCTTCTAAAACAACTGTATTGAAATTAGTAAAAGACACCTTTTCCAAAGGCAAAAGTCCTGAGCAAGAACCCGTGGCTTAGCAGGTAGGACACATGTTTGATTCCTGCCTCCACTTGCCACTTGCCCTATAGGCAGGCAACCTTTTACTAGGCTCAACATGCCCAACTATACCAGGCAGCGCTGAAAACCCTCTCAGGTCTCTTTCTACTTTATTGCCTACTGTCACTTCACATTCCTAATCCTAAATGTCAGAATCATGGCTTAAGTGTTAGATGTTTTTCCTTGTGCATTTTTATGTTAATTCCCTAGGTGACTAATCCAGTGTTATAACGAAGATAAACATCTATATGCTGATAGCTACAAAATGCATATCTTGGATTAGACCACTAGTTTCCCTGAAATCTTGAATTGCATATGCCGCTTCCTACTTGGCATCTTGATTAATAGATCTAATATTATGACACAAATATATTATGCCCAAAGCCAACTCTCTCTCCAAATCTGCTCCCTTTTTATCTTCCTCATCTCAACAATTAAAAATTTAGCCTATTTTCTCAAGCAAACCTTGCCTCCTTTTTTATTCTCATACTGTACATCTGATATATTGGTGAATACTGCTGACTTATGTTCAATAAATTTTTTAATTTAACTATTTCTCATCTGAAACACTAATCCAAGTCACTATTCTGTGCCAGATAGATTATTATAATAATCTCTTACCTTGTTTCTCTTCTTCTGCCCTTAGCCCTTACAATCTGTTATCAAGATGTGAACCAAAATAATCTTCAGATTATTTTGCTGCTCTTCTCAAAATATTCCGATGATTTTCCCTCTCATTCTGAGTAAACTCCAAAGACTTCGCCGTGATTTACAGGGCCATACACAGTCTACTAAATGTTCATACTGTTCTAGTCCTACTAGTTTTCTTACTATTTCTCAAATATAACAAGTGCACCCTTACCACCAGGATTTTGAATTGGTTTTTCTCTCTGAAACACTCTTCTAGAGGTGTCCAAGTGGCACCTGACATTACTCCAAATAAAATTCTGTTCAGGTTGTACCTCAGTGATCTTCCCGATACCTAAACAAACAGTTCTTCTCTCTGTTTTCATTCTGTTTCCTTTCCTCATATTTATATTCCCACAACACAAAACAGTGCTTGAGACACTATGGATATTCAATAAAAATTTGTTAAAAGAAGATTGAAAATACAGTCAGGGGGTGGTGATGTCTCCATAGCCTTAACATGTCATCCTTCACAGTGTTTTGTTTTCTTCTTCCAGAGCCTGACAGAAGGTATCAATTTATAAATAGATTATTGACAGTTACATTAATGATTATTTTCCAGATAAATAAATTGCCAGCATTTTGTCTACTTCATAGAGGGAAGCTCCGGCTCTACAAACATTAGCTTGAAGTATAGTCCATATAGGATAACTTTTGTAATTCTATAGCTTTATGAAGATTTTTCTTCATAATTAATTCCAAAGCCACACACATTTTCCCACAATTGGCTTTGAAAATTAGTCATTTTGATTGCTGATGGTTTAAATCACACATGTGAGGTCTTTTTCTCACTAGATGTAAAATATAATGCATTTAACTTAGCCTACTTAAGAATTTTAAAAGAATTGTTATAGAATAAGATTTTTAAAAAATAAATATAATCCAGCTGTGGTGACAAATTATTAATTAAATGCTAATGTTTATAGCAAAGTACGCACATTTTCATGCACGTTTCTTTTCTTTGTCCTTCATAATGTGCTGTATTTTACTAGTAAGCATGTACATGTTTCTCTGAAGAATCATATCATTCAGGAAAATTTAGAGAGAAAAGAGTGAGAATAATATTTATCAGATGACCTGTAACATATATTGCTTTATAATGACTACAAAAATACCACAAGCAATTGAAATATCTAAAATGATTTTTCTGTTTTAATAAACTTTATTCAGTAATAAAATACAACTTTCACGGCACTCAACCCCTCTTAAAGCCTATGCAGGATTATATACTTGGCCAGCCTAATTTCATTTGAAGTTTAAATAATTTATTTCAGAACTTGGTGTTCTGCTTTCCACTCTTGATTCTTGACAAACTTATAAAGAGAACATTATACATGCAACCTGTAGACACTACATAACAATGTAATGCAGACATTGCACAAGATCGAACAGAGCATACAGCAACTATTTTTGTGAAATCAAAATTAGTAAATTTGTGTTGGTAAATGTCATCCAAAACTATTTTAAAAACTATATGTATGTTTATCCATATTTTTTTTGAAAGTTTTAAAAGTATCGCTGCAAACATCATGTTACATTGTGTTAATAATAAAGTATCTGCACATATAAGTATGTTTACCAGATGGACATAAATGGTAAAACAAATTTATAAAATAGGTGATTCCCTATATTGATGAATACTTACAGTACTGAGAAATGAAACACTTCAAATGAAACCTTTAATTTATATTGCAGTTATTCACCAAATATTAATTGTACAGTGCTAGTCACAGTAAAAAAATTAGGTACTAAGAAAAAAAGCATGTAAAATTTGGTATACTAATGGAATGTATACAATAACTTCTAAAATTATTTTAAGTCAATTGTTTGATCTCAGTATTTATTTATTTATTTTTTAAAATTGTAATAAAATACGCAATGCATAAAATTTACCATCTCAGTTTTTAAGTGTACAATTCAGTAGTTCTAAGCATATTCACATTGTTTTGAAAACAATCCCCAGAATTCTTTTCATCTTGCAAAATTTAACAAATTCTCATTCTCCTCTACCCTTCGACCCTGGAAGCCACCATTCTGTTTTCTTTTTTTGTGAGTTTGACTGCTTTAGGTACCTCGTGTGAGTGGAATCACGTAGTATTTGTCCCTTTGTGACTGGCTTTCTTTACTTAGCATGATGTCCTCAAATTTTAACCGTGTCATAGGATGTTCTGAATTTTTTTAAGGATGAATAAGATTACATTGTATGTACATACAACATTTTGCTTATCTGTTCATCTGTCAATGGACACAGGTTGATTGCATCTTTTGGTTATTGCATGTTTATGCTGCTATGAACATGAGTGTAAAACTATCTTTGGGGCCTCGTCTTCTATTAATTTTTACATATACCCATAATTAGAACTGCTGTTTCATATGATAACTCTATTTTCAAAATTTTCAGGAGCTACTATACTGTTTCTTATTATGGCCGCATCATTATAAATTCCCACCAAATAATACACAAGTGTTCCAATTTTCCTACAACCTTGTCAGCATTTGTTATTATTGTTTTTAATGGTAACCATTCTAATGGGTGTGAGATTTTTCATTATTTCTTTTTCATTATTAACAGGCAGTTTTAGTACAGGCTATTAAAATAATTGGGTTGAGAAAAAAATGAGATGGAAAAAATAGGAGGAGTAGAATGGCATTTTTAGAGAAATATAATTAGAAAAAATGAAAAGAACATAAAAAGGTCACTATTATCTTTACTATGGTGCTATAATATGATCACAACATAATCTGCAAATGAGAGATTTAAATTTACTCTAGAAACATAAACACCTCAAAATTTATTGAACTTTTTGTGACCTTAAAGCTAAAGGAGGTATTCTGACTCCCTGGGCCATTAACAACAAATGAAATGTGAGAGATTATTTAAATATTGGTAAAGCAAAGAGCTTTTTTATTTAATTATAGAAAGGATATTAAGGTTCTTGACATACTAAAATAGGACACCTTTCTTCCTGTCAAGTAGCTTACTCTCAGGTCAATCTATTATATATATGTATCTCTTTGTGAGCAGTAATGGTACTTAGTACTTTCAAGCTTGTAATATGCCCATTTAAATTAAAATGTACTTTATATATACTTTATATTGTGTACACACTCACATAACAGGTATATATTAATAAACCACCTGTGTTTTCCAGGTTCCTTATGGGATCTATTACAATACATATTCTTGACAGTGAATATGACTTCTCAGTAGCCATAAAAGACATGACACTATTCTACATAAAACAAATACATAAGTGCCTTCAAAATACTAGAAAAAAAATGTTACAAAAAGATCACTTAAAAATAACTTATAGCCAACCACCAGTCAAATCTATCAGATCTAACTACTCTTCCTCTTGCATCAGCTCAATCTAGTTTCTGGACCCCAGCTGCAGTGCTTAGCTGTGTCTCTGCTCACACTGTCCTTCATAACATAACCAGTCCCAGACACCCTTTCTCTCTGGTTGCCTGACTCCAGAGTTATCCTAGTTATAAACTTTTCTAGCTTCTCCTTATAGAAAGTATAGCATTTGTGGCTGGGAGATGAATACAATATTAACATTAGAATCACTGTTGAGGTATTCTTCAAAAGAATCACTTTGGTAAAGATGAGAACATTTCTCAACACATTTTTAAAGCATAAAATAAACACTGTCTTTTACCAGTAAATCTCAAAAAGCCAAAGATGGCTTTAAAAATTCATGCTATAAGATCTTCTGAAGACTATTCCAGGAAAAATAATGAAAGAAACCATTAAATTTTCCTAAAGCAAAACAAATCTTAAATAAAATATCTAAATACTTTAGATTCAAATAAGTCTTTGAAGGGAAAACAAAACACTAATAAAACAAAATTCAGAAAAATTCAAGTATAGCTTGCAATAAACTTTTATCCCAAGCCTTATGTTTTAATAAGAAGTTTTCAATTTTAGTTCATGTTGAACATACCATAACCAGACATATTTTCTCTTTAAGTGGGTTAAGATTAAGATGACTCTCTTCTAGTACATGGTTCCATGTTAGGTACATTTTTTCTAATAAAATCACTGGACTAAGGTAGTGTCCATACAAGATTCAGCTTACTGTGCTCTATTAATCCTGGCCACCAAACTCTTGACAGTGAACCACAAAGTCCACATGTCTAGATACAAATAAATATGTCTGGATGTTTTCTTTAAATCAAAAAATAATGGTTAGGTTGAGAATGTTTGAATTATTCTTATACAATAACTATTAAGTATATTATACTACTAAAATATTATATCTATAAAGAAATATTGAATATGAACATTCTAAATAAATTTCCAATTTTCTCTTTATTGAAATGGTAGAAAATCCAGTGTGACTTATCATGTATCTTTTAGACTAGCTATTCTACTCAACAAATATTTATTTAATCTCTATTTATTACCAGGGAATAGACAGTGGATGCTCCTATAGCTCATAACAACTCTCTTCCTCCTTGTCTGAATTCCTCTTGTGCCATGCTGCTCTCTTGTATCTGAGACATATTACTATTTGCAGAACAATTTAATCTCTATATCAGAATTTTCTCAAAGTTTATTTGAAGTACAACAGCACTAAAAACACCCCTGCTAAGTGCCTGTGCTAATGACATACTGTCCTCGAAACGGGTTCTTTCCATGCTTAGCCTTTGTAGTAATTTTGCTCTTAAAACCAAACTCACAGTGCTCTGAAAAATCAACCCTCTGCTCCTTTGTGATATGTTTCACACTGCAAAAGTGGTAGGGCTATTATCTTGCTGGCTCCTTTATTAGAGGAGCAACTTCCTGCATGAGCACATGTTCTTCCACTTGGCTGCTATGATATTCTGTGTGATACCGTTAGACAGGCCTTTGTGAAGGCATTCAACAGTTTTTATACAACAACTGAATCTATCTTTACACGTGCTATGATAACATATCTTGATGACAAGAATCAGCAATTATAGCCATTATATTTCTTGTTATATTTTTTTCCTGAAATACATTATCCTGACAAAACTTAATGAGAGAAAAATATCAACTGAAATTGAGCTGCAAAAGCATTCTCATTAGAACACCATTAACTAAATATGCCCTGCAAGTAGGTATAGAAAAGACCTTTGCAATAACCTGAAAGAGCAAATAAATTTACAGATCATGGAAGAATGAGGCCAAATAAGATATATGATTTAAAAAATTAATATAGAAGCAATAGAATACAAATTTAGATGTTTTGATAAAGCTGGATGAGATGGTTCTTATGAATGTGTATTATTTTTAAAGGAATATCAATCTGGGTACCTCTAAACTGCTATTAGTCATAAAATAGAGGGAAAATCTAAAAGGAGTAAAGTGAAAATAAGAGAGAAATTTATAATTTTATTCTGAAAATTAGCTCCTGGTCTGAGAGTGGAATCTAGAGTTATATTCCTAGTGTCAGTCATCCCTTAAGCTATCACACTACTGCTTAATACTCACTAACTCACATTAGAGTAATTTAAATAACCAAAGGCTTACGTAATCTTTTCATGGGGTCTAGGACCATAGAATAAGTATTGCAGTTTCACTACATTTAGATCAGTCTGGACATAAAAGTTTCATTGAAATTCGTATGGGTTAAATTTATACAGATGGCTATCCATCTGTATCACGAAAAATACTGATGTATGAGGCATAGAAATAAAGCTGAAAAATTTTGCATTTAGTATAACAAATGCCAGCTAGAACAAAAACCTCATTTAAAATTAATGTTATTTTAATAGCTTTGTGTCCTTCAATGTGATCAGCACAAAAATCAGATACAATTCAGATAAATTTTTTAAATACTAAGGTGTTATCAGTGTTTAATTCTAAACATGCAATTATTTTTTAATCTCATTTTCATGAATACAATGAACTGTGAATTGCTTCTAACTATATCTCTGAAATAGGTTCAAAGTTCCACGTCCAATGATATATCTAAGTATAAAGGTTTATCTAAATTTTAACTTGCTGAAATTAAATGTTTTCTTAGATTTTAAAAAATAAAATAGATACATATGACTTTGCATTATTCCCTACTTTTTAAATTTATAAAATTAACTATTGTCATCTATATCTCCTGGGTCTTCTATCTAATTATAAATCATTTTATGCTATTAAAACCTTCCATAACTGAAATTTGTCTTTGTGTTGTTCCTCTAAGGTCACTTATGATGAAAACAATATGCTTCACACAAAAATTTAAAGTTTATTTGTTATTATTAAGTTATATGAGTTCTTTGTATATTTTGGGTGTTAGGTTCTTACTAAAGGTGTTGTTTGCAAATATGTTCTCCCGTTAAGATGTCACCTCTTTGCTTATTGACAACTTTTTTTTTTTTGGCTGTGCAGAAGCTTTTTAGTTTGGTATAGTCCCATTCATTCATTTTTGCTTTTACTTTTCTTGCTTTGGAGATCAAATTCATAAAATCCTCTCTAAATCCAAAGTCCATGAATTCAGTATGTATGTTTTCTTCTATGCAATTTATTGTTTCAGGTCTTATATTCAGATTGTTAATCCACATTCAGTTAATTTTAATGTTTTATGATAAACAATAGTCTAGTTTCATCCTTTTCCTTGCTGCTTTCCAGTTTTCTCAGTACCATTCATTAAAGAGGCTTTCCTTTCTCCATTGTATGTTGTTGGCTCCTTTGTCAAAAATTATTTGCTTATATAAACAGAGGTTTATTTCTGGACTCTCGGTTCTGTTTCAATGATCTGTACGTCTTTTTTCTGCCAATACCATGCTGTTTTGATTATTGTTGTCTTGTAGAATAATTTGAAGTCGAGCAGAGTAATACTTCCAGCCTTGTTCTTTTTTCTCAGAATTGCTTTGGCTATTCAAAGACTTTTGTACTTTCATATAAATCTGATAATTTTTGTTCTATTTTTAAAAAACGTCAATGGGATCCTGAGGATTGCATTAAATCTATATAATTAAACAATTGGCAAAGGACATAAACAAACACTTCTCCCAATAAGACATACAAATGACCAACAGACATGTGAAAAGATGCTCAACTTCACTAGCTATTAGGGAAATACAAATAAAAAATGCAAGGAGATAACTATAATCAACAGGACAAGTAGTAACAAGTGTTTGAGGAGTTGTCAATGAAAGAATTCTCATACACTGTTGGAGAGACTGTAAATTTCTACTACCAGATGGAACATAGTATGGAGTTTCCTCAAAAACCTATGAATTAAATTACCATACGATCCAGCAATCCCTCTTACCTAAAAAATCCTGAAAACATTTATCTGCAAAGATAAATGTATCCTGATGTTCATAGCAGCATTATACACAGAGGCCAGAACAAGGGAAAAGTCAAAAGGTCCTACAATAGATGATTGGATAAATAAGTGGTGCATATTTATACAATGGAATATTAGTCATAAGAAAAGATGAAATACTGCCATTTTCAACAACATAGACGGATCCTGAGAAAATCATGCTATGCAAAATAAATCATACAGAAAAAGTGAAAAAACACATGATATCACTCATATGTGGGAAATAACTCTAAAAGCAACAAACAAACATGACAAACAAACAGAGACTCACAGACATGAACAGTGGATTAGTGGTTACCAGAGGGAAATGAAGGAAGGGGGCAGTAGATAGGGATAAAAGGAGTCAAATATTTGGTGACAGGAGACTAAACTCTGAGTGGTGAACTCACAATGCAATATTTATATGATATACTGTTGAATTACACACTTAAAACTTTCTGGATTTTGTTAATCAATGTCACTCTAATGATTTTTGGTAAAAAATTAAAGTTTATAATTTCTGTTTCTTTTAAATCTAAGCCATCATTATCTTTTTAAAAAGATTTTAAAAATAATACAAAACTTAAATTGTTCGTTTTTTTTCTAAGTACTAATTCATGATAATATTCTAAGAATATCTACCCACTTTGTGCCTCAATGTCCATATCAGTAAAACGGAAGTGTCCAAATGGGACTTTTTAAAGTGGACTACCTGGTAAATCCAGTAAACCAGTCCAGATTAAGGTCAACAAACCCAAAAGGAAGAGGAAGAAGAAGAGGAGGAAACTCTAATTACAGAGATCCCTAACACAGCTTGCAAATATAATAGATCTGCAAAGATATTTGCCCATGAGATCTGAGCCTTCCTACTGGAAAATGAAGAGGAGCATCTTTCTTGGAAATAAATTACCTATTATAACTTTGCTTTATTTTATTAAAATATCTTTTTTAAATTTTTTTAAAAAAGAAATACAATCATTTCCAGTAATGATAGAGACATTATGAAATGTTTAAGTTAATTTCAGTCTCAAAAGGCATTTTAAATGCAATCTCATTTAATTTACTTGGACATCATTAATCAAACCACTCATGCGGATGGTCTATTACAGATTTCTACCCAATTTTATACCTGAGCTGAGGTAAGAGGAATTAAATAATGTGTGTAACTCACAAAGTGAGTTAATGATGCAGTTGAAGGTAGAAAATAGCACCTTTTGTCTTCCTTTTAGTCATTACCTCCTAACACTTCATCAACTTTTCTTTATCGTTGGATGGAGAACTGTATATTTAGAAACCAGGTACATTAATGAGCAATCAGTAAGCTCCTGTTAAATGAATAGAATATAGCAAACAAAAAAAATATATATAGTTTTTCAAGTATTTAACCTAGAAGAATAATACCTAACATTTAGTCTTTATTTTCATATCACCCCACCCCTCATTAGTTACAATTAATCTTGCAGGTGGCTTCTAGCAGTCTTATCACTCCTATGTTTACATTTTCTTATTTAAATTTCTTACCTTCTACTTTTGCTTGGTTTATCTAGCTTCATTCATTCATTTATTTATTCATTAATTTAATCATTTATCTGTACTAAAACAGAGTTAGATGCTAGTTAACAAAGATAAATAAAACATTTTCCTTTCCATCACAATGATTACAGCCTCAAAGGGAGAGATATAATCAATCAAACAAGAAGTGCATTGCAGATGGAACAATAAATATTTCTACAAGACAAAATAGGAAGAATTGGAAATGTTAGATCAAGAAAAGATTCATATTCTTAATCTATTCATGTCATTATTCCATACTCATATCCTTAATCCATTAGACTGGAAATGAATGACAGAGAAAGTAATGGTCAGACTCATATTTCTGCAGTCCTCTGGCTGAATCTGACAGTCTTAAATTGGGCGATAAGTTGGGGGACATGCTGAATAAAAATTAATGACAAATGTAAAAAGTGAGAAGTGGTTACTTACGGAAAGGAAAACAATAAATGGAAATCACAAGAAAGAAATTTTAACATTTCCTCGGTACCTTATGAGAGTCTAAGAAAAGGAGAATAATGTCAACTCAGCTATATTTACAGATGTCTACAATAGTGAAGTCTTTTATTCTTGAAACATTCTCCTCTATGTAAGGCTGATGTTCACGTTGGCTCTGTGTGATTTAAGAAGCATTTGATCTAGAATATTTATATTATGGGTCTTAATGATACTAACAATATATATTAAAGAAACACTTGGCATAACCCTAATTGTGTTTTGGGGCTCATTTTACAGGTCTATCTACTACAACAGACCCCTTTTGGGAGATACTATGCAGGAACTGTTACCTCCTGAATGCACACAGAAGATCACAGTCAGTGTGTACTTATTCATCTAGATGATAATTAGCTGAGAAAGGTGCTAGAATACAATGGATACCTGGAGAGCATCCACTTTGTTATGGTTCCGTGTATCTTAATGCCTATAGACCATGTGTGTTTATGAATAAAGAACAACAATCAAGGAGTGAGTCATTGTGTTTCAATATCAACTACTAAAAGCTGCAATATCCACTGATTCAATTTATGAAAAAAATCTTTTTCCTCCTGAAACTTAAGTATATTTTGGGGTCACTACTATTTATGTTACATAATTCTGGGAAACTCAATACTTCAAGTGCAAAATATGTATTCCAATATCTAAATAGACCTATCAACAGTAAGAAAAATTGAAACAATCATCAAAAACCCCCCCAAAAGTAAAAGCCCACAGCCACACAGTTTCATTCTTGAATTCTACCAAACTTTCAAAAAATATTTAACAACTATTTTTCTCAAATGGTTCTAAAAATTTGAAGAAGGTTCAATACCATTTAACTCATTTTATGAGGTCATTACACTAGTAACAAAACCTGGCAGAACAACACAAAAAAAGAAAATTAAAAACAAATGTTTCTGGTGAATATTGGTGCAAAGTTCTAAACAAACTACTAGAAATTGATCACAACAATGTATTAAAAGATAATACATCACAATAGAGTGGGGTTAATTTCAGGGTAGAAAGAATAATCCAACATACACAAATCTAACAATGTGACATATCACATTAACAAAACAAAGGACGAAAATCATATGATTATATTAATAGATGCAGAAAAGGTATTGTCAAGATACAGCATCCATTGATAATTAAAACATCTAATAAAATGAATATAGAAGAAAAGTACCTCAACATAATAAAGGCCACATATGACATATGACAAATTCTCAGTTAATATACTTAATGGTGAAAAACTAAAGCTTTTTTCTCTAAGATAAGGAATAAGACAAGGATGCCTGCTCTTACCACTTGTATTCAAGATAGTGTTAGAATTCCTACCAAAGCAGTAAGGTAAGAGCAGAAGTCCTAGCAAAAGCAGTAAGTAAAGAAAGAAATAAAGGTCATCTAAATTGGGAATGAAAAATTTAAATTATGACTTTTTGCAGGTGACATGATCTCCATATAAAAATGTATAAAGACTTTATCAGAAAAAATTAGAAACAATAAACAAATGCAGTAAGGTTTCAGAAAACTTAATCAATTTGAAATCTCATTGGCATTTTTAAAGAAATAGAAAAAAAAATCATCAGATTTCTATGGAATCAGAAAAGACCTCAAATAACCAAAGCAATCCTGAGAAAAAAGAACAAGCTCAGAGGTATCACACTGCTTCACTTCAAATTATACTACAAAGTAATGATAATTAAAACAGCATGGTATTGGCAGAAAACCAGAAGCACAGACCAATGGACCAGAATGAAAAGCCCAGAAATCAACCCACTAGCATAGGGACAACTAATTTTTAACAAAGGAGCCAAAAACATACAATGGAGAAAAGAAAATTTCCTCAATAAACGGCACTAAAAAATTGGAAAGCCACATGCAAAAGAATAAAATTAGACTGCTATCTGTCGCAGTACATCAAAATAAACTCAAATTGGATCAAAGACCTTAGTATAAGACCCGATACAATAAATTGCATAGAGGAAAAACACAGGTGCTAAACTCACAGACCCTGGTTTTAGAGAGGACTTTATGAGTTTGTCCTCAAAGGCAAAGGAAGTAAAAGCAAAAATAAATGAATGGGACTACATCAAACTCAAAAGCTTCTGAACAGCAGAAGAAACTATTAACAAAACATAGGCAACCAACTGAATGGGAGAATTTATTTGCAACAATACCTCTGATAAAGAGTTAATATCCAAAATATATAAAAAACTCATACAACTCAACAATTTAAAAAATCTAATAAAAAAAATTGTCAAAGGACTTGAACAAACACTTCTCCCAATAAGACATACAAATAGCCAACAGATATATGAAAAGATGCTCAATTTCACCAGCTATTAGGGAAATGCAAATCAAGAATACAATGAGATACCATCTCATACCTGTTAGAATGGCCATCATAGACCAAATAATAACAAGTGATGGAGAGGTTATGGGGGAAAAGGAACCCTCATACACTGCTGGTGGAAATGTAAATTGGTACAGCGCTTTAAAAAAACAGTATGGAAATTTCTGAAAAAAAAAAAAAAGAATTGAATTACCATATGACATAGCAATCTCTCTTCTGGGTATCTACCTAAAAAATTTAAAATCATTTATTCATAAAGATATATGCTCTCCTATATTCATAGCAGCATTATTCATGATGGCCAAGACGTGGAAACAACCTAAATGCCCTTTGATAAATGATTGGATGAAGAAGATGTGATACATTTATATAATGGAATATTACTCAGCTATAAGGAAAGATGACATAATGCCATTTTCAACAATGTGGATGGATCTTGAGGTTATCATGCTAACCAAAACCAGTCATAAAGAAAAAGCTGAGAATCATATGATTGTATTCATACATGCGATTTAAAGCTGAAGCAAAAAACAAACAAGACAAGATAGTTTAGTGGTTACCCAAGGGAAAGGAGAAGGGAGAGGTAGATATGGGTAAAGGGAGTCAAATACGTGGTGATGAAAGGACATTTGTCTTTGGGTAGTGAATACACCATGTGATATACATATGACATATTATTGAATTGTATTCTTGAAACCTGTACAATTTTATTAACTAACGTCACCCCAACAAACTTAATAAAAAAGCAAATAAATAAGAGTGCGCTTTTCCTGTATCTTCATTTGTTAAATTTGAAGTTACAGCCTTTAAGTTTGTTCCTTTCTCTTGCTTGTTCTGCCCTCATTTTTACTTAACAGCAATACATTTGTATTTCAGAAATTTTGACAAAACTTGTACTTTAACTCATTTGAAATTAGTTTGAAATGTTTTTTACACTCCAATTTTCTTTCTTTGATTATCAATTCTTCATATTTCCGCTCTCAGGTTAGTGCTGAGCGGAGTGATATATCTTCTACAACAAATCCCTTATTCATTACTAGTCCTTGAGAATGAACAGTTAGGTGCAAATATGCCAAGCTGGTCTGCCTGATTTGAATTTCTACTGCATTTTTCTCATTCAAATTTTTCTTTTTCTGGTTCTTAATGTTACAGTTATTTCCTATTGCATCCTGGACATTTTGGCTATTATGTTGAGAAGCTATGGCTCCTGCTTAAATCTTTTATTTTGGTAGTCATCCTGTTTAAGACTTACTCTAATTTTGTGTGTTGTGGCCCCAAGGACAATTCAATTTTCAGAGTCTTTGCAGTCTACTAGGTACATATGGTGTTACTAGGGCCTCCATGGTCCCTGCTGGTGCTATCTGAGGGAGATGAAGGAGTCACCTCAGAGGGGCCATCCAATGTCTCTAGATAGAGGAAAGGAGTATTGCTTCCCAGGATGAGAGTTTACCGTGCTAGAAGAACATTTACCAGCGAGATGCTTAGTGTGGAAGGAGCAGGAGAAATGAGTCTACACAATTCTGAAGTCCAGGAAGTTCTAAAAAAGAATGAAAGCTTACCATTTGCAGCAACATGTGTAAAACTAAAGGATATTATGCTAAGTAAAATAGGTTGGACAGAGAAAGAGGAATACCCTATGATTGCACTTATATGTGGAATCTAAAGAACAAAATAAATAAAATAGAAGCAGACTCAGATACAGAAAACAAATTGATGGTTATCAGATGGGCTGAGGTTGGGGGACTGGGTGAAAAAGGTGAAGGGATTAACAAGTATGAGTTGGTATTTACAAAATAGTCATGGGAATGCAAAGTACACTTTAGGGAATACAGTCACTAGTATTTTAATAACTATGTATGGTACCAGGTGGGTTCTAGACTCATTGTAGGATCACCTTATAAGTTATAGAAATATCTAAGTGCTATGCCCGATGCCTTAAATTAATATAAAATAATATTGAATATCAACTCTAATTAAAAATTAAAAATTAAAAATTAAATAAATATTCATGTCTAGGACTTATCAGACTTGCTGGATTTACTGAATATTCAGAGGTAGAACCTGCCTTTGATTATTTTTTTAACTTGGTATGTGATTTCAATGCACAATTCTAGTTGAGAACTAGAATAGTGGACAATGCTTATAGTCTCATCTCTCACCCATATGGCAAATTCTCTTTATCATTTAGGGATTTGGATGAAAAATGAAAAAGTAAGAATCACAGTATTTATCTCCTGAGAGGCTTTCAGCAGCCTCAAATTTAGAAGTCCAAAATCAGTTTCACTGAGCTGAAATCAAGGTGTTGGCAGGGCTTGTCAGTGCCAAGCTGATGGAGACGGGAAGGTTTCAATGGTGAGATGCCCAGTTAGAAGAATGCACAAGGGGCCAACTTGGGAATGAAAGGGAAGGCACCGACTTTATTGCAGGGAGTGAGTTCTATTGCAGGGAGCCCACTTCTGCTCCTGGTCTTCTCCCTTTCTTGTGCTCCTCTTCTGCTACCCTGGGGATTGCATGGGCTCCACACATATCAGAGTACAATAGTGGCATTTAGATACGTGTATGTGATACAATAAGCTGAATTATGTTTACATATTTTAAGTGCAAGGACCCTACTACACTAATGTAACATTCTAAATCTGGGGTCCCATTCCTAGCCACAGGCCTGGGACCTAAAGGGCTGCACTCTCTTCTCAGGTTCTAGGGGAGAATCTTTTCCTTGCCTATTCCAGCTTCTGGAGGTTGTCAGAGTTCTTTGACTTGGGCTGCATCACACCAGGCTCTGCTAAGTGGTCATATACACATCTTCTGTATGTATAATCTCCCTCTGCCTCTCCCTTATAAGGACCATTGTGGTAGAGTTCAGGGATCATCCAGAAAGTTTAATATTATTTCTTCATCTCAGAATCCTTAACTTAATGGCATCTGCAAACTTCCTTTCTCATGTAATGATATATTCATGTGTTCCAAAGACGTGAACATGGACATATCTTTTGGAGCCATCATCTGCCTAATGCAGTCACTTTTTGAAAACTACATTGAACTTTTTAAGTGTAAGAGTAAGAATGGGAACTAAAAACCCAAGCTGTGTGATAGGCAGAATAATGGGCCCCAAACGTATCCACATCTCAATCCCTGGAACCTAAGAATAGGATGTTGTTATGTTATCATGGCAAGGAGGAATTAAGGTTACAGATGCTAATTGTCTGACCTTAATATAGGAGGGTATCTTGGATTACTCAGGTGGGCCTAATCTTATCACAGTGTCACTGATACTTATATGAGTTGGCCACAGGCAGTGAAATACAGAATAGTGTTTCCTTTGTTGTCACAAAGATTTGGGTCTGCACCAGGTTCTATCAGGATAGCAATATATATATATTTTT
The DNA here is from genome assembly GCA_030015415.1 of Cynopterus sphinx. Classification (NCBI taxonomy): domain Eukaryota; kingdom Metazoa; phylum Chordata; class Mammalia; order Chiroptera; family Pteropodidae; genus Cynopterus; species Cynopterus sphinx. The sequence goes on along the minus strand of CM057393.1, from coordinate 20,474,949 downwards.
TTCTTCTAGCACTGAATGCTTGTTAATATGCAATATAAAACTAGATAGTAAATTTTGGACATATGTGTAACTATTCTAAAATTTTCATCAACTAGTGATATTTAAATGAGTTAAACTCACCTTAATTCTAGAAGATGAATCAGGTCTATTTTACACTAGAGCACAGGGGGCTTAAGCGCTGTCCTGTTATAACTGTTGCTGAGGTCTAGCTGGCATTTTTCTCCATTATGATATCATCACAGCTGGATGGATGGCCACTGGCAAAGGTCAAATGGAAAGCAGTTCTGCTAATGTTAAGGGACTTTTGAGGAATTTCTAGTGCATTATTTCACTATTTAGAGGGAACAATTAATTGAGCAATGTCCTTGAGAAAGCAAGAGGTGAAGATAAAGATCTATTTCCCAAGAAGAACAGCTGACCTATGCTGGAGCTAGAACATTTCACAGTAACAGGGGAGAGGCAAGGTTTATCCAAGTGGGCAAATGTGGTCATAGAGCTTGAGCAAATTCTCTTCTGGTCGCTTTTCATCTTTTCAGTGAAGTAGAAAGGAAATAACCAGCTGACCTGGAGACAGGGGAATGAATTGTTGGATGATGACTGAGAAGATATGGAACAGTGATGTACAAGACTGGTAATAAGGACGCTCTATAGAACTATTCACCATAGGCAACAGTCAGGCACACCAGAGTAACTTTTGTTCTTCTTACTACTTGTGGTTCTTTCTCAATTAGGCCCTATCTGAATTAATGAAATTAGAAAATATTTCATTTTCTGATGGCAAGTCCCATCAGCAGCTTTTCCCCTCTAAAAACAAAACAAAACAAACAAACAAAAATCTGTTTTATTCCTGAGGTATGTAATCTCATTAAAATAAAGATGTGGTTGATACACTCTTTGAATTTCAGTCAGTTGGTATGAGAAGAGATTGGATAAATTCTCTTCTAGTTGCTTTTCTTCTCTTCTTCATATTTTGAGAAGTGATTCCACTGGGGATCACAGTGTGACATTCCATTCAAATTTTTTTTCTACATATTTCTAGGTTATTTCTAGATAGTTCTATCGAGCAGACACTAGTGATTGTAAGTTCCAATCCATGATTTTAATGAAATAATATTTTCCTATCTCAAGTGACAATTATTCTCAGTCTCAGAAAACAAACAAACAAAAAGAAGTATTCTCTAGTCTTTTGTGACTCAATATGAATGTGTGAATGCACATGGGTATAAGTTGAATTTTATTAAAAGCTTTTTCAGGCAAAGTTGAAATATTACACAGTTTTTTTCTTGTGGCCTGTTTTCCCTCTAATAATGTTCTAACAGTAAGTTGTTGGGCAAAGGTAAAAGAATGCTGTTGTATTTAATTTTATTTTTATTTTAACTCGATTCAAATTTCAGCTAGATCACATTAAAGATATGTCTAAACTCTTTTATTATACTTATAGCTATTGTTTTTCTGGAGTTTTATTACTATTCTCGTTGTTGTGTGACTTTTTTTTTTTTTTTTGATTCACTTAAAACCGGCCAGCTGAAAGCTACTGTCTCAGAACACTGTACCAAAGGGGGCTAAACAGCCTTAGGAAGAGGAGCACCGTGCCTCGCAGGCCTTGGAGAGGTCATCCAGCCTTCCCTAGCTATGCTGTCCTTATTAGCTGTTGTTTGCTTTGTATCTTCCATTGAGGCCCTGGCTACTTATCAAAAGATTGTCCTGCACCTTCTCCACATTTCCCCGTGGCAGGCCTGTGGCCTTTCCGAGGTCCGTCGCAGGGCCTGGAGCCGGTCACCATCACACACACGATGGCTGCGAGGCAGAAAACTTCAGGTATTCCGCACTTTTGTTGCTGTTGGATTCTGTTCTTCTCACACTTAATGGGACAAGCCTCAGCCTTCCTTTCCTCCAACGTCCCTTTAGTCCCTTAAGCCAGTGTATTGTTATGATAAGATAATGTTATTTTTACCTCATTAAAAATGATTTATGAATTATACTAGAAAGACTTTTTTCTGAAACAAAAAGAAACTGTTAAAATAACTTATTGGCAATCTTGTGAAGCCTGCTAGGACTACATTTTATTATGAAATAATAATGCAGAACGTTGTAGTATGGCCAGAACAATTTGTAAGATACTATGGAAACTGGAAAGATGCCTAAATGTGAGCAAACTAAACTATAGTAGTTATAAATATGTGAAAAAAATGAAAAAGGAGTAAGATTTAAAGCATAATTTTAACAGGGGAAGAAAGAGGTCACTGTACTTATAGAAAAGCTGGATATACTTAAAATATGAAAGCATTTGGGCCTGAGTCATGGCATTTGGAGAGCTTTAGATATTGGCGGCCCAGTCACAGAACCGATCAACCAAAATGCCATTATTCACAAACTATGTAGGAAGGAGAGACACATGTTTTCCTGCTTGTCTTAGTATTGAACTTTCTAATGGTGACTAGAGATGAGAAGCAAAGTTTGGATGGAATTAAACTATAGATTTCCTAGAGCTCATGTGGAGTGGTGAGATTAAAAACAATGAAAAGTTAGGCCAAAAGAAAGAACACGAAGAGGCATTTATTTATTTATTTTTGTTTATTTATTTATTTACTTACTTATTTACTTTTTACTATATGCTTTTATTTCTCATTGCTAGTCTCAGTCAATATTTTTCATTCTTCTAATTTTTATTAATTACTTTAGAAAGTGCATATGTTCTTTTAAAAGACTTTTTGTTTAAACAATGGAAACACCACTAATCGTGCTACCTACTATTGTCATCATGTTCAGAGCTTAAAGTCTTTTATCCCATATAATTCCCACAATATTCCCATAAAGCCAGAACCAATATCATGCCTGTTTCTACAGATGAGAAGGTTGATGTCTAGAGATGAAATAACTTATCAAATGCAGAGGCATTTAAAAAGGAAGTTAGAAAGAAAAGACAGCTAGCTAGTTAGAAAATAGAATATGCAAGTGGCAGACTGGTCTTCCTATAGCTAACAGTCCCACTTGTAAATGTTCTTGTAAGGATTAAAAAAAAAAACCATAAATATATATATTTAAAGGATAGTGCATATATGTTTTCAGAAGAAAATTTGTCTTGAATATTACCTCAAATGTAGCTATCATCTTCCATTTCAAAATATTTTATGAAACCAAATTCTATTTACTCCCCACCTTTTCATATTCTGAAAACCATGATATGAAGCAGGATATCCTAAAATTGACAACATTCTCTCCTTAAGGATCTCTATTATAATTTGCAATACGGAATCATGTAGAAACAAATACATGCATAGAAAGCAAAGATAATGGGAGGCAGTAGACAATATTTAATTAGCAGCTATAATATGTTGACATGAGGCTAAATGGGATAATATCTCTCGCTAAATCTTCAGGCTGGATCTTCAGGTGGCAATATTTTATACCTTAGCTTTCATAGATCACATTAAAAAAAAAAAGCTATCTAACTTTGTTCTCTGTATCTACATCTGTCTGTGTGTCTATCTTTATATTTTAAATTCAATTATAGTTGACATACAGATCAGGATTTTTTTCTTTTTCTCATAGCTTTGCAATTCATAAATTCCCCCAAATTTAAGTGTGTTGTAACTTGGCAAGTAAATAAGAAGGTGGCAGTGTTGAGGGAAAGCAGGATAGCTTGCAAATGAGTGCTCAGTATTTTTAATTATTGTTTCAAAGAATGAGTGCCTAACAGGGCCCAGTAGTAGCTGTTAATACTGACTCAGGAGCTGTTCCTGGCCCATGATGTAGAAGTAGGAGTTATAAGGTGATAGGCTGTGGTCATACATATAGAAAAGAACACCAGCCTGTAGGAATAAATAAGGCATCAGTGCTCCAGCCAAATGAGCTGGCATTTAGCAGGGCTTCAGTTTTGTTTTATTTTGTTTGTTTGTTTGTTTGTTTGTTTCCAGGAGAAGTTGAAATAGGAAGAAGGGCATGCCTGTTAGGATACTTGTCCCACATCAAGCCCTTTTGCTGGAACTTCTACATGGAGTATCTTATTTAATCTTTGTAATCAAAGTTTTTTTGAGCTTTCCTCCAGACATACCAAGTTTAGTAGAGGAAAGTACACTTTAAATATTATTTAGAAAATGAGACTTTCTTAAATCCATGAGGTTTATTCAGGCAGAATCGGCTTAAACCCTGGGTGTACTTGAATCTACAAAATCTTCGCCTTCAGTACTGCAGCTGAGGGGAACCAGCGTGGCAGGTGGGGCACTGGACCCCTCCAGTATCTGGGCAGGGTCAGGCTACAGGGGTCCTGGGTAATCGCTGACTGCTTCATCCCTTCAGCCAGATGACGGGCTTCTTTATCTGACGGAAATGTCAGGGGCTTTTGGATAGGAGGTCTGAGGTCATCTTGGAAACTATTTTACTCTCAAAGTATAATTTTTTAAACTAGGAGAAAAATGAAACCCTTGATAGACTAGGATTGAGGATTAAATTATAATACACATTAAAACTCATCACAAGACAGCACTTATTAGGTGATTCCTGATTAGACTCTTTCATTTGCCCTTCTGTGTCCTCATAAATTCCAGAAGAGAAGCCCTCAATTGTAGATGCACATCGGAATCACCTGCAATTTTTTTTAAACGCCTATGACATAATTAGACCCCAATCCAAATCTGGCATAGGACCCTGTCATCTCTATAATATTGAAAGATTACCATAAGAAATTTAATAGTAAGTCAGAGTTAAACACTCCTTACCTAGAACAATACTGAGGGCTCAATAAATGAAGTGATTGTTAATTGATTATGTAGTAGTAGAACGAAGAGGCGTGATGAGGAATTTTTCACACAGGGATAGCGCATAACTGGAGAGACCTGTGCAGCACATTGTGTCTTGAATGATGAGTCTGAAGGAAGAATCTGATATTTTCTAAAACCTTTAACACTTATTATTAACACTGTTGTAGAGTAGCTCCCGGGATCTCAGAATGAAAGTTTTCTTTGTAGGCTTGGGAACTAATAATCAATGGTGGAAATTAAGTATTTCATAACATTAGAAAAATAAAATTTCAAAAGAATTATTATTTTTTGTTTGTTTGTTTGTTTTTAGATCTAGGAGCTGTTGCACTGATCTGCACAGTGTGTGCTATTCCTTGCAACGTTTTATGACCATGCTTCCAGAGAATCATCTAAAAGTGATATAAAGCTGTATCAGACTTAACATTGAAATCAAATACAACCTTGTTTTTTTACATAAATATAATGGTACAATATTATTTCTTGCAAAGGCGTAAATGGTCCACTCCACATCAAATGTAGAGCAGGATTTTGACATTATCTCATTAAATTTGCATAATCGAACCAGCCTTCCTAGGGTTAGCTTGAGGAAGAAGTGGTTCCAGGGTAGGAAACTTGGAGGCTTCTGGAACATCTTGTGATAGACAGATTTCCTTAGTCCCATGCTCTGGCATTTTGACTAGGCGCCTTAACAAATAGCTGTGTCTTCACAAATATTTGCTGATAGCGAGTTCAGTGGAAAGAAAGGATTCTGAAGGAGCAACAGCAGGCTGGCTAGCTGTGGAGGGGAAGGAATCACCTGGGCCGTGCAGCAGACGTACAAGATGTCAGCTCTTGTGCTGCTCTTGCTTCTGGGCAGCTGCCTGCAGGGCCAAGAATGAACCCTGGCAGGATCTGAGCCGGTACAAAGCTTTAGGCTCTGGGAAGTCACTTTCTCAATGTTATCTTATTTCAGTTCATCTACACAACATTGGTTTTAGTGTTCCTACTTGACTAGGGAGGAAATTGAACATTTCATCCTTTCACTTAAACAAAGCCACATTGCCAGGAAGTCACACAGCCAGAATCTGGATCAGTCTTGTACAGCTCCAAAGCTCAGCACATTTCATGACCACAGTTTACTGAGTCTTGCTCAGAGAGTGTTTCAGAGAGAGGCTCCTGGGGATTTTAGATGAGGCTCCCATTAGATCAGCAGAGAGAGGATCTCCCCAGGAAACCAGGCTTCTTGAGAGCTAATGCCATGCAAGTGCAAGGCAGCCTTGAGTGAGAAAGCAGCGGCCCCCAGATACCTCAGCCCTGTCCTCAGCATTTTACAACATGCTGCTTACCGAAGAAAGTAGTCCCATGGCCTGTTTTTACACAAATGTCAACAAAGAATGGTGTACGACAGATTTAAAAGTTAAAAAAAAAGAGACTATGTGACAAAAAATGTATGTCGCCAAATCCTAAAACATTTATTATCTCTACCTTTACAGAGAATGTTTACCAACTCTGGACTACCTAATCCTTTGCTTTTTGATGAGACAAGAAAAGAACAATTTGCTGTAGAAAATCTGGTGACTTTGTGATTCTCAAGCCTAGATGACAGCTGAAATCATCTATTCTAAGCAATGAGCTGCGCCTCATGTTGTATTCGATAGTTCATTCATCCATTTTTAATCCTCTTTATTTCAAAAGGATTAGTGATTGCAACTATGTGCATACATAACACAAACATACATGAACAAAGGAGAAAATAAAGGAAAAACAATAAGGTAAAATTTAGAAGCCAAGAAAAATATCATCAGATATTAGTAATTATACTTCCCGACCTGCCAAATTGGTGTGATAAGGTTCATTTCTAGATCCTTGGACATAAAGTGATTAATTAATACAAACGTTTCAAGATGTTAATTCCTCCCAGTAACTTATATTGCTCAGAGAGTCATTTTATAGAGACTTATTATTAAAATATCTACAAGTATTTATACATTTTTCTGGGTTCTGCTGTAATTTTGCTTTATTTTACATAATTAAAAGAAAACTATCTTCATTAGCATTATCATGAAATGCTGGTTTTTGTTTCTCCCTTTCAAATTTTCTAGTTGCATGTGACCAAGATTTGCTAAAATAAACCACATTTTGTTATATAAAATGAGAAATGATTAATGAGAGTATGAAGGAAATGAAGAAAAACAATCTCAGAAATTATGGTATTAGCAGAATAAAAATGCATTTTTTTTGAGAGGGATTTTACATGAATTCTATTCCTCTTTGAAACATGTGAACAGATATTGAACAGAATTCATCAATTTTACTAACCAATTCTTACCTTGCAACAGAAAATTGTTCCAAATTAATTCTCATAATAAAGCTTGTGAATTCAGTAATGCTAAAAGTATCATGTAAAAACAAATGACAAAAATGATACAAATCCATCGTAATTTTCAGTAAATCATATCCAGCAACTAATTTCTTTTGAATATAAGAAAACTGTAATTATATTCCTCCCTACGGGCAATTTTGCCAGCGTTTTACAGAAAAAAAGAAAAAGTGCACTAAAATTTAATAAAAAGACATAACAGGAAACTACAGACAAAAAATAACAATCAAGTTACATTTAAGGATGAGATACATAATATGAATTACAAGGAATGAGATTAAAAGTTGACCACATGTAGCTGTCACGGCTGAGGTGAGGTGAAATCCAGCATCACCCCAGCGATGTGGGGAGGAGGAGGTGGACAGTGGACAGTGGAGCGTGTATTGTTCCTCAGTTCTCCCTTGACGACACAGTAAAGAATTACAGGCTGGCGAGGTTGGACAAAGTAAGATTTATTGAAAATACATTTTAGAAGGAAATGGGCCCCTCTAAGGAAGGCTGCAGCCCTGTGGGATTCGGGAGGTGAAGAGAGAAGAACACTCCAAAGGAAGGGGCAGGTTTCCAGCCAGTAAAGATGTGACAATGCAGAAATGGGAAGCTCTGTTTCTATTTGGGCTGTGATGGGAGGGACTAGGGGATCCAAATGTGAGGTCACCTTGACTGACAGTTGGCTGCTCTACAAACACTTTGCCCACTGTGCATGTGCTTACCCAGAATTCAGTCTGCCATAATTAGATTCATGAACTTCCAGGACTAGACATGGGATTATAATGATGGTGCAATGAGGCTAAGGTTACGGGCAGTACTTTCTGTGCATGCATTTGTAGCTGCTTTAGCCAGCAGCTTTCATGGCCTTTGTGCTCTAAGCTTTGGGATAATTTATAACAATAAAAGGGAGGTATTTCAGGGAGGTGCTTCAGGACAGTCTTCAAGGGCAGTTTCTATGGTTACAGAGCTGGGCCTTGGCTCCTGTTGCTCATGACTAACTACCTACCTAACATAGCTGTATTAGGAAATGAAATAAGTTAATAATAAACAAAGGAATATCGTTATTCATGGTGAGTCACTGTCAAAGTGATGTTGCTGTATATCGTGAGTAGTTGTCAGTCAGGTGTCAACATCATGTGTAGGCTTCATTGTGCTATTTGATAAGGAAGTGATATCTCTCTACAAATGAGATACAGCAAAAGAAGTAGCCAGACACTTCATGGAGAAAAGCAAATAATTGCTTTCAAATTTGCAGGAAAACTAACATTCACGTGGATTAGTGGTTATGTGCATTTTCAGCCCAGAGGATGGAAAAACTCTGGTAATTAAGTAACAAGGTCTGTATAGGAAGAGTGTCTCAAAACTAATCCCATTCTAAGTTGCTTTAGCATTTCAGTCTCTTGGTCATCCTTGCCAATATCAAAAGTTGTGTGCTTTAGGACTGAGATCTTTATAAATTTAAATTATAGCAGGCATTCCATTTGATGAATGCCCATTAGGACACTTGAATATTTTTATTGGTTTTATTGCTTATTTTTTTTAGAGAGATAATAATTTACCCTAAAGTTAGTTTATAGAAACAATGAAAAAATGCCCTCCAATCTTGTCCATATGTATATTTTATAAATGTGCCTGGTGTCCTAAAAAGTCCCAACCTTGTCTTCTGTTGTTTAAATGTGCAAAGAATGTGCTTTTCTTACGTTAAACAGTCTTACATTAAATGGTACAATCTTAAGAGATGTGGTTTTCAGACTTCTCTAAAAACTAATAGAACTAATTCTAGTAATCACCTCCATCCATATTCTTCCATGAAAACTAAACTTGCTATCAGCTTCTGCAAACTAATTTTTAATGCTTCATAGACAAGTTAAAAAGTTGCACCTAATGATACAAAATGGTTATTAGGTTCACTTTCTTTGTAAGTAGTCACTGCTCTGCCCCAATAGAGATTTATTAATTCAGGTGAACCAAGGTTATCTTAAACTTTCCCCACCAGTTCTCTTTAGAGTGATAAAGGGAACCTATCACTTGGAAGGAAGCTAAGGCAGACCTATCTTGTCCTCAAGATCATTCTATTTCTGTATCTGAAATATATAGCCAGCTTTTTATCAGAAGTGGAATTTGGTTATGACCCTTTATATCCATCAAGAACTAATGATGACAGGGTTATCGGTAAGGAAATAACGGGGTATGGGAGGAGGCAAGAGCTAAGAAAGTTTATTTTTTTTAAATCAGAGATTTAAATCTGAAAGATTCCCATGATCTACAGAAGCCACTCTTCCCTTATGCCATTTTAATTTCTACGGATTTTTAGTATTTCTGATATGAAATTAGAAACAGTATAAAGCATGTCACTTTGGAAATGAAGCTTTGGGATGTATTCAGAATAAAATCTGTGCAATAATAATACTCTTAGGTTACTTTTTTAATGATGCTGTGAATATATATAGTTTGTAGCTCACATTTAATTTGCTCTGCAGAGATTATACCATCTTCTGTTACCATAATATATCTTGTGACTCTGGTTAATTATTTTTATTTGTTTGATGAACTCCAGCAAGGTGAGATGGGCTTTGAAAAACAGAGTCAAAAGAATTATTTATCCAGCTAAGAAAAGCAATCAAAACATCATATTAATTAAATTATTTGCTGAGGTCTAACAAACATTTAGGAGAACTACTAAATGTCAGGAATTGGGCCAGGAGTTTTCACATATTTTGCCTAATTTTGTTATAATACCTTTCAGAGCAAGATATTGTGTTAATTCCTGTGAAGAAACCCAAACTCAGAGAGATGACTTCATGTGGCATTGTCTGAATTCAATGACAAATATTCAAGTTCATTTTTAAATAATCACAATAAATTGAAAAATATATTACTGCATTTCCTGAAAGCCTCATGTCTTTAGAGGAAAGATAAGTGATTAAATTTCTCAGAGGGAGAAGGAAGATTTTTGTTTGTCTTTAAAAGACAGAATAAAACAATAAGAAAAAATTTTGTTACACAAACTAATAAATATTTTATTGAAGAAAACCTTTTCAGGTTTCAGAGTGTGTATCAAGCCAAATAGCCAAATGAGGCTCCTGAGAGCAGGAGGCAAGAGAATCCAGTAAAATGTGACAAGGTAAAATGGTGTTACTGGTTCTATTACAAAATTAGCATCATTTGTAAAGCTGTGATCATTACCCTGACATGGCCAGACCAGGGTGTCCTCACTCATGGGAAATAATTAGCAGTTGCAGATGAAACATTTGGACCTGGTTTTCTCTAAGATGCACCAGAGGCTATGCAGAGCTCCCAGAGAAATCAGATAAAAAGTGATTCTCATTAAATAGCCCTTGTGATATTATCCGATGATATATCACAGCAATTACAGAAGTAATTAATTGCAGATGTAGCTACATCCATGTCTCTAAGAATATAAGAAACTAACGATTTTTCAGATCTACTGAATGATGGACAAATTACACATGTTAAGTTGCTGCAGGTATCCCAGTTCAAGGATCTTCCTGTGGTTTCCTGGGTTCAACCCTAGTCTGTTCAGCAGGGTTTTTACCTGAACTCTCTCTGCTGAAATATGTTTGTATCTCTAATGGATTTGCTCAATTCACTGCTGGAAAGAAACCGAAAAGCTGATGAAAACTGTATCATTTTCAATTTTTTAAATGGCTTTTAGATCCATGATAATAAATTTTGAATCCATAGTTCATCAGTTTTGGTTTAAGCACATAATTCTTATTTTGTTTACTGTCTCAAGAGTCTTAGCATAAAATGCTATTTCATCATTTTAGACCCTTAAGAAAAATTGCCTGTCAGCTTGAATTAAAGATAGTTTCCTTTTTAAAATATTTTAAGAAAAGCCTCTCATTCAAAAGTACTAAACAAACCATAAACCTTTTGTTCACATATTTAAAAAAAAATGTACACAGGAGGATAAAAAACAGGAAATGGAGAGTATATGTTTCCACTTATTACTCTACATATCGCTATATGAAGAATTTTGCTTGTTATAAATCATGCTGTTGATAAAGATCATGCAAAACACTTATAAGAGGGTGTACATATGGTGTAATGAAATGTGTAATGCATGGGCACTGGATGATTCTAGGCTAATTTTTTGTTATTTTTTGGTAAGAAGCCTCAACATGTCATTTAATCAGTGTCTTAATTTCCTCATAACAAGGGACTAATAATGACACTTTTACCACATTGTTTGCTAATTGAATGACACCCCATTTGTTTTTAAAAAAGAGAAGGTGGGAATTTCAATGATACTATTTAGTAGAAACTGATTATTTGCTAATCAGTACCAGTGCTAGCTAACATTACAATTTATATTGAATAGTAAGAAGAACTTAGTTTTAGTTGCTAACAAGCACAGGATAAGTCAATGATATTCTCTGATCTTGCTTTAAGGTAAGTGAGGGTGAGTCGAGGCTTATCTGCTCTGTGCTGGCCTCACGTAGGGTTCTACGTTCTCCCCTGGAAAGCTCACCTTTGGAGATCCTTTAATCAAACTAAAAAGTGTTCAAGGGCAGGCAAAAGCACATTTCTGGCTCAGTATCTAGAAATTATGAATGGAAGAAAGGACCTGAAAGAGCTGAGAATGTTTCATTTGGAGAAATAAAGAACTAAGAACTTGATTACTCTTTTTAATAATTTCAAGGACTCGCAGATGTGGGAAGGTTGGGATTGTTTTTGTCAAAATCTGGAGGTAGGACTAGGATGAAAGGGGGGAATTATGGGGAGAGAAAATTTAATTTATCATAAAGTAATTTCAATAATTAAAGCAAATCTCAAAATGGATCTAGCTACTTCTTGAGAGAGTAGGTTCCTCAAACCTGTATGTGTTTAGTGGGAGGCTAGAGAGACACTTTGATGAACTTTTATAAAGTCCCTTTATACATTTGTATATGAAATTTTATTACTTTTTAATAGTAAAATTATATTAACATTCAGCAAGCTATTCATAAGTGTCCGGGTTTATTTCTAGGAAGCCACAGATGAAAATCTAATGCACTTGCATCATTACAGTGTTCTAGTTCATCACATTTCCCCAGATGTATCTAAGAACCTTAAAATATTATATCCTTAAAATATTTTTTGTTATTGGTAAAATAATTTATTTTTTGATTGGTCATCTTTAATGAGGTGTTTAAAACATTTCACCTTTGATGTCATCTTAAAAATTTTTTTTAAAGATTAAGTGTTGGAAGTGTCTTACAGATTTCTAGTCTGATAATTTATCTGATGTTTGTAATTCCTTTCAGAGAGTTCTTAATCCCTCTGCCTTGTAACCAGAGCTTGCCTACTTTTTACTTGAACATCTCAACAAGGCAAAACAAACACTCAAAAAGAAAAAAAAATAGTAATAAAACTAGTTTCTAACACTGGCATTTTTGGATGAGGTCTTAGTTGTAGCACATCCTTCATTTTGAGCTCAATTTTCTCTTCTAATTCTATTCATTGGTACCACTTATATCAAATAAAACCCCCTTTTTATATAAATGGCTCTTTGTACCTTTAAACATAGTGACCCTACTGCTTCACTACCTATCACATCTGCTATTCCTGCTGGATTTTCACCCACTTTTGCAACCTCCTTTTTCGTAATCTGGCTTTACACACCCACTTTAAGCATGTTGCTCAGAACTGGACACAACCTTAACCTTACCACAATTGTGATCTGACTTTCGAGAGCAAAACAGGGCTGTGTCCTCCCTTGTTCTATTGCCTGCAATTCTATTAATGCAGCCAAGCTTTAAATTTTTTGTAGCAGCCAGAATTTACAGCTTACTCATTCACTTTTGCATTCATCAGATATTTAATGAATGTCTACGAGTGCAAGCCTCTGTTGTAGGTAAACAGACATTGAACAGTGAGCTGATACATTCAAGTGAAGTACACTTAATAAAATCCCTTTATTCTTTTTCATAAGATCTCTCAAACCATGGTTTCCATGTGGGAATTATGAAATGTTTTCTAACCACATGTAGGACTTCACATTTTTCCGTATTATGTTTCCATCATGTGAGATATCAATCTTTTTTAAATATCCACTCCAAAAATTTTGTATGCTATGTCAGCATTTGAGGCAACTTTCTGCCTGACTCCACTGCATTTCAGGTGCTGTTGTGTTAGGCATTCATCCATCAAACTTCCCTTGAGGAAAATCCTGAAACTACAGTTGAATCAGGAGTAGTAAATTCATTTGGCATGCTAATGAATACTCGAGGCACTAACTGATGTTGCCCTATGGTAGTAATTCCTGTTCTAGCTACAATATATAATAAAACTGGAAATAAAATAAATGAAAAATGTTGACTTTAAAGGGTAAGATAAAAATTTTTAAAAATATATGAAAGGATTCAATTAACACTTATTTTAGGCCAGAGAAACCTCTCTGTGCTCAAAATTGGACTAGATGTTGTGCTATGGCAACAATTAAAAATAACTATAGTCCCTATCCTCTTGAATTTTATTGTCCATGAGGAAGATAGACATGAATCAAATAGTCTAAATAATTATACAAACAAACTATTTGAGAGGAAGTGGGAATTGACTAGGAAATAATAACTGGAGTCTGGGTGAGGACATAAATGAGACCGCCTTGAATGACTATTTACTGGATCTGGTCATTGGGAACATAAGGCTTTATTATCTTATTCTTTCTACGTGTACATATCTTAATATGCGCTATTATAAAAATTGGTAAACCTGAAAATCTTCAACACTGACAAGTGATAGAAGAGGTATCCAGTTTGATGACAGCTCATGATAGAGGGATTTGCTATAGCCAGGGAGATCTCAAATGGCTTCTGACAGAAAATAACATGTTAGAAAGATAAATGGGAGTCGCATGACTTGGAGAACCAAGAGCCAAAGATTCCAAAGCACTATTGCAGAACGAGCAATGCCAGATGTGAGAGATGAAGAGAGCCAGTTTAGTTGGAGGATTTGGGGATGCCAGGGGGAGCAGGGTAGTAGATGCAGCAGGGGTATGAGGCAAGGGCCAGATGAGGAATAATCTTTGTCCTAATAGCAGTAGGAAGGCACTAACGAACCTTATACATGGAAGCAACAAAATCATATTTGCCTTTTAAAAGACTGCTCTGTCTGCTCTTCGAAGACTGATTGCCTGGGGGACGAACATGGTCCAGGTTGCTAGATAGGTGCTGCTCAGTTTCCCCAGAAAACATCTTTGTTAAATTAACACCCTAAAGCTTTAACTTCTTTTAGTTTTGACAAATAGCCTGCCTGTTGATTTTATTGCTTTCATATCCTACAATTCTATCTTTTCTTCAGCTCTTCTACCACCTTCCTAGTGCAAGTCTCTTTCATCTCCTGTTTGGAACAGAAAACAAGCCTAAACTCTCTAGCTGCATCTACTACCCAGAAGCATTATTTTCCCAGAATACTTAGCCTGCAGCTCATCCTTTTAAAAATGTATATTCTATGAACGGTTCTGGATATAGAACATTCTGGCTATTGTATTTTAACTTGAATTGAGCTCCACGGTTCCTAAATGCAGGTGGTAGCATTATCGGATAAAATACAGGGCATCCATTTAATCTGAAATTCAGATAAACAATGAAAACACTTTTAGCATAAATATACTTTAAAAATGGGACATACTTATACCAAAATATAGACTATGCCGTATTCAGGATATATCTATATTAAAAATCATGTTTGTGTGTATTAGAAATTTAACTAGCTATTCTGGGTGTTTTTATTTGTTTGTTTGTTTTGGGGGGTTGGTATAAAACTGGCAATCCTGGGCAGTAGAAAGCAAGTAAATGTCTGCTAATCTATACCTTGAGTCTGACTGCACCATCCATTTCATTAATTATGTAAAAACAAAGACATAAACATATTTTAAAATATATAGTAAGTTAAAATGAAATGCTATGCTTACTATACATACCACAATCATTATTTTGAATATAAGGAAATATACATTTTTTAATAAGTAGACAATCAGTTTTCTACTTGCACACATTAACAAAGATTGAAAAAATTATTTAAAGAATATTGGTTTGGGGGGAAGCCTGCCCAGAATCTCACATCGGTAGGTCCACACCTCCCTTTAGTAAACACCTCACTTGGACCGTGTCTTGTTTGGATTCTTTTCTTTGGTCCTTTTCTCTCTGTTATGGGGAGCAGAGACTTAAACCATATATGATAAACAGATGACCCAACAGTAGTTCCCTAGATGGAATCAGGTCTCTTTATGAAAATTTTAGGAAGAGTTCACTGTAAACTTACATAAAACTAATATCTACTACTCACCTCCTTTCCTTTTCCTGATACTACTCCATTTATGTTGTTTCTAAAATTATCTGGCAGCTTATCACATTCAGAAGGGGATGGAAGCTGTGCACTTAAAAAGCAATTCGAAGGACGTTTCATGTTTCATTTAAATATAAAAAATATAAAATATGAATAAAATATTTTGTTTAACTTGAACATAAAATTTTATGAATATAGGATACTTTTTAAAAAATTGTCACTTAAGTCTGTCAAAAATGAAACACAAGCATGCCAGTACAATTTAATAATAATTCTGAGAGAAATTCTGTAATGTTTTCATGCAAACAGTGCTCTAATTACTCTGATTTTATAAATAAATTACATAGGCATTTCAACTACTTCATTATACATTATATTAAAACTGCTGAATATCAAGTTCTGCTTTGAAATTTCACTCTATTAGAATATTGTAAATATTTAATATATGGCCATGCTGCCCTGAGCAAGCCCGATCTTGTCTGATCTTGGAAGCTAAACAGGATCAGTCCTGGTTAGTACTTGGATGGGAGACCACCTAGGAAGACAAAGTGCTGTAAGCATTAAAAAATAAAAAAAAATAAGGTATTGTAAGCTGACAAGGTCCTTGCAGTCTGTGAGATCAACCAAGGGTTGCCTCACCTAAAAAAAAAAAAAAAGGAATATTGTAAATATTTAAAGTTATCAATGTAATGGATATACTTATTGATGAAATATATTTTAAGTGAAAAATGCATAATTTATTTTTAAATGCAAAGACACTATTAATCTTTTTATCACTGTTGTAAAATTATTGCGATGTGAAAAACCCTGACCCACATTTTGGAATTTAAATTTTTTATGTATATTGAAGTGTCTTTATACCTTTAAGCACTATGGTTTATATATGTGACATGTAAAACTTTGGGGAAAATAAAATTATACAAATGAAAATTAGTGGGTGAATCAAAATAATGTTTTTATTAATGCAGTATTTTTAAGCTTATAAAATGCTGCCTTTACGGAATCCAAAAAGGATTTCTTTTGGAACTGTTGGATGTATCATATCTATCATGAATGTCAGAGATGAGAGACTGAAGATGGATGTATTGAAATGTGCAAATCACTATAATAAATAAGTGCAATGAAGATTCAGCAGAATTTCTGCTGAATAACTAAGTGGGCCATTAAGAAGCAAATACTTGGCAAACTGCAACTAGAAAATGAATTATGAGGAAAGTTTGAATATTAAAAACAAACACTTTAAATCTTTAAACAAAGATCTGCATTCCTAATAGGTGGGCTCTTTTCACTTGATAAAGAGACACAGTTTCCCTGCAAGTTCTGGAAATGTTGGTGATAAGAAGTGAGAAGTAATGAAAAATAAAATTGAAAGATGAAAGTGATACTAATGAAGATTACATTTAACAGAGTATAATGTAGACCAGATGGGAGGGACAATTTTCTATGTAGCCTGGGCATGGCTGGACCCTTGATATCTCCAAATGAATTTTGGCTGTTATTCCCTTACAAGAGCCTGACTGAAGCAGAACTTGGCCCTAGGTCCATCAGCTGAAAGCGAGTTCACCCAAGTGACCAGTTCATTTGATTCTTTTAAATACATGTGTTAGTGTCAGTTGACCAGTTTTCCTTTTGTCTTCATAAAACCTTTTTAAGTAATATTTAATGTCCTCCTCACTCCTAGCTGTGTTTCAAGAGACTGAAGGGCAGAGAAACATATTTGTGGATACAAAGAATTCTTACCAATGTCATCTTCATGATGTATTAAATATATTTTATTCTTTATAAATATATTCATGTTTCTAAGTCTAAAAAAAATAATACCAACTAGAATTTATCTTCTGGAAAATATATTGTTATGAAAATATTTTAGGAACTAATATGTTCATAAGCATTAGTTGATAACTATCATGAAGGTTTTAGAATTTCAAAAATTTTATATGGTTCATTCTAATTTTATTATGTCCCTCAAATCCTGTCTATTATCTCCATCTCTCTAAACCACAGTTACCCCTCTTCCTTCTCTTGAGAGTCTTCTGCTTCTTGAAAGGCTGTAATGAAGATAAAATGAGAAGATATAATTAGAACTCTATACATGGATATAGAACAATATTGACATATTATAATTATGTACATTAGAATTATAATTAGAACAACAGGTGAATTTTGTGAGTTACATATTGACCAATTTCAGTGGAATTCCATACTGTTTGAAGGAAGCTTGCTTCTGTTGTCTAAAGGAAATATAAAGAATTTTGGAACCAGGCTTGTAATAATAGAATACACTAAATTACATAACTATTAGCTTGAAACTAGCATTTTTTAACCCTTTTGGGTCATTTCTATATTGGCTAGATATTCATCAGGATCCATAATTGAAATGTGAGATTTAGATTTTTTATTACTATTATGCTTGTAATCTTGCAATAGATTTGCAAATTCACTCTGCATTGAAAAAAAAAACTTATACATTAAAGTCTTCCATAGCATTTGTGTACATGTATATGACCAATATTTCCTTAGTGTGATTGAATAAAGCAAGCTAGGAGTGGAGAAAATGCATACTAAGGTAGAGAATATATAGTAAGGTGTTCGTATTTGTATTCATATATACGTTTACCAATAATGCTATTCAGTTAGCAAATGCTGAACTTTGAAGAAGGAAAATGTGACCTTTTTTTATAGATTATTTTCTTTGAGAGATTTAAGAAAATGTACATTTTTATTTGAAAGGCAAGAGAAAAGGTGTCATTAATCATTTTTCTAAAAACTAAGATACCTCAAAATTGATAGGACTTTAGTCTGAATGAATGAATATACTGAATTACAAAAATATTTAAGGAAAGACAGTATTGTTCATTTTAAATTCATATAATTACTCAGATTTAAGTATTAAATGTTTTATTAAATATCCTTATTTATTACTAGATAGAAGTGATTCATGAAGTAGTATATTTAACCATTAACCTATACAACCAGTCTTCAATTTCCACTGCAGGTAAATTTTTGAATTTGCGATACTCACAATATCCCCTTGGCACCTGTTTTGTAAGGAAGAGAATTTATTTCCTATTTCTATACTAATTTCTTAGTTACTCTTTTTGACCAGAGTGGTAAGTGTAAACCTTAGTTCATTCCCTTTGTAAATTTACCACAAATATCAAAATCTAATATTAGAAATGATCAACATTTACATTGCTATAAACGCTCTTCTTAGTCTTTAATGTGTCATCTATATAATGTCCCAATATTTATTCTGAAGAATAATAGCCTCTTAAACCATGGAGAATGGAAAATGGAATTGTATTAATATTCAGAAAGGTTATTTTTAATTAAACAGGATATAAATATGATTTATTCAAAGCAATATATGTTGGTATGAGAAAGGTTTTCTGCCAAAATATTTTCTTGCAGCCATGTGAATGTTTGAAACAGTCATTGCTGCTGGAGACATAAATCATCAGGTTGAGCTTAAAATTGATTTTTTCAATATCTGCCAGTCCTCTAATTTATTCAAGCCACCCTTTAAAAAAATACCCAAATCCAGTGTATGGGCATCCATATCACTTACATGGAGAAGTCCCCTGGTGTCTTCTCTAATATTTTTGATTTCTGGATAACAGGGAGTTGAGATTACATTTCATCTAGGTCAGCCAGTATTTGCCTCCTTCTCTTAGATGTCACTTTGAGCACTTGCCTCTTGCTTTTATTTCTCATTGACCAGCTTCATCTCATGCTGGACATCATTCCCATAAGGACTGTGAGGAGTAGAAGATTTTACTCTATTTGCAAGCTAATAAGGTAACAGCGCAGTTTCAAGAATGTCACTAGAAAACATGAGACCCTTGGGTCAGAGACCCAACGATAGTTTATTATTCACAGTGATATCAGTGACCAGAGTGTTCCCATTTCTTTTGCCCTTGCCCTTACCTCTAGTTACTATCATGATGACACGATGGATGAGGTGTGTTCCAGGAGAGGAAGAAACCGCAGTCCTTCTCAATGGGCATTAAGAAAACATGCACAGCATTGCTCCAGAGGGCAACATTATCTTTATTATACTAGACAGCAAATAAAACTTCTCTTTATTACAGAGAGAGACATTATTTCATATTCCAGGGCTGTGCATTATACAAATATCCTTGAAAGTTATCCAGAACAAAAGTTTGCTAGTGCCTCTGTTCCCATGGATAATTGAACCCCAGTGAACCATTATTTTTCACAGGATAGTCCCCAAACTTGTCATGTCTGGCAGCCTTTTATTGAAGTTTTTAAAATCAATCTTTTCCATTGTTATTAGCAATTTTCTTTACCCAGCACAGGGTATTTCTCATGTCATGTCCCTTAGAATATTCTTCTCCTTTTACTGTTTTTGCAGGGGCTACTTCTTCTAGGGGCTTGTTTTTTCTCTGCTAAACTCCTTGGGCTATTCTCCAAAATTCAAAATTTCTCCTCTTAATTATGCAGAGCATTTTAGCTTCCTCTTTGTTTCAATGTCTTTTTCCCACCATAGCTTGGACCATGATGGAGCAGTGGCACTAGCTTACCATACTCAAAGAGGTCCACTGAGGCATTTTCAAAAAAGAAAGAAAAAAAGAAAAACATCTTCTTAAATTATTACTGAAATTACCTTAAAAGTGATGACCTGTCTTTATATTGACAAATTTTTTAGGCAACTCAGAACAAAGGATTCTCCTAAACATTAGCCTTCAGGGAATGCTGTAGACTTTTCCATGTATTTATTTATTTTTTTGTTCTCCTGACTGAGGGGAAAAAAATTATGCTATAAACCATTGGTATAAAGTGGACCTCTGTTGTAAAATGTGTAACCTAGGAGCTAGAGATGAGCTATCTTATGAATAATGTGAATCATATAGTTAATTTAGGTCTTTACGTGTTACCCACTTGGGAAGTCATTCTCTTTAACTATGTGGGTTCAAGAAATATTGAATTTTTTCCTCTTGCTTGATAAAAAATTTTGTTAGAATTTATTTGGGAAAAAATCTTTTCATGAAAATATAAATTAGTAAAGTCACATTTCCCAAATCCTAAGGCATTTATATTCAATTAAATAAAGATTGATTAAAAAAAATAAGCGACTTTCAATATGCGTATCATATAAGTGACACAGTTGAAACTAAGATTAATGAACTCTGGCTTCTGATTCACTTTTCTCATTTTCAGATAAAGTTTGTTCCTTCCAAAGGCAGACAACGAGAAAATATAAAATTATGAAGGAGATTTTTTTTTTATTACAACAAAGTAAGTAGAGGAATAAGAGAAAGTGGAACTAAGTTGCAAACTAAATTTAAAACAAACGCAGTCAAAATTAAATTAAAAAAGCTCAAGATAAGTGTTTTTTAACGTCACAAACAGGTTATATGATCTGAATCAGTTAACTGATGAGTAAAATTCCTCTGCATTTACACATGCTCCAAAGCCTGGCCAAGTGCACATTCATTATTCACTTACTCCCTAGACTATCATTTCTTAGAGGCATTTAGACTCTCATTTAGACTATCATTTCATAGCAGTCAAGTGTAAGTAGTCAGGAATATGTAAATAAATTGAGAACAATAAATTCACTGGTCATGAATTGAGATTAATTAAATTACTTAGTTTTGCGTCATCTTGACAAAACCTCAGGGAGGAACGCAGATAAAAAACACCAAGAGAATAGCTATGATTGAAACAGATAATAAATATGATCATCTATCACCAAAGAAAGTTGTCGGCAGCAGTGAAGACCTCCAGTGTCTCTTCAGTCATGAGCTGCTGCAATATATCATCTCTCAGTTTTAGTGGGGAGAGAAAAGTATAGTCTCCTCACATGAGCATACTTAAATAGGATGGCATAGTAAACGCCTTGTGCCATTCCTGATATTTAGTAAGGAGAAATAATTAAGTTTCACTACCATTGCTTATATAATTTAAATAGTTAACTATATAAGGCTTTGTATTAGAACTATGGAAAATTTAAAAGGAAAAATTATTGGTGTCTCTATAAACCTGGTATAACTTTTCCAGGCTATTTTTAGCTGTTTTAATAAATAATTTTTCTCAATTAATTGACTTTACTCACCTCAGTAAGTTATTAAAGGTTTAGCTCCTTCACTTATGGTTTGTTGCTTTAATTGGTTACTCCCACATCTGATAGCTCAGTTCTCTCTGTCACAGCCCAGCTGAGCTCCTAATAGATACACAGATAGAAAATAGAGATAACTCAAGGTGTACATAAAATTGTACATTTGAAATTTATCTTAATGATGTAGTTTTCATAATTAGTTTTATAATTTAAAAATTAGGCCTAGGTAAAATAGCTTATACTTTGTTCATATTCTTTTGTAAGCCATTTATATCTCCTGAAAGTAGCATAATAACTTTTATTTACATTAACATGAAAACAAGGGAGAAAAAAGAGATATACTTTGTAAAATAAGCTAAGCTGGTGATGTCAGAATAGAACAAATTAGAAAGAATTCGTTGTTGATACTTTGCATTCTTAGATTGCTAGTAGAAATGTTGGTCTCATGGTGAAAAAAAATTATGCGGACAAAAGGTTAGTTTCCTAAGTTTCACCAAAATTTAATAGAATCTTAACGAACTATATGCCTTAATGTCTTAGCAGGTTTAGAAATTCAAGAAAAGCATACCCTGTGACTATAGCACTTTTGTATTATAATTTGAAGGCCAATTCTTATAGGGTTCTCATGCTGATTAAACAAGTTTTCACACATTTTTCTACTAATCATTTAAGATATAATGTGGAAGATCAAACACAGGTGTTAAATATAAATTCTTAATATACAGACTGTGTAAAATACTTGAAGTTTTTAATCATTTTAGTGTTGTTAGACATTCACCCAGAATCCCAATGCTTATAACCTTATATCTTTGTTTTTAGTGGAGGCAGGAATTAACATTGAGATAATTGACTGTTCATTGAGTTTCTAGACTTTTTCTTTTCTCCATGGTCTTAAAAATAAATGGAAGAAAAATTATATATTTTTTGTCCATTTGAAAGAACACTAAATCCCTAAAAGGTAAATATCTGCTCAGAAGTAGCAATGTGTGTGTGAATATGTATCCTATATTTAAATAATGGCCTATTTATTAAGAATTGAGCTATTTAAGGGAGAAGTGTAACAGTTTAACATATCCTTAATGGTTATCATGTGTGAGGCTATACACATGGAAGCTGACTCTACTTTCCATGGCTGCCTTAAATCTGCTCTTACTGTTGTCCCCCACCCCTTTACCCATACAGCTAATTAGTTGATCTCTTAATTCAAATCTGAATCTGTTATTTATGTCAAGCTGGAAATCTTTTAAAGCCTTATAGCCTCAAATTGTTTAGCCGAACAAACTAACTCTGGCCTACCCCTTTACCACAGCTCACCAGCAGCCTCACTATTCATGATGTAGTAAGGAGACACCACCAGGAATATGCCACATTTCTAACCTCTTGCACCTCCTGTCTTCACCTCTTGGAACATCTTTTTTTTCTTCATCTGGCTGAATTCAGTTTAGGCTCAATCTCCAGGAGACCTTTCCTGAAACTCAACTGAACTAAACTCTCCTGCTCTAGGCTGTTTACACAGGACTCTGAGCATTTCTCTGATTAGCTGAGCAACAGAGTTATTGATAGTCTTGGCCTCAGACAGGTCTGGGTTTGACCTTAAAATCTACCCTTTACGATCTAAGCAACCTTAGCCTGTCTAAGCTTCCCATTACTCATTTGTTAACTGGGAATACTTACAATAATAATAGTACATATTACATAGAAGATAGAGTGAGTTAATGCTTGTAAAGCACTTTTGCATAGTGCCTTCCGTTCACATCTTAAGCATGTAATTAATCTTAATCATCATCATTATTATTATTACAGTATTTTCTACATTATCTTGACATTATCTCTCACATGTCTTTTCCCAGTAGATTGCCTTTTCCTATAAGGCAAAAATTGTCTCTTGCTCATCACTGATTTCCCAGACTGTACACTAGTTCTGATTCATATTAAGAAATCAGTAAATGATAGAGGTTTACCAGATTTATCATTTTAAAATAATAAGAAAGTATTATTAATGTATTATTAAATTAACATATCTATTCATTCTAGTTTAGAATGGCAAAGTATTGAAATTATCTCCTCTTAGGAAAGACAGGAGGGCAGTTTCTCCTGTCTTCCACTGTAATCTTTGATGGGTAGTCTTGGACTTCTGTCAGCCACCTGCAAACCTGGAAGAGTAATATATGATGCTTTTACCAATCAATTATATGCTTCCAATCAACTTTTGAACATTTAATAACATTTAATTCTAAACAAAATGCAAAATAAATGATTTAAAAAATATTTTCACATTCATGTATCTCAAGGTTTGTGCATTTTTTATTTGTCCTAAAGCAACTTTGCTCATAGAATAAATCCGTTTTCTTGGATATGACTTTTGCATCTTGTCTTTAATAATATGATTTCGTAGCTAAGATGAAACTGGTGTGAAGTGTTACTAAGACTTGTCAGTTCTGTAGACATAAACCCAGGGTTCAGATTTAAAACCTAAGTTAAGTATACTAGATGTGGATGAAGATTTACAATAAAATTCCATTATCGTGGACTCTAGAAGAATGAAATATTGTGGGATATTTTGAATGATACTACTCTTTTTCTTGTCACTTTTGCACTACTTAATACTACCTTTGTCTTCCATCTTCTTTGGAATGAGCATTCAGCTTATAATGCTGGAGTGCACAACTTTATGATGCATACCTACAGCATTTCATTTTTTGTAAAGTGATGAATGATTAATTTTAAAGCATTTGCCATTCTTCCCTAATGTAATATCAAATGTATAGAAGGCTTATTATGTTGAAGTTATTAGAAGAGATACTTATCAGAAAAATAGAGATATTTATCATCTTTTATCCTTATTCTAGCCTTTCTGTATCTTTGCTCATGCATGTGTCTTGACATTTCATTTCAGTCCCATGGGTAAATTCCTCTCTCCTTTTCTCTGCTCAAGACTTACAGTTAGTTTAAAAAGAGCCACGGGCACAGAAGAAGTACTCTCTTGGAGAATTTTACCATACTGAATGATTTGAGCGAATGTTACATATTTCAAAAGAGTATGCAACACTGCAGGCTTAAGAACGAGTGAATTTAAAAGGAGCATGCCATGAGATTCTCAGTGAGATGGGAAGAGAAAATGAGGCATTTGTGCCTTATCTAAATAATCTCATTATAATTTCTCTGTGCTATTAAAGTTAATCAGGAAATGTTACAGCGTTACCTTTAGAATTAGGCTGCTGTGACTTCCATACCCTCCTGGTCATGGAGTATCATCTTGGCAAGTTAATTTGGACATTTTATCATTTACCTACTCATGGGATGGTTGTGAGTAATGTTACAAATATTGTGACTCTGAGGAATCCTTAAATGTCAGATGTAAATTTTAAGATTTCTGGGAAAGATTTTATTTTAACTCATGTTATCTCATTTATGTGAATTTGGGAATTCAGGTAACAGTCACTGAGGGCAACAAACTAGCAGTATATTTGGTTATATGAAAACTCATCCAGTTCCCATGTATAGGAATAATTCGAATAAGCCAGGCAGATCTATTCACTCAAAAGTCCCTGGGAAACATACATTTTATTGAAACTCCTAAGAGTCTAATTAAAAAAAATAATTTGGATAATTTTTTCATCAATAGCTATCTAATGATTAATGTTTTGGGGCAATTTGACATCAGAACTGAGAGTATTTATTTTATTAAAGTGTCTTAAGACATCACCAAGTTAATAGAGAACGAGTTAATTCACATCACAGGGCCAAATAAGGGAATCAGAAAGAGATTTAGTTAATTGCTGACTTGAAAAATTTGAGGACATAAAAATTGTTTCAATGTCACTTTACAAAATGACATTTTAAGGAAAAAATCAATTGATTTCTTGAACTAAATATGGAAGCTCTTTGATAAAACATCACTATGGACAAGAGATCTTGACAAATGTTTTGGCTAATGATTAAAAAATTTGGTATCTAGAATAAAAGAAATTAATTTGTGTAAATTACCTGACTGGGAAGCCCAGCTGCTGCTGCCTCTGATATTTATCCAGAGGAATCTCTGCCCAGATGTCTCCATTTTTTCTGGCTTTTAGACCATCCACAAAGCTTTGAGAAGTAACATGTGCTCCCTTGTTATAATGATCTGTCTGAATCACTATTCAATCTTGCATCTGCCATCTTGGTAATATAATTAATGAAAAGGAGTAACATTTAGAAAAACATATATTTACGAGAATCAAAATATAAAGTTAAATTTTAAATGTCATAAATAGCTATAGCTAAAATAAATGTCAATGAAAATGACTTTAACATCTTTGAATACATGGTTAGCCAATAACTAAACTGGATTAGAAATCCCACTATACTGAATCCTAAACCTAAATAAATTGTAAAACAGAATTATTTTGCAGAGTGCTAGTAGCTACAGCCTGAAAATTCAAAGGGCTCGTGGTGCTTTACGTAAAGAAGCCCATTCACACTCAACAACTGCTTTTAGACTTGACCTTACCAGACATAATGTGGAAATCTCTCCCTGGGTTTGTCAGTAATTGCTGTAGGTCAGAGACACTTGCTTTCCACCAGCCTCCCTGCAGGAATGGCAAGTAGTCAACAGTGCCTTCGTGCACGTGGAGGAAGCATTTGTGGATATGCACAACTATAGCTCACCATATGCAAACTTCCGACCCGATTTTTCTCTTTTTCTCCTTTCAAGAGGTATTATAACATGGTCACTATGTCAGACTTGTTCAAATTCCAACTCTATTATTTAGTAGCTCTGTGCCCTTAGAAACTGGTTCACCTTTTGGAGACTATTTGGAGACTTTTGGAGACTATTTCTCATTGGTAGTGCGTTAACAATAATTATACATCTACCACAGGATTGTCATGATTAAATGAGGTTATGAACGTAAAATGTTTGGTTAGCAATATTTTTGCTAAATATATATATAAATGTTAGTTATTATAATTTTATTTTTTCTTCTCCCCCTGTCTTGCCAGTAGCACCCAGAAACATTTATTAAATTCTGTCAGGGCAATTACAGACACATATAAGAGATAATACGTTTACCAGATGCATGAAAAGTTTATTATCTGAAATGAATCATTGGATTTAAGAAGATTTCTGGCCTACTCTAAAAATTAAAAATATATCTATATTTTACCTTAGAGATAATCTATACTGCTTATACTAACATCTATTTTTAAAATCTACACTTGAAAATGTCCACTTTATTGTAGATTGACATTTTATTGACAGAATCATTAACAAAAAACTGAAGGTGTGAATTGCATTTAAAAACTATCAACAAATTCTGGATTCAATCCTGCGCCTTTGTTTCAAGCAAAATTTCTTCCTATAGTTGTAAAAAGTGCACATTTGGTTTCTTCATCTGCCACTGAACTAGAATAAACTTCTAATGAGTGTTCAGGTTGCTAAATTGTTTTTAAAACTATGATAATTACGTTTAGATCCTATTTGGTATTTTTTCCTGCAAGTGATTTTTATCCAAATATGCTTTTAGCATTTACTTTGATGGCAACTAAAATGCTGTCACAGTGTTCCCAAGACACTGTCAATGTGACTTTGTAGTAAATAACGTGATGTCAATGCATGACTAAGGAACTGACATGATGTCAAGAATGCACTCAATGTGGCTGTATCATAAATTCAATGAAAAATGCATATTTATGGAGACCTGCTTAAGATGTGAAAGGATGCTAATGCAGATGATATGTTACTGAGAGAAAAGAAATCAAGACAGGGTATCTTTGTTTAAAATGTAAATTCTACTGAGTAAAGGAAATTTCAAATCACAGTAGTCACGCTGCCTTTGGAATAAAATGCTGCTGTATTATACTGACCACTCTGAGGACTGGCCATACTTTGACTGCCAAAGCCTGATGTCCTGGGTCCTAAGAGGGTCAGTGGATGGGAATTTCAGCCTCTTTTATCCTCGAGCTAATGACAGTGCTAGGTAATTTATACGTGTAGGGAGGAAATGATGTACTTAGACTGTTGTAATTCCAACGCTTGCCTCTGTGAAGATTCTCTTCCTTCTACTATTTTCTGTTTCAGAATGAGAAAAATGGAATGGACGCCTTGGAATTACGAAGTCCTATTCTAGGAGAAGAAGAGAGAGGTGTATCTACATGTACATAACTAATGCTTCACTTTCTTTCAGTAGAAAATAAGTCATTTGATTTAAGAATTGCAAGTACCAGTGCTACTTAGCAGAATAAAATGAAACCATATCTGCTGGTATCTTTTCTTCTTAACCTGTACCCTCTCTTAATTTTTTCTTAAGCCATGACTGCTAGAATTCTTTGCCTTCTTCTTCTCCAGTCCCATTTTTATCTCAATTTCTCAATTATGTGAGTGACTTTGTATTGTTCTGATTTCTGCCCTCTTTTCTCATGTTAAGAGAATAGAAGAAAATGAGTTATTTCTAAATAGAATCATCACGTTTATCAAACAATTATTTTTAGTACCTAGATATTAGTTATACAAGTACGAATGGGTCCAGAATCTGTCCTTATAAACATCCTCAATTGTCTAGTAAGAGATTCAGGCATGTAAACTACATGTGACAAGGCGACATGTGCTAGAGTAGACCTGGGTATTATGAGAGCAGAGATGGAGTAGATGCTAATGGGCCTCAGAGTTTGTCGTCTTCGTTATCATTCACTAGTTAAAGTAGTTTTAGTTGCAAAGAAAGAGATATTTTACTCCAGATTGAGGAACTTCTGTGACATTTAGGTACAGTTATGTGCTGAGAGCTAAAGAACCATCATGCCTCCGGGTTATCTTTCTCCCCTCTGCACGAGACTGCATGGCCTCTCATATTTCCACTTCTCTCTCTCTGTCTATCCATTTCACCTATTTTACTGATTTCTCCTTCTCTGAAAGGTTTTTTAAGGAATCATCCCTTATTCTGCATTTTTACAATTCAGCACCAACTTCTAGCACTTCCTATGCACCCTTTTTGTATTTCCCATGTGAAGTTCCCCATGAACAGAGATAAAATGATTTAGATTTTTAAAAAAGACTTATTGACATGTAAAATTACACATATTTTATGTCTACAATTTGATGAATTTGTATATATGCAAACACCCATGAAACCATCACCACAATCAAGTAATAGATATATCCTTCACCTCCAAAAGTTTTGTTTCCTCCTCTCTCTCTCTCTCTCTCTCTCCCCCCACCTCTCCTCCCTCTCCTCTCCTCTCCTCTCCTCTCCTCTCCTCTCCTCTCCTCTCCTCTCCTCTCCTCTCCTCTCCTCTCCTCTCCTCTCCTCACACACACACACTTCATGGTAAGACCACTTAATATGAAATCTAGCTTTTTAATAAAATTTTAAGGACACAATACAGCATTGTTAACTATAGGTGCTACTGCTGCTTTCTTTCAATTTGTGTTAGTATAATACTTTTTTTATACTTTTATTCTTTCACACATCTCATACCATTTTACTTCAAGTGAGTTTCTCGTAGACAGCCCAGATAGTCATATTTTTAAATCCATTCTTTAAATCTCTGTCTTTTAATTGATGTGTTTAGACCTTTTACAATATTATAAATATTCATATGTTTGAAGTTGGGTTGATTTTTTTTGTTTCCAACTTGTTCCCTCTGTTTTTAATTTTTATTTTTCAGTTAGAATTGACATTCAATATTATTTTATATTAGTTTCAGGTATCCCTCATAGTGGTTAGACATTATATAGTTTACAAAGTGATTCCCCTGTTAGTCTAGTACTCAGCCGGCCCTATACAAAATGACAATACTATTGACTATATTCCCTATGCCATACTTCACACCCCTGTGACTATTTTGTACTTCTTAATTCCTTCACTTTCAACCAGCCCCCAAACCTTTTCTATCTTGCAATCACCAGTTTGTTCTCTGTATCTATGAGTCGCTCTTCATTTTGTTTGTTCATTTATTTTGTTCTTTAGATTTCACATATAAGAGAAATCATAAGATATTTGTCTTTGACTTATTTCACTTAGTATAATACCCTCTTGATATAATCATGTTGTAGCAAATGGTCATATTTCATTTTTTATCACTTAGTAGTATTCCATTATATGTATGTACCATCACTTTTTTATTCAAATTTTTTTTGAGAGGAACTTAGGGTGCTTCCATATCTTGACTATTATAAATAGTGCTGCCGTAAATATGGGGATGCATATATGTTTTCAATTTAGTGTTTTGGTTTTCTTCACATCAACTTCCAGAGTGCAGTTGCTAGATCATAAGGCAATTCTATTTTACATATTTTGAGAAACCTCCAAACTGTTTTCCATAGTGGCTGTACCAATTTGCAAGTCCAACAACAGTACATGAAGGTTCTCTTTTTTCCACAGCTTTGCCAACAATAGTTGTTTATTTATTAATGATAGCCATTCTGACAACTGTGAGGTGCTGTCTCATTTAATTTAATCATCCGGTCATTTTTTTTCTGATGATTAGTGACCTTGAGCACCTTATATACGTTTATTGTCCATCTGCATGTCCTCTTTAGAGCAATATCGATTAGATTTTTTTTTTCTTGATGTTAAGTTGTATGAGTTCTTTATAAATTTTGGATATTAACCCCTTATCAGATGTATCACTGGAAAATATTGAGTGGAAGATCATTACTCCATTGTATATTTTTGCCTCCCTTTTCATAAATTAAATGACTATATAAGCATCAATTTATTTCTGAGATTTCTATAGTGTTCCATCAATCTATATGTCTGTTTTTATGCCAGTACCGTACTGTGTTGACTATCATAGCTTTGAATTATAGTTTTATATCAGAAATGTGATACCTCCAACTCTGTTCTTTTTTCACAAGATTGCAGCGGCTATTCAGGTTTGTTTATATTTCCATATAAATTTTAGGATTATTTGTTTTTCTGAGAAAAATGTCATTAATATTTTGATGGGGATTACATAGAATTTAATGATTTGTTTTGGATAGTGTGGACAATTTGACAATATTAATTCTTTCTATCCATGAGAATGGTATGTGCTTCCATTTATTTGTATCTCCTTCAATTTCTTTTCTCAATGACACAGTTTTCCAAGTACAGGTCTTTTATCTCCTTGGTTATATTTATTTTTAGGTATTTTTTTGATGCAATTGTAAATGGGATTGTTTTCTTAATTCTCTTTCAAAACTTCATTATTGGTGTATTTCTGAATATTAATTTTGTATCCTGCTACTTTACTAAATTGACTTATAGTTCTAATGGGGTTTTTTTTTTTGGTGTAATCTTTAGCATTCTCTCTATATAGTATCATGTCGTTTGCTAATAATGACAGTTTTACTTCTTTCTTTCCAATTTGTATGCAATGTATTTCTTTTTTATTTTTCCCGATTGCTGTGGCTAGGACATCCAATACTATGTTGAATAAAAGTGGTGAAAGTGAGCATCCTTATCTTATTCTTGATTTTAAAGAAAATGCTTTTACCATTTCCTTGCTGAATATGATGTTAGCTGTGGGTTTGTCATATATGACCTTTATTATGTTTCCTCTATTTCCACTTTACTGAGAGTTGTTATCATAAATGATGAGAATTTTGTCAGATGTTTTGTCTAAATCTATTGCTGTGATAATATGATTTATACCTTTCAAATTTGTTAATATGGTATATCATATTAATTTATTTGCAGATACTGCATCATCTTTGCATCCCAGGAATAAATCCCACTTGATCATGGTATATGATCTTTTTAATGTCTTGCTGAATTTGGTTTGCTAATATTTTGTTGAGGATTTTTACACTTATGTTCATCAGGAGTATCAGCCTATAAATTTTTTATAATGTTTTTGTCAGATTTGAAATCACAGTAAAGATGACCTCATAAAATGAACTTGGGAGCATTAAATCCTTCTGAATTTTTTGAAATAGTTTGAAAAAATAGGTTTGATTCTTTATCAGAGGTTTGGTAAAATATTTGTGAAGCCATCAGATATAGGACTTTTGTTTGTTGGGAGTTTTTGAGTACAGATTTGTTTTGGTTTCTAGTAATCAGTTCAGATTTTCTATTTGCACTTGACTTAGTCTTGGAAGATTGTATATTTCTAGGAATTTATTCATTTTTTCCAAATTATCCAGTCATTGGCCTACAATTGCTCATAATATTTTCTTATAATTATTTGTGTTTCCCTGGAGTCAGTTTTTACTTTCCCTCTTTCATTTCTGAGTTTGCTTTTGGGGGCCTCTCTCTTTTTGTCTTAATGCGTCTGTTTAAAGGTTTATCAACTTTTTATCTTTTCAGTGAACCAGTTCTTAATTTCATTAATCTTTTGTTTTGTTTTTTTTTAGATTCTATCTTATTTATTTCCTTTCTGATCTTTATTATTTCTTTCTACTCACTTTGGGCTTTGTTTGTTGTTCTTCTTCTGTTTCTCTTAGGTAGAAGTTTCGATTATTTATTTGAGATTTTTCTTGGTTTTTTTTTGAGATATACCTTTATTGCTATGAATTTCTCTGTTAAGATTGCTTTCTCTGTATCTCCTAGATTTTGAGCCATTGCGTGTTCTCATTTTCACTTGTCTCAGGTAATTTTTTATTTCTTCTTTAATCTCCCTGTTAACCTTTTTTATTATTTAGTAGCATGTAATTTTAACCTTTATTTGTTTGTGCATTTTTCAGTTTTTTGTTTTTTGTTTTTGTAATTGATTTCTAGTTTCATACCACTGCGGTCAAAGATGCTTGATATCGTTTCAACTTTCTTAAATTTATTGAGACATTTTTGCGGCATAAAATGTGATCTATCTTGAAAATGTTACACAAGAACTTGAGAAGAATGTATATTTTGCTCCTTTGGGGTAAATGCTCTAAAAATATCAATTAAATCCATCTGGTTTAATGTGTCATTTAAGGCCACTATATCTTTGTTGATTTACTGTCTAGGACATCTGTCTAATGGAATCAATGGGGTGTTAAATTCCCTAAAATGATTGTATTATTGCCTATCTCTCCCTTTATGTTGGCCAGTATTTACTTTATATATTTAGCTGTTCCTTTGTTGGGTACATAAACATTTACTATGGTTACATCCTCTTTTTGATTTGGTTTCTTTATCATTATATAATGTCCTTATTTGTCTCTTATTATAACCTCTATTTAAATATCTATTTTATCTGATATTCCCATTGCTACCCCAAATTTTTTTTCATATCCATTTGCTTTAAATCTTTTCCATCCCTTTATTCTCCATCTGTATGTGTCTTTTGATCTGCAATAGGTCTCTTGTAGACAGCATATGTATAGGTCTTGATTTCTTTTCCATTTAGCCACTTTATGTCATTTGATTAGAACATTTAACCTATTTATATTTAAAGTGATTATGGATAGGCATATAGTTATTGCCATTTATTATTTATATTTATATATATTTTTTCTTTTAACAAAATCCTTTTAATATTTCTTGGAATACTGGCAAGATGGTGATGAATTTCTTTTTTATTTTTCTTTTTTCTTGGAAGGTCTTTATCTCTCCTTCAATTTAAATTGATAGTCTTGCTTAGTAGAGTAGTCATGGTTACAGGTCCTTGCTTTTGAC
This sequence comes from Cynopterus sphinx, assembly GCA_030015415.1. NCBI lineage: Eukaryota > Metazoa > Chordata > Mammalia > Chiroptera > Pteropodidae > Cynopterus > Cynopterus sphinx. Next base: position 20,441,913 of record CM057393.1, on the reverse strand, counting down.
CACTTTGAATATTCATGGCAATCCATTTTAGCCTGAGAAGTTTCTGGTAAAAAAATCAGCTGATAGTCTTATTGGAGTTGCCTTGTAAATAAATAGCTGCCTTTATTTTGCTGTTTTTAGGATTCTCTCTTTGTCTTTAACCTTTGGCATTTTAATTATGACATGTTTTGGTGTAGACCTGTTGGGTTGCTCTTATTTGGGACTCTGTGTGCTTTCTGGTCTTGTATGTCTTTTCCTTCTCCAGGTTATGAAATTTTTCAGTCAATATTTTTTAAAATAGGTTCTCAACTCCTTGCTCTCTCTCTTTGCATTTTAACACCCCTATGATGTAAATGTTGTTTTGCTTGATGTTGTCCCAGAGATTCCTTAAAGTTTTCTTATTTTTTATATATATATTTTTGTTTTTGTTATTGCTGTTTTGATTGGATGTTTTTTTGCTACGTTGTCTTCCAAATCATTTATTCGAGCCTCTGCTCCATCCCATCTACTGTGATTCCTTCTAGTGCATTTTTCATTTTAGTTATGGTATTCTTCATTTCTGACTGGTTCTTTTTTGTGCTTTCTATGTCCTTTTTTATGTTTACTATCTCTTTGTTGAAGTTCTCACTGATATAATCAAGCATTCTTACATTCAAGATTTTGAACTCTGCCTCTAGTAGGTTGCTTGCCTCCATTCATTTTTTTTTTTTTCTGGAGTATTCTCCTGTTCTTTTATTAGGAACATATCTTTTGTTTTTGTTTGTTTTCTCATTTTGGCTGCCTCTCTGTGTTCATTTCTGTGTCTTAGGTATGTTTGCCAAGTCTCCTAGTCTTGGTCTTGTGGCCTAGTCTGCCTGATCACCTGCATCATGTGCTCCAAGAGTGTTTCTTATGTGTGTTGTGTGTGTTCTACTGTTGTAGTTAAGCCTCAATTGCTGTTGGAATGTCAGTGGGTGGGACTGAATCACAGGCTGAATGGCTGTGAATATTGTCAACGCTTATAGGATATGAGCTGCTCTATGGAGCTTGACCTCATGAAGCTGGATTTACCCCAGTGGGCTCATGTACCTGCTGAGACCACCCTTTGTGTGTTCCACCTGTGGGGCTAATCAGGTAGTGCTCTATTTTGTTCTCATACCAGCCTCCAGGTATCTTGTTTCTAGGAGGGGCTTTCATGTAAGTCAAGGTTGGTATCTGCTTGTGCCTGGCCTGGGGCTACCCAGTAGAAGTTACAAAGGTGTGGTTGGTCTCTATTTGTGCTGAAACTGAAGGCATATGGGAGAGGCCATGCTGTGAACTGAGGCTTGCTGGGGTAACTTAGAAATAGGCCCGGGGAATTTCAAGGCCTGAGCCTGCCTGCTGGTTGCTCATAAGGCTCGGCATCTGAAAAAGCCTTGGGTAGTATGCATATTGGGTGAGGCAAGGTCCTAGGAAGTCACCAGATTGAGGTCAGTGGTATTAACCAAGGTGGCGCAGACTCAGATTTGGTGCTAGTACCAAGCCCGTGATTACTCACAAAAGTCTTAGATCACAGAGGTTTATTTAAGAAATACCGCAGCTTGCACAGGGGCTGGTTGCCTGTCACTAGAAGTATCTCCAGAGGCATGTGTGCTAAGACCTGTTATTTGCTGCTGAAGGAGCCTCTTGATGAGGACTAGGGATTGATTAGGCTGTTTGTCCAGAAACAAAAATGCCTTTACCTATACTCAATTTGGTTGGGGTGGGGTCTCAAGGAGTCATCAGGGTGGAGTGAGCAGAGTTCTACAGGCCAATGCAGATTCAGATTTGGCTATGTCAAGGAGGGCTCAACACAGGACAAATGGTGCCCACCTACAGACTGCACATGAGAAAAACTCAGCACAAGGATAATGGCGGCTATCCCTCCAGCTGTCTCCATGAAGACACAACTCAGGCTTTTTCTGTAAATCTCTTGTGCGTTCCAATTTGCTGTCCCTCTGCCGAAGCCCAGGGTGAGTGTATATAAGCCATTGAGTCTGTGCGCAGTCTCTTTAAGGGGATGTCTGTGCTTCTAGCAACTTCTGTCTCACTTGGATAGTCAGAATCTCCACTGATTTCTACAGCTAGATTTTGTGGGGACTCATCTTTCTAGAACTAAGGCCCTGGGCTGGGATGCAGTGCTGTGGGCTTAGGGCCTCTCACTTCTCTGGGGGTAACCTCTGCAACAGATATCCCTCCTCAATTCTCTGTGGCCACACACAGGTGCTGGGCCAGCTGTTTCACATGTCCATCCCCCCATCAGTCTCGATGTGGCCCTATTTTTATATCCATAGTTCTACGAGTTATGTTCAGCTAGTCTTCAGATTGTTCTCCAGATTGATAGTTGCATAATTTAGTTGTAATTTTAATGTGGTTGTGGGAGGAGGTGTTTACCTACTCTACTATCTTGACCAGAACATCCTGTTCCTTCTATTTTTCATTTTCTTTTTACCTTCTTTTGAGTTATTTGAACATGCCTTATTAATATCATTTTAATTTATCAACAGTCATTTTGAATTTATTGAAACTTAATATTTTTTCTCTCATCATAACAAAATTCACATTTTACTATACACAGTCTATTTAGAATCAATATTTTATAACCTTAATTAGAGTGAATGAAAATTTTACCACGATGTTGGTCTCTTTTAAATGCTATTTTATGTTTAGCTTATGTAATATGCATTTATACATTGAAAAACACATCATACAATTTTATAATCTTTGCCTTCAATTATTTAATATATTTTTAAAAACCCAAGAAGAGAATATATTGTACTTTATTTATCTATTTTACCAATTCTATTATATTTTCTTGATTTCTTATGTTTCAAGTTTCTTTCTGGTATGTTTTACCTTCTGTCTGAAAACTCTCTTAAGGCAATATTTTAGGGAAGGCCTACTGGCTGTGGATCCTTTGAGGAATAGATGATAAACTGGGGCTTTGAATATTTTTTAAAAACCAAAAAACTAGATGGTAAATATATGAAGAAATCACCTACAAATATATTTGGCACATAGTTGTTGCTCACTAGATTGTTCTGAATTGGAAACAGCACTTTTTATATATTACTTTTAAATTGGACCTATTAATTACATCAATTTACATAACAAAATGTTGACACAGTTGATGATTAAACTATTAGGAAGAATAATAACCAAAGAAACATAAGCAAACAACAAAAACATCTACAGCATAATTTGGTGTAGTACTCTTTAATCTTTTAAACACTATAACACCTTGCATATTTTTTTTCTCAACATAATCCTAAAGAAAAAGGTGCCAAATTAAAAAAAATAGTTTTTCAATATTATATTGATACTATTCCTATTGTAGTAAATGTATCAGAGTATTAAATGCTACAGTGCAATCTGTAGAAATTTTTCAATCTAAGTTATTTACATATTTTAATTTGGCCTATATGAGGTCTAATTTTCTTATTTCTGATGCAGGGGTTATACTAAAGCTGTGGAAAGCAATTTCCCCGAGGTAATATAAAAGGATTAGGTAGAGCTCCTATGCCCTGTTGGGAAAGCTCCCAAGCAGAATGTTGTTTCACATGTGACTGGAAGGAAAGAACTAACCAACTCCATGTTTCTTAACGGGTAAAACAGCCTGGGTAGAATTTTAGGAGACAGATTATATAAGTGCTATTTTGTGGACTCCACCTTTAAATCTGATAAGCTGCATGATTAGATATCCAAGGTAAATATGGTATAAATGTATTTTTTTAATTTTCTTAAAAAATTAACAGCTATCAATTTTTGTCTCAGAGAGTATTCTGAAAAACACGCACTTCAAATGTAAGAAATAAAAATATAACTATATTGAATTTGCTCTTAATCATTAAAAATACTTTTAATAAAGTTATTTAACATCATCAGCAGTTATCTCCTTATTCACACAATTGGTAAATAATAATAATAGTAATAATTAATTTTCTCATAGGATTGTGATGATGATGAAATCATCATAACCCTATGTGAATAGAAGTGAAGTCATAAAATTATGCCTGACACATAGCCATCCACATGTTTATCATTATTTGCTCTTTTATGTTGTGTTATTGTTTCTTTATGTAATGAATTGTTAATGGTTTGAGTCTAGTCGAAGAGGTAATATGATTTTATATATTTTTTGAAACATTGATTCACACACTGAGGCTCAAACATACCGCAGTTTCAATGTGATTATGTAAGAAAGTAAATATCGTCCCAAAGGTTGTTTTTAGTTCATCAGTAAAGCTGAGGGACATGCAGACTCTTGCACCCCAAACAAATGGTTATAGAAGGACTTATAGTTTTTATTTCATTTGAGCCTTATGTAGACAAGAAGTTTAACCTCACTTAGAAATCAATAGTTAGTGTGCAGCACCTTGCCCCCTTAATACCTCTTCCTTTGTAATGAAGCTTGTATGCTCATACCCACAGAGGTAAAACTAGGCCTCAGGATGGAAGGATAATAGGAGAGTCTAGAACGAGGAGATAATGCTGTTATCATTATGGTTAAATAGAAAACTCTATTCAGTGTCACATGGAACTTCTTCAGAGATTTTGTAAATATTCATTCACTCCAAGTTAATAGTTTGTTACCCCCGGGTACATTTTTTTCCTTATAAATTGTGGTGCAATTCACATAGAATAAAATGCATAGATTTTATATGTAAAACTGAATGAGTTTTGACAAATGTATACAACTATGTAATCTCTGTAATCAAGATATTAAACATTTATATTGTCTCCAAAATTCCCCTGTGCCCCTTTAGTCACTATTCTTCACCCTAAGTTCCAAGCAGCCACTGATCTGCTGTCACTATTAGTTTGACCTGTTCTATAGTCTCATGGAAATGAAATCATACAGTTTCTGACTTCTTTTACTCAGCACAGTATTTCTGAGATTCATTCATGTTATTGTGTACATTAACATTTCATCTTTTTGGTTTTTTTTTGCTCTGTAATATTTTTTTGTATTCATAGACCACAATTAATTTATTTATTTACCTTTTTAAATTTAGGCTGTTTCCATTTTGGGGCTATTATGAATAAAGCTGCTATAAATATTCATTTATACATTTTTGTATATACAAATACTCTTTCTTGGATAAATATGTAGGAATAGAGCAGCTGTGTCTTATACTAAAAATGTGATTGAATATATAAGAAACAAATTCCCAGAGTGGTTTTTACCTTCCCAGGAACAATTTAAAGATATTTTTCATAGTCTATGGCTTTCCTCCAGCCCCCATTTTCGTAATGGTAGAATAGAAATTTTTGAATTTAAGAATAGCCCATTTTTAAATTGTCTTTCATTTGTGTTAGTTTATTTTACCTAACCTAAAGTTGCAAAGGTGGCTTTCTATATTTTCTTCTATATATTAAATAGTTTTAGCTTTTATATATTTAGGTCTGTGTCTGTTTACATATAATTTTTCTACTTGGTATTTTTATATTGATAGCCAGTTGTTTTAGCACTGCTTTTTGAAAGGAATCTTCTTTTCCCTTATAATTATTTTTGACATCTTTGTCTAAAGTGAAGAAAAGTTTATGTGTTCATCTATTTTTGAATGCTTGCTTTATAAATGTCTTTTCTTTTTTACCCTGATATGACATTGTCTGTACTATTGTAATTTTAAATTAAGTGTTGTAATCAGATACAAAGTTCAACTTTGTTCTTTGGCAAAATTATTTTTACTTTCTAGGTAATTTTATTTGCATATACATTTTTAAAAATCTGCAATTTCTTTAAAAATTGCTGCAATTTTGATTGGAATTGCATTAAATCAATAGATGAACTTTGGGAAGACTGTATTATGTATATAATATGTATACACTATACACACACACACACACCATAATTAAAACTTGTATGCATGTTTTATCTTTCCAATTATTTAGATCCTCTTTATTTGTAGTAGCAATGTTTTATAGTTTTTAGTTGTTTTTAGTTGTTTAGGTTGTTTAGTTCTAATGCTACATATCAAACCATCTCAATGTTTAGAATTTTGCTCATGATGTGCAGCTTGAGCAAGTCTCAGAGATGAGAGCTTATTCATATGCCATTCAGTGTGAGTTGTATCTCAAAGGCTGGAGGATGGAATCGTTTGAAGGCTTATCACTATGTATACCTTGCAGTTGGTACTAGCAATGAGCTAAGGTGTCATCTGTGGCTGTCAGCCAGAAAACTGACTGGCACGTTCCTTGTCTGTATCTTGAGATTCCTCATTAACTTGGCTGGGTTTCAAGAGAGAGTTAGGCCAAAGTTTAATCCTTTATTACCTAGGTTTGAAAGTCCCAAGGCATTACTTTAATCATATTCTATTAGTGAGAGTAGTTACAGACTACTGCCTGTAGGAAGAAAGCACAGATCCTAACTTTTTGTGTAAGGAGTGTCAAAATTGTGTTGTAGAAAGGGCTCATTAATGTAGAATAATTTTAACTATTTTATGACTTAATCCTTTTGTAAATAATATTTTTAAATTTTTATTTTTGGGTTCTAGTATCTAGAAAAACAATTCGTTGCATTTGTGTATCATAAGACATTGCTAAATACATTATTTTTGTACATTTTCCAGAGCATTTATTGTTAGAAAGAAAAACAAACACAACAGTGAAGTATATAGGAGTTGAATGAGAATTTTAGCATCATGAAGATATTTTAGTGAATTTGTTACTAAAGTAGTTGCCCATTTGTTCTATATATGTTGGGCTCTGGTCACTCATTTAAATTGTTAGCTGCTTATTTTGAACATAAAAATGAAAAACAATTTGATTTCTCTATTGTTAAAGAGCTTATATAATCTTGTTCATATTCATTAATTTTATATGCTACAAATAACAGAAAAATTATTTTAATTTTATGTTGAAAAATTTCAGGAAGAATCTTAATTATTACATAAAGAATCTTAATTACTACATTAGTAAGTATAGCTAGTTAATTGAACAGTTTATTTTGGTTGAGTATAGTAAAAAGAAGACTTAAATTTGCTTGTTTAGAGACTCCTTCCTTTTGGTAAGATACCGGATTCCCTAAGTTTTGTTAACATTGGATTGTAAGAATAACTTATTTTGATAATTACAACTTTTTGGTGTTCAAATTTCCAGTCTTATTTATTTCAAAACATCAATCTCCTGTCCTGTTCAATGCATCTCTATCTCCCCTCTATCTTTGGGCGTGGGATATTAGCATAAAGGGATGAAGGTCTCACTGCTAAACAGATATCTTCTGAAACCATCTGTCTGATAAGCTGTCTAATCGTGGATCCTTCTGTGGGGCATATGTGAGTTCTTCCTGGGCTCCCGATGGGGAACTCTATACTACACAATGTCAACACAGGCACTGTACCTCCTTCTGTGTTTTAGGGACAGACTTGCAGTTCTTGCTTCTAGCTTTGTTCAGCTGAGTCTCTTACCACTGACATGCTCTTAATCTGGTAGGACATAATTTTGCTCTGGTTACCTTCTCGGCAACCCAGCATTGCTATCTTCCACATTGCTCAGTTGCCCAGCAAGAAATTAATGTATCTTTATCATGGAAATGGTAAAATTCCAAACTACTATAATTATTCTGCTTCTTTTCATTGTAGAATGTTTTTGTCTGTCCCCTGCCTTTATACATCTCTAGGTAAGAACAAAACACCAGATTTCATTTTTTTTTATGCCCTAGGAAGCATAGGCAAAGTGTTCCTTCTTACAGGAACCTCAACCTCTGTGAGTGATTTTCTTGGTCTCCCAACTTTTGACTGGTAGAGGAATAAACCTTTTTATGTAAGGGAAGGCAAACACCACCCTACTCTATTACTGGGCTTATATCTTGATGTTTAATTCCTTTTCTTACACTTCATAAATTTTAAATCATCTTTTTTAGGTCAAAGGTGGGTGATGGATGATGGTTACAGGACTATTCTGGTCACCTTTTTAGAGTTCTGGTGGGAGCATCTGGCAACTTCTTTTCATTCTTTGTAGAACATGCAGATAGCTTTACCTTCTGCCTTTAACTTTTGCTCTTTGCAGAAATACTTCAGTGTCATAAAGAGTTCCATTCAGAATTTTATTACTTAGTTTCCAGGATAAAGTCTGCTAACAAGAGACCAAGCTATTTCCCTACACCTGCCATTTACTTTTTTTTATTCATAGAAATTGTATCTTCTATATTAACATGCTCTTCTATGTTCAGTAAAGGTTTTTTTTTTTTCATTCTTTTAGTATACTATAACAGTATATATCTTCAATCTTAGAAAAGTTAAATTTTAAATGTTCATAAAAGTTTAGCACCATACTGAAAGATCCTTTTCATGAGCGAACCTTAGCAGTGGTTGGAAACCACTCTACTGACTGAGCCTTAGGAACCATCAGAAGAAATAGATGAAAAGACGTAATTATAGACCTAACTGGCCACATTCGAGTTTCATGACCAGCCCATCAGTTAAGCACTTAATTTCTTTTTTTGTAAAGTGACCCTTTGTGTTATTCCCAGTTTTCGATATCACGCTTTTAAATTTATCAGAAATGATTTTACCTTTATAAACAAACAAAAACTTTTTGCCAACGCCTTTGAAAAATAATCTTAGCTCTCAGTAGAGTAAGCTTCACCACTAGACTAACCTGGGCTGTGAGATTTTAAAACAGCTTTATATATATCTTTTCATCCACAGGACAAGCACAGTGCCTGAAAACATAGTGGGTACACAGTGCATACTTACTAAAGGAAAGAGTGAACCAGTAAATACATTTAATTTGCAATGAAATTATGAGGATTTTCAAGTTTTTTATTATGAGGTATTATATTAGTAATTTCTTCAAAATGAGTGAATAAATTTATAAATGCATCACTGTTATATTCTTGGCAATGATTCAATACTATATAAACAAAAACAAATCCACTCCCCTCTAAATATACACATATGTGATATTTAAAACAATGTCTTTGACTTTTGCACTAATATACAATAGGAAAATATGCATGGGCTATATATGTGTGTTAGTATGAATGAATGTTAACTTTAATTTCCCTAAAAGTATTTTGTCTCCAAGTATGTTCTTTTTATTTAACATAACATGATTTTAGGAATCATTTGTCAAATGAAAAAGGATTGTGGCATTTGTATTTTGTTGCTTTTAGAGTTCTTCTAAACAGCTCCCATTTACTATCAGTTTGTTATGTTGTTATGTGCAGTCTCTATCATTCCCTCTGGATAGCTAAAGGATTATTCCTAGAAATTAGACTCCAACAGAGAAATAGATATATGATAATTCTAAAAAGAAGTCTTCTGTGACCTATACATTTCAGTGTTATCTAAGGATTTATAACAAATTTTAGGAAATTCATAATTTTAATTCTTATACGCACTTTTTTGATTAAGAAAATTTCACTTATTGTATGTTCTAAAATGATAACATTAGAAATGCTATTTACTCCAAGGTATATAAAGGAGTCGTTTTAAGGATTAAAGTCAGAAACAAATTTATTGATCCTAAAATCTAACCTATGGCATTTTCTAGAAATTACCACAAATTCCGTTTGTGTTTATTTTTATAGTTCATCTCGGTGAAATTTTTCTAAAATATAGTGTAAAATGTGACTGTCATTCAGTTCAGTTGTCAACTCCTGAGTTTGAGGCTAGAATGCCTTTAACCTTGAGAGGTGACTGATCTTGATCAACATGATAATCTCAGGATCCATCTGTGTTGTCTAAAATGACAGTATCTTTTCTAATGACTGAATAATATTCCATTGTATAAATGTAACACATCTTCTTTATCCAATCATTCATCAAAGGACACTTCAGTTGTTTTCATGTCTTGGCCACTGTGAATATGCATTGCAGTGAACATTGGGGTATATACCAACAGAGAAACTGGGCAATTTAGAATAAGCATTTATTAGAGAATAGCAATTCCTGGAGACACAGGCAAGCCAGTGCTGAAAGGCCTGGCTCCGTCAATATCTCTGGAGTATAGATTATATAGGGAAAAATCGTCATGGAAACAGGGAATTGGGGCCATGGGCACCACTGATTGGATGATTAAAAGAGGATGAGGTAATTGATCATTGTGTCAGGTTCTAGCATCAACCATCTCTTCTGGTCCCTGACCTGGTGGGGCTGCTGTTCTGCCGCAGTTGGCCTGAGAGTATTAAAATTTAACTAAACTTATTATCTTCATAATTATAACCTGAGGCTTAGTTAATCTATATCTAAGGCTTAATGATTAAAGGAGCAGACATACATGGATAAGGGCTGCAGGGGATGGGGGTAGGCAAATGAGTCACAAAGACTTTAGGCAAAACCAGCTAAAATCAGAGGGGAGAAAAAAACCTATAATAAAGGAATGAAGTTTGTGTGTGGTTACAAACTATAGGGTAAGAAGCGGTGAGGCCAGGGACACTGCGAAGCCTCTAATATGGGGGTCCTTCTTCAAAATGGTAATTCTATTTTTAGTATCTTGAGCAATCTCCATACTGTTTTCCATAGTGGGAATACCAATTTACATTCTCAAATAAAAAAAAATTTAAATGATTTCATATCTCCTGGTACAGTTTCAAAAATTATTCATAATAACATCTCTAAATAACTCTTCTATACCAATCACAGATGGCTTTTTGATTTAGAGGCTGGTCTCTGGGGAAAGAATTATATTTTTATGCTTAAAAACACAGCACCTGGGAATTTCATGGTGTTTTAGGTTAATATTCTTCCCCAAGAGATAACATAGGCCATTGCCAAAGATATTATTTAAGAATTACAAGACATGAATGCTATGCACATTTTGAAAAGGAGGTGTAAAAAACAAATATTTGTCCTACTAAATACATAAAAATATTTTTTAAAAATTTAAAAAAATTGACCTTGTGTAAAAGCAGATTAACATTAGAATTATGGAGTCCTGAGATAGACCCTGGTAGGTATGGGAAATTAATATGAGATAAGCTATGAATAGAAAATTAAAATAAAGAAGAGTTGTATATTAATTAGAAATAGGAGATGTGTTTTTTTTTTAAATAAGTGGTATTGGAAAAATTAGAAGAATACTTGGAATCATATCTTCCTCCTACAAAATGTATGTTCTAAGTATATTCCAAGAAAATTAAAGCAATCATTCATTCCTGTCTCAAGGAGAAAAGATATATTGTTGTAATTACATAAAATTATAAAGCAGTGTGCTTCAAAAGTTGATACTTTTAATATATAAAGTTTATACAAATCAGTAGGACAAAACTCCCTAAGGAAGGATCAAGACAGAAACAGTAAAGACAGTGAATAGAAAAATTAGAAAAATGAAAATGCATATTATTAATAAATATGTAAAAATTTAACCATAAAAGTAAAAGCTTAAAATGAACAACAGAAAACAAAAAGGGTAATAGTAAGACTTTAAAGGCTTTTAAATTTATTGAATTAAATATATATTTAAGATCTGATAATACTAATAACAGTTGTGGTGAGATAGTTCATAATACTGCTCATGTAAGTTTAAATTGGAAAAGTAAATTTGAATGAAATTTGGACATAAGCATTGATATTTAAGTGCATCCACCCTTTTTCCCAATGATTCTCTTCTAAGACTCTAGATGAAAAATATGCATGGAAGCTACCCATTGCAACATTATTTATAATGGATGAAGAAAGTTGGATATTCAACACTGGAAGTCTGACTAAATGAAGTGTGGAATTCCGATTGGAAATAATGCAGCTTTTAATGATGATATTTATGAAGACTATTTTCTTGGGATGGAGAATGCTCATTCTGTAATGTGTGAGCAAAGGCTATAGCATGCTCTGTTGAATATACATAAATATACTTTTTACATGCATCTCAATTAGGTGAACTTATAGAAGTATAATTACTGTCTATATACATTTTAATACTTTTTATACATATTGACCAATCTCTGTCCAGAAAGATTATGCTAATTCATACTCTTTCACTAGTGTAGATGAGTATCATCTCCTATACACATTTGTTTTCTTCTTTCAAAGTATTAGGATTCTTGTTTATGTTTGCCAATGCTTTAGTGAAATTTAGCACTTTATTATTTTTAATTAAATTTAACTTGAGGTTTACATATTTTCATAAATTTTCTGTTCATATATAAATTGCCTATTTGTGATTTATTAATTTTGTATGTTTTTTTATTGGAAAGAACGATATATATTTCAGAGAACACAGCTGATTTCAAGTTACTCTACAATTTTATGTGAGTCAAGGCCCAATAGAAGAACTTGAATTTTTCCTAAGCAATTTAGCATATATTTTTGAAAGCACTCTTCCATATGCCATTTGGATCATGCACATTGTTGACCTAAAACTAAAAGGTCAAAAGAGGCAATAGCATTTATTTGAGATCCAAAAAAATAGCTATTCTCTAAGCAGTGATTCAGGCAGAAACCCAAAGTGTTCTGGTTAGGAGGTGAAGGCAAGGGGTATTAATGAGAAAGGAAAGGGGAATGATCACATGAATAGGGGGAAGGAATTTTTATAGGTGCAGATAATCTAACATAATGATAATTTTAAAGAATATCTTTATTGTCCTGTAAAATAGTCATAACGTCTGCTTTCTTGTTATCTTTGCAAATGATTGCTTAGAATACAGTTTTGGTTTGACCTATTCCAAAGTGTATTTGCCCAGTTTTAATATTCCAGAGGTTTAAGGAGTAAGACCAACAAGACAATTCCTCTGGGTGGCAGCTCTGACTCTTATTTTGAATGGTTCCATTTATATTATTTTTCACAGTATGAATATGTTCTACTTCTTAGCTAAAAACAAAACAAAACAAAACAAAACAAAACAAAACAAAAAACTACAATTTAAACTAAGAGATGGATGTAAACCTAAAGTCCCAAGACCATACAGGGTCATGCTATTAATTCTGACTTTGCATAAAACAGATGGTTTCATTGATTTATTCTGAAGCTGAGCCTTAAAGGCAGAAATGTGAAGATTGTTTCAGACTGAAGAGAACTTGAAGGGAGAGGGAGAATACCTGTGATGAGGACAATGGGTGTGTCTCCTGGAGAAACTTGACCGTTTACCCCCCCAATCCATAAGCTTGTGTTTACCTTGTAAAGTCTACACTATATGGATATGGGCTTTCAGGTATCAAGTTTCAGATACTCCATTATACCAGCATGCTTAGAACCAATTCTGTTGAAGGAATCTGACTTATTATTGAAGCTCATAAAAACCTAACCAGAAAAACAAAATCAGGATTTCAATTTGTTTATTTGTAATAAGAAATGTAAAAGTGAAGATGATATTTGTATTGTTCAAACCAGTTCATTCACTAGCGGGAGGCATGCCACTTCAAAGGACTTGAATATTCTCACAACGAACAGAATCAGACAAGGATATTATTCTTAAGAGTCAGTGTTTAATGACAGTAAGCTAAAATTGGTATGATCCTGTCAAGTTATGAACAATATGTACTTCTGTGCAAAGCTATTTTTTTGACAAACAGTTCATAAACGAGGCCCTTTTAGAGACTAAATGTCCAAATTTAGGACACCAATGGAGACTGTTTCCTGAGTAACCTATAATTGAAGTGGGCATTACTTAATATACCAAGCTATAAGGTTGGCAAGCAAAGAAGTATTTCATCATCAAATATGGGTATATAAGATCGTATTTAGGCAGACTGAAAGCTCAGTAAGATTCACAGGCAAGTAGCTGATATTCCATACGAACCCATTCTTACTCTATTGCTTTATTTCCCTTAACCCTTCCCTTCCTAAGTAAGGAGATTATATTTTCAAAGTTTAATTGACAGAATTGGACAACAGACATGAGAGGTAAAGATGTTGGAAAATGATTCTTCAGGACATTTCTACATATCTTGGATCAGCTTTCGTTCAGGGTTATCTTTTCAGTGATGTTGGTGTAGCAAGCAACCTTGGAAAACAGAGATGCTCTGTCCTTACTGGGAGAGGCCAGATTTAATCCCTGATCATGATAATGAAAATAATATCTTTATCAAAGGCAAAGATCAGGAAGGTTTTCTAGCTGGTCCTTTGAAATACTGGGATTTTCTAAGTGTGGAGTGTTTCAACGGTGGCATAAATTTACTGTGTATGCAGCTTCCAACTGAGGCACTCATGTCATCCTAGTATTTGAAGGCCAGGGCCAATCAGTGTGAACATAAGGGTAATGCTCTTTTCTGTGATGAGAATAATGAAGTCTTTTCCTCTGACTCAGGAGTCTTATATCTTCTGCTATCATGAAACAAATCTATTATCTGAAAAGTAGGGTCCAGTCTCAGGCCCTTCAAAGTTCTTGATAAAGTGGAGGGTCAACTTCAAGAGAACACTAGTTATCATTGATGACAGAAAATTTTTGTTGTTACTTTGTTTTGTGGTAAATTTGTGAAGCAAATTTACAGTGAAGCCATTAACTGGGCTGGAAGGCATAGGAATTGGAGCAGATTGTATAGAGGTGAAAGTTAAATTTGGGGTCCTCTAAATACCAGCAGAATGTCAGCAGTAAATGTTGAGAAAGCAATTAGGGAACTAGGTAGAATTGTGAAATGCCTGAGTGTATTTAAGAATCATCTGCATAAAAAAAGGCAGGTAAAGCCCATGAAAGTGAGTGCAAATCTAAACTTGGCTATGGCATGTATCTATTAGCCCATAATTATACTTTTCTTACAACACTGGGTTTTAGCTGATAGCCAATATATAACCAGTTACCAAAAACCTCTCAATTCTACTTTAATATTATCTCTCATATCTACCTTTTTCTCTTGATTTGCATTGTTCCACTACAAAATTAGTCTCATTGCTTCTCATTTGGACAATTAAAAGAGCCTCTAGTAACCTTCTTATCTCTGGTTTCAACTCTTGTCTCCTCTCTGAACTCAAGACAATTTAATTCTTTTGCAAGATTAATGCTTTAAAATACAGCTTTGACCATGTCATTGTTTTCAAAACCTTTGAAATTTTCCCATTGCCTACCTCATAGAACTTACCTGTCTAAATCAAAGTTTTCAGTTCTCAAAGATGGAGTTCTCTTCTGTGAGTCTCGTCTGGATTTCTGACTTCATTTTGTTGCACTTTCTTAGTCTCTTAGACATTTAGAGTCGAAATGAGAATTTCTTATGCATTGTGAATTATGATACTAATAAATTTTTGTCTTTTGATTTCTATTGACTTTTGATTATTAAGATTTCTGTCTCTTCCCTTACATTATGGGCTTCTGGAAGTTGTATAACTTTATTAAACTTCATATATATTCAGTGCCTATTGTGTCTTGTACATGTTAGGCATATAGCAAAATTTCATACTGAATGAATAAATGCAATTATACATTAATGTCTATGTGTAAACATTAAGAGACCTCAAATTGGTCTTTATTTACTAATTAATTATGTATGACAGTTCTGATGTTTACCAGTTATGTTTCAATTAACATACAAGTACCTGCATATATATAAACATTTATTTATATCTTTTTATTATATGTCCCTGGATTTCTAATATACTCCAATTCTAAGAGGCCAACACCATTAACTCATGAGTCAGTATTTCATTGCCTAAGCAGATGAGAAATGGCTCAATCTTTATTCTGAAGTCAATCAAGGAGAAAAGATAGATGAAAATATAGCACCCACTAATCTATTAGATGGGAATAAGCCATGATAAGGAAATTTAGGAAACTATGCATAATTTAGATATGTGGAAATTTAAGACAAACTATGAAGATTTACCAGAATACTTCTGTAATACTGTTTATGAGGAGTCACTGCACAATTTAAGCTAAATGGATGAGACTGTCCGAAGTGTATTACATGTGCTACTGCTTTACCACACTTTTAGCAGGGCAGTTCATATAGGTGTGTCTCTATGCTTTTAAGGTTCAAATTGATCACATAAATCTAGGAGGAAGCTTGACTAGACATTGAGCACAATGGATAAATCATGAAAATTCTTCTGATGTAAAAAGTGAACATTCAGCAATTTTGAAAACTATTACAGTCTCAATTACACTATAGATGAAGGGTTTCATTATAACAACTGCAGTGTTTTCTATGCAATATCATCACATATTTAAATAGAACTATTTTATTGTTACTCTTTTTTTTAAGTTAGCAGATTCATTATTATATTTTGGAAAGTAAATTCTGTCAGATTACTTACATAAACAACATCGTTTCTTTTTTACTTTAGAGGCATATGAATACAAATATCTGATACACACAATTGTCAATCAGTGTCAATGATTCTGTATTTAAAAATTCCTTAGAACATGATCTGTAACTGTGATTATGTAAAAATTTAAGTATAAATATTTACTCTCTAGAAACTGAAAGCCATTCTCATGGAACAGGACTTTGGGATTTTAACTAGTAAATAAAAGATTCCAATTTATTAAATATTAAAGGTTACTATTGGATTTCAAGGTCTTTAAATATATAGTGTATAATCTTCAAGTAAACCATGCAAAGCAATCGTTTCTATTCTCATTTTACAGATATAGAAAGTATACATTCAACTCATTAATGTCATGTAGCCAGCAAGTGTTCAGTTAGGCTTTGATTTGATATCTGTCAGGCTGTTTGTTTTGCTTTTATGCTTGAATATCAGATTATGTGTAGTGATCAGTGTGATGGTGATGTTTTCTGAAAAAAGAGGCCTTCTTGACAGTAGGTATGTTTGAAGGTTTTAAAACTTTATTTAATATGGATTGGTATACATTTTAAGTCAGCTGTTATTATCCAGGATTCATCAGAGAAATACATCCAGTAGGATATACACCTGTAGCTATACAAGTTGATACATAAGGACAGATACTCCTTAAAGCTACCTGAAGTCATGTTTCTTAAAGGAGTATAAGTTTTGATGAAAAAAATAAGAAGATAAAATAAATAATAGATAAAAATAGATAATAAGCAGATAATAAAAAATAGACAGTAGTTAAAGGTTAAGATGATTTCTTCTGGTTCAAGCAATTTACAATAAGGTGTAAATGACTAATTAGACTATATTAAAAGTGATTAAAATATTCCCAAAGGAATTTGCCTTTTAAAATTATTTACATTGATATTCTAAATTACTGCTCTGAAATGTTGGATTTGTAGAATTTCTCTCTCTCATTTCTTTCATAGGAATAATATTCTAGCATCAGCTGTCTATTTTTTTTTTTTTTGGTAATATCTCTGAACTACATATTTAATAATCCAAATTTAATTACCCATTTGGCTTCTGAATTTAATATATATGTTGATGCAAATATTTAATGATTTTCAACTGATTTTTATCCTTCCAATAAAATGATTTAAATAGAAATCTATTTGAAACAAATCCATTATAGAAATTAGTTTATTAAAATAATTATAAACAATGATTTTGTCCCTACAGTATTATGATTCACAGCATAGTGTTTTACACTCATATTCTTGTTCTCAAAAGACCTTTAAAAGCCCTCTTGGAGACTGGAAATGTCTTTCTGTTGACCATGAGGAATGCATTTTCTAAAGAGCGTAGATAATTCTTATTTATCATGTCTAATGAAGAGAGGGATTCTTAGTATATTGGATGTGTCATTTGGCTTGTCTAATACAAAGATTGTGTCTATAAATATTGCTGAAATATCTGGCTTATTCATGTCCAAGAGCACTTTTAATTAGTGCACTGGCATTTTTGAAGGTGTTTTATAATTATGAAATCACATTTAAGCTGATTCTTGGTAAATGTGTTCTTGTCTTTTGGCCTCTGTCTCTCATTGGTCAGCATGCATTCTTGACATTCAAAGTAGGCACTAAGGACGATCAATGTTGAAGTTTCAGTGATGATTTACATTAGGTAAGAACTTATCTTTTACTTTCATTTGTATCTCAGAATAAAACCTACTACACACCAGTTGTTTTAAAATATGCATTTAAAATAGTTTTTCTTATATCAGGTTTATTTATTTTAATACTTGTGTTACTGATGGATATTTGTATTCTGTTGATATGGTGACATCTTATGATCTCATTTCTCTTCATTGGAAAAACAACTTGACTTCCCTTTTTAGCATTCACATGTCCTTTAAAAGGAATATTAAAATTTCCTTTAAAACAACACTAAAATGTATTGAAAATCGTAGGAGGTAGAGGAATAAGAACCTCATGTCACCAAGATGGGAGAAGGGACCAGACAAATATATGGAAACACTTCTATATTAAAATGTAAAATTATTTGCTTATGAAACACATGTTTATTAAACACTCATGATGGACACAGCATTGCCTTTTACATAAAATAGAAAAATGATAAAAGGTTCATGTTTTCATGTGTTTTTGTAGAATTTCTTTGGAATGAAGAAAGCATGTGCATACATAACTAATATACAAGACTGGATTTCACCATTTCCAAAAATTCACAATACATAATAGGCTATGAAATTGCAGTGGGAAAAGAAAGATCCTTTTGCTGATATATCTAAGAGAAAGACTTTGCAGTTATATTAAGCATATACCTACTTTATGACCCAGACATTCTGCCCCTAGATATTTATCCAAGAGAAAATGGAAACTTATGTTCCTCCTACAAAACCATGTACACTACTATTTGCAACAGCTGGAATTGTATCATCCAAATCTGAAATAAATGTGAATTTTCATTAACAGTGAATGAAGGTGCCGAATCTTAAGCACATTTCGGTTAGGTAAGATGACTAGGTTCTAAAGATCTGCTGTACATCAATGAGCCTATACCTAATATTACTGTACTTTGCACTTTAAAAATTGTTGAGAGTAGATCTCAAGTTGTATTTTTACCATAATAGATAAAATTTTCCCTTTACTTGTAGAAAAAGAAAAACACTGCATGAATTAATAAAATAAATAAACATGATAAAGGGACAAACTGCTGGTAAACCTGAACACAGAGATGAATGTCAGAATCACTATGTTGAGTGAATGAACCTAAAAACAAAGGATTGTATACTACTTGATTACATTTATATAAAAATACAAAGTAATCTATGGTGGTAAAAGAAAGTGGTTATTTCCTAGAGCAGGTTGTAGAGGGAAGGATGAAATATACTGGGGAGGGGGTGTTTTTCTCTTTTGATTTTGCTAGTAACTTACAGTGTACACAACTGTCAAAACTTATTGAATTGTCTACTTTAAATAGATACAATATATTATATATAAATTATTCCACAATAAACTCAAAAAAAAGTTTAAATTTCATTTATCCTTATTCAACAATTATTGCCATAGGTAACTTCTGAACATAGAAACAAGTAACAAATATGGGTTTCCTCCAGTATTCAAAAGTAGAGCATTCCTATGAAGTCTTTCGTAAGCCAAGATGGTGTAAAGCAAAGAAGCAACTACCTTGGAACATAGCTTGCCAACAGATGCCCAGAATAAATTATGATAAAGCACAAATGCTCACTGACACAGTTCAAAGCTCTGGCAGTTTGATGCTCATGTACTGAATATTGTTTCTGGGGAAGGAGCCTGGTGGCCCTTCTCTCGCTGCTTGGGATGCATGCTACCTCTATAATAGCTCCATTTCATAATAAACACTGATGCTATTTTGACTTTTCATCTTTTTTCATAAAAGCAAAAATTCTTTTTGGATTTGTTTTAGTTAGCTAAAACACATACTTATATAGGTCTTTAGTAGCAGAGTAAAGAGAACTTTCAAAAAGCAGGATATAACTATAATTAATGATAACAGTATACTTTTGATATTTTTGTGGTTGGTAGATAATTTAATTGAAAATAGAAATGAGTGATGCATTATCCTAGTTTTTATTATATTGCATGTTGTATATTTGTAGCTCTTCACATTATCAACTATTAAATCGTATTAACAGGTCAATAAATATGATAAATATGATTTTTTATAAGTTTAAAATACCACTTTTTTATAACATTCCCTATGTAATATCAAATAACAACACCATAAGAATAAAGCGAATAATATGCTACCATCAAAAAAATGAGGGAGAATCCAAATAGTAATTTGTGCAAAAAAATTTTGTTATGTGAATAGTTCAATATAATATTTAAAAAATAATACGAAAACTCAAAAATTCAACACAAAATAGCAAAAATCGCATGACATTAAAAGTATATAAAAAATAAAATGCACATTTGAATAACTTCATTGATAGAAAGCTAAGAAATGGGTTAAAAATTAAGCACAGAGAGCTTCAGTAGCTCAGGAATGACTACTATAGGAAGGACAAAAATACATTACTGAAGAGCCATTAAAGGGTTTTTAATAAAAAAAAAATTTAAACAAGATAAACTTTAGGTTTGGGAATATGCTATGGAGGTACTGAGGAGTATTCTTAACAAACTGGTAAACTTTCAGTATATTATGTTAATGACTTTTATGGTCAATCTTATTTTAACAATTTTTAATTGCTGTAGAATTGAAAAACAGGAAATTGTCTCCTACAAAGTAAGAACTCTGACATTAGACAGGAAGTTAATCTTGTTTCCTGTGGTGATTAACCTTTTGTTCTTATAAACTAAGCATATGTCCTAACATTAATGTTAAAGGAATTAATAGTGTATGTTGATGTAATTTTCTAAAAGATAAAGAAATATTCTAATGGTGAAATATTTACTTAATATTAAAAAGAATTATTTTTACTCTCTGAAGCACAATCTATAGGTTTATCTCTTTTCTCCCTTTATTTTTTGATTAATACAAAATACTAATTTGATTAATATAAAATAATGCTAAATAACTCATATTAAATATTACCTCATCATTCAGATCTCATATTAACCAAGAGATGGCACTATAACACTTTGTTTTTTGTTTTAGTCCAAATAACAAATTTGTTAAGTCAAAGGTTATATTGACAATGCATTATATATTATTTGGTTAATTAAACATTCTCTTCAGTCTACTATATTACCATCAATTATTTATCTTGCACATTGAGTTTATTATTTCACTAAATTTATATTAAAAGTATGAAGTGTTCTATCTCAAGGTTATATAATTTTAATGGACGCCCTGTTTCATTTTACAATTAAATTTAAGAAATAATCTAGCCCAATAAAGGAGAACATAAAAATATTTAAGAATCAAAATTTTATAAGTTACAATGTTTAATAAATAATAATAAACTGCAACAATGTCAGTGAAGTTCAAATTCAACATAATTTAGATTTGTGATAATGTTAAGAGTTCTTGGAATTTCCTCTATTATTATATAATTTTGGTAGTTTTAGTAGACATATTTTCATATGACAAAATTTTGAAATTTCACATCAATAAGGTATAAAATGAACCATTTCATGAATTTGATACTTAAAACCTATTTTTATATTTTAGCTTTTTTTTTTCTTATTGCATTCTACTGTATTCTTAGGTAACAACATATAATATTTGCTTATCAAAAGATCATGAAGGAAATATTCATTAAACCGAAGTTCTTGGTGCTGATGGTACGACAATAAAATCTTTGACCTTGAGGAGTTCAAAGTTTTATATAAGTCTGGTGTGTAAAATTATATTAATTTTTTAATTTTTTGTGATTAGCAGAAAACAAGTGATTGAACAAATGAAGGGTTTGTACTTTTTAAGAATTTAAAAGATATCTACCAAAATATTTAGGGGATTTCAAAATAGTAGTTATGATAGTCAAGAAAAATAACCATTCAATATACATCAAGAATCATTAAAAAAAAAAAAGGCCTATTATCCAGAAAATAAGACTTTGAAAGAGCTCAGTTATGACCATTATTCACAACTCGAGGAGGAAGAGATTCCTTCTCGGTCCAGCTTCTGCCAGTCTTCCTGTCTTATCTGAGGAAGACAAAAATAAAAAATATGTATAATCAGTAAGAGGCATCAGACATTCAAAAATATAAATCAGAAATGGTGGTGCCAAAGAAGGAGCAGAAGCTGGAAGAAAAATAAAAGCAACTCTTTTAGACAAATACTTGTGAGGATCACAACCTCAGCATACAGGCCCAATGAGAGACTGAGATTTAATCAGATGGTTGTATAATTTTTTTTTTCTATTACTTATGACTACACCAAAAGGGCTCTGGTATAATAATGGAGGATTGCAGTTGAAAAAGCTGCAAAATGCAGACTCTTCCTGAGGAGGGTAGAAAAGGAAGCCCAATGTCAACAGTAAAGACAAAAAAAAGGACACTAAAGGCATTTTGAAGTCTCTGGAACTTATAGCTACAAAAACCATTAAATATAGCCCAGCTTCTAGTTGGATTAATACAAAATCTCACTAAAAATGATAACTATGTAAGATAATTTCTGAACACTTTTCATATCTGAGAAAGATAGGGAAATCCAGGTACATGATTATCAAAAGTCCCCAAACAGGTTGAAAACAAAGAAGACTTCACTAAAATATATTATAATAAAACTATCAAAATTCAAATACAAGCAAAATTTTGAAAGCAACAAGAGAAAATAAAAAGGCTTTTCACATACAGTATGAAGACTTTTCACAT
The DNA here is from genome assembly GCA_030015415.1 of Cynopterus sphinx. NCBI lineage: Eukaryota > Metazoa > Chordata > Mammalia > Chiroptera > Pteropodidae > Cynopterus > Cynopterus sphinx. Next base: position 20,419,510 of record CM057393.1, on the reverse strand, counting down.
ATAATAATACCTAAGGCTATTAGCTGATTTCTCAGCAGATTCATTACAGGCCAGGAGAGCATGGGTTGATATATTTAATGATCAAGAAGAAGAAGAAGAGGAGGAGGAGGAGGAGGAGGAGGAGGAAGAGGAAGAGAAAGAAGAAGAGGGAAGAGGGAAGAGGGAAGAAGGAACAAGAAGAACAAGAAGAACAAAAGAAGAAGAAGAAGAAGAAAAGAATTACCTGGCAAAAATATCTCTCAGAAATGAAGAAGAGACAAAGTCTTTCCCAGATAAACAAAAGCTAAGGGAATTAATCACAACTAAACTTACTTTACAAGAAATGCTAAAGATGGGGGGTGGGAGATGGGATGGGGAGGAGTTCTTCAAACTGGCACACTTCAAGAAATTTATGAAGAAACACTTCCAGGCCAGCATTACTCTAATACCAAAACCAAAGAACATTTTAAAAAAAAGAAAGTTACATGCCAGTATCCTAATAGAACATAGATATAATATTTTCAGCAAAATATTAACAAACCAAATTCAATATTACATTAAAATGTTGGTACATTATTATCTAGTCAGATTTATTTTTGGATGCAAAAATGGTTCAACATCCACATCTCAGTAAATGTGATACAAGACATGAAAAAAGTGAGGGATAAAAATTTAATCATCTCAATAGATGCAGAAAAAGAATTTGACAAAATTCAACAACATTTTATGGAAAAAAGTAAAAAAACACTCAACAAACAAGGTTTAGAAAGAATGTACCTCAACATACTAAAGGCCGTATTGACAAGCCGGCAGGTAACTTCTTACTCAGTGGTAGAAAGCTGAAGGCATTTCCTCTAAGATAAGGAACAAAACAAAGATGCCCACGCTTACCACTTCTATTCAAAATAGTAATGGAAGTTCTAGCTAGAGCATTTTGTGTAAAAAAAAAAAAAAAAATCAAACTGGAAAAGAAGAAGCAAAATTGTCTCTGTGGGTGACATGATCTAATCTGTAGAAAACATTAAAGTAGCAAAAAATGTTAGAAATAATCAACAATATTAGTAAAGTTGATTTAGTAAAAGGACAAAATATGGAGGCTTTTTTTTGTTATACTCTAGTATTTCACTTCATGTTCTGAATGCTGGGTGGCCATGAATGACTTAATAGCTTAGTCTAGATTTTTACAGAGGATTCTATAGTGTTTTAATCATTTGGTTTGATTTGTTGTAATCTTACATTTTTTTAAAATATATTTCCTCAAAGCAGATAAGCCGAATCTCTTTTGTGAATGTTTCTCCTTTTATGAATTTAAAATTAAAAAAAAAAAACCTTTGTCAACTTAAAAAAGAAAAGAAAACTTTTTGTTTTATGATACAAAATCAACATACAAAAGTCAGCTATTTTTCTGTATACATAAACTATCCAAAAAAAGAAAGTCAGAAATAATTCCATTTACAATAACATCAAAAAGAATAAACTGCTTTGGAATAAATTTAGCCAAGGATGTGAAAGAACATGCATGCTGAAAACTATAAATTATTGCTGAAATAAATTAAAGAAGACACATGATATCCAGTGTTCATAGACTGGAAGAATGAACATTGTTAAAATGTCCATACTAAAAGTGAAGTGCAGATTCAACACAATCTCTATCAAAATTCTAGGGCTTTTTCTCAGAAATAAACAAAACAAGGCTAAAATTGAAAAGAGCCAGGAAAGGTCTCGAATAACAAAAGTGATGTAGAGTAAGAACAAAGTTACAGACAGCACACTTTGATTTCAAATATATGTTAAGGCTTTGTTAATCAAAACAGGATTGTACTTGCTTAAAAATAGACACAAAACCAATGAAATAGAATAGATAATGCAGAAATAAACCTTTGCACACAGAGTCAACTGATCTTCAAAACAGGTGCCAAGAATTCACAAAAGGGAAAGGATATGCTTTTTTATAAATATTGTTTGGAAAACTGCATGTCCACACATAAAAGAATGAAATTGGACCCTTATTTTACACTACACACAAGACCAACTCAAAACAGATTAAAGAATTAAATGTAGGATCTGAAACCATAAAAATCCTACAGAGTACCATACTGAAAAAAGGTTTCTTAACATTGGTCTTTGCAGTGATCTTTTGGATTTGACACCAAAAGCTCCGGCAACAAAATCCAAAATGAACAAGTGGGACTATATCGAAATAAAAAGCAATCCCCCTTCTAGGTATGTATTCAAAATAATAGCTGCACTCTCATGTAATTGCATGTCTAATTACAATAAGGAAAATATGGAAACAACCTAAGTTCCTGTCAATGGACAGTGGATATCGAAATTGCTATATATAGTTTTTGATTATAAAAAGACCAGTCTCATTAGGCTTATCCCGATTATTTCACAGGTTGAGCACTATTTTTAATTATAAGATTATAGAATTACTTAAAAAAAAAGAAAACCTACCATTTGCAACAACATGAATAAATCTGGAAGACATTATGTTAAGTGAAATAAGCCAAAGACTAGAAGTCAGACTCTCAGTAACAAGTGTGTACATTGTTCCTAGGTCTAGGGACTAGGAGAAGTGTGGAGATGTAGGTCAAAGCATATAGACTTTGAGTTCTAACATGAATAAGTTCTGTAAATGTAATGTACAGCATGGTGACTATAGTAATACTGTATTTATTAAATCATAACGTGTTTTATGATTAAAATTTACTAAGAGATTAAACTTCAAGTGTGGTCAAAAATAAGCTAATTATGTAAAGAGGAATTTGTTAATTAGTTTGACTGTGATAATTATTTCACAATGTATATGTGTATCAAAACATCATGTTTTGCACCTTGAATATATACAATGTTTGTCAAATATGTAAATAAAACTGGGAGGAAATCTCAAATGTGACAAATAAACTGTTATAAATGTGTTAGATACTAATCTAAATATAGCAATAAGTAGTTCAAATGTGAACAGTCTAGTTGTCTGTCTCAATTTAATCAGACTTAAGTCTAGATTTGCTATAGCAACTTAGTAATGAATGTTCAGCATACATAGGGACAAAATGAGACAACAATGACTGAAAAGGGGAAGATTCAAAGATCTAAATTCAAAAAGGGGAATGGAGATAAGGCACACACAGAAGAAAAGGGATGGCTGTATATATACAACTATTCTTTTCATATTTATAATGGTAACCACAGGTAAAAGATTTGTGTATAACTTAAAACAAGAAGGACAGGGCTAAAACCCACAAAAGCCAACCAAAATAAATAAAACAGAAACACAAAGAAAAGGAAGCTATGGAAACAAGCTACCAGAAAGCAAATGATAAAATGGCTATAAGAAGATGTCATATTTTAATAATTACCTAAATGTAAATGAATTAAACTCACAAATAAAAAGGCACAGAGTAGCACAATGGATCAAAAAATAAAACACAACGATATGTTGCCTCCAGGAGACACATCTCATCTCCAAAGGAAAATATAGAATCAAAGGGTGGAAAACTATATTTCATGCTAATGGCATTTGGAGAAAAGTGGGAGTACTAATATCAGACAAAATAGACTTAAAAATTAAAAAGATAAAGAAAGATACTGAGGGACACTTCATAATGATAAAGGGAATCATGCACTAAGAAGCCATAACGCTTATTAATATCTATGCTCCCAAAAAGGGAGCCCCGAAATATGTAAAGCCATTACTCACAGAACTAAAGAGAAATATACCAAAACACTATTATAGTAAGGGACCTAAATATCCCACTGTCAGATATGGACAGATCATCCAAACAGAAAATGAATAAGGAACATTTTTAAATGATACATTAGACCAACTAAACATAATTGACATTATATAACCTTCTATCCCCAAACAGCTGCTTATACATTCTTCTCTAGTGCACATGGAACATTCTCAAGAATCGACCACATACTGGGACACAGGGATAGCCTCAACAAATATGAGAGGCTGAAATCATACCAGCCATATTCTCTGATCATAACGCTTTGAAACAAGAAATCAACTGCAAACATAAATCAGGAAGAACCACAAATACATGGAGATTAAACAACATACTCCTGAAGAATAACTGGGTCAGAGAAGAAATAAGAAGGGAGATCAAAAGATACATAGAAATGAATGATAATGATAGTACAAAATATCAAAACTTTTGGGACATGGTAAAAGCAGTCATAAGAGGAAAGTTCATATCGTTATGGGCCTACCTCCAAAAAAAACAAAAAACTAAAAATAAAAAACAAACTCAGATAAACAACTGAACGCTTCATCTTATAAAACTAGAAAATGAAGAATGAATGAAGCCTAAAGTCAGCAGAAGGTAATAACCAAATTAGAGCAGAAATAAACAAAATTAAAATAAAAAAAAGTAGAAAAAATAAATACAACAAAAAGCTGGTTCTTTGAGAAGATTAATAAAATTGACAAACCAGTAGCTAGACTCACTAAAGAAAAAAAGAGGAAGGACACAAATAAAATCAGAGATGAAAGATGACAGAGACTGCAGAAATACAAAGAATCATATAAGAAAACTATGAAAAGTACATAACACCAAATATCATAACCTAGAAGAAATGGACCAGTACTTAGAAAAATATAACTTTCCTAGACTGAATCAAGAAGAACTGGAAAATCTTAATAGACTGATGGAAATTGAAACAATCATCAAAAACCTACAAAAAAGTAAAAGTCCAGGGCCAGATGGCTTCACCAGTGAATTCTACCAAACATTCAAATAAGATTTAAAACCTATTCTCCTCAAACTCTTTCAAATAATTGAAGAGGAGGCAGTACCTCCTAACTCACTTTATGAAGCGCCAGTATTACTCTGTACTAAAACCTGGTAAAGATACCACACACACACACACACACACACACACACACACACACACACACACAAAAGAAAACTATAGACTAATATCTCTCATGAACACAAATGCAAAAATCCTAAATAAGATACTAGTGAACCAAATACAGCAACATATTAAAAAGATTATACACCATAATCAAAAAGTGTATAATCAATTAATGTGATACTCCACATAAACAAATGAAAAAATAATCAGATGATCATATCAATAGATGCAGAAAAGCCTTCAACAAGATACTGCACCCATTTATGGTTCAAACACTTAACAAAATTGGTATAGAATGTAAGTACCTCAACATAATAAAGGCCATATATGACAACCCCTCAGACAACATTATACTTAATGGTGAAAAACTAAAACTTTCCCTCTAAGATCAGGAACAAGGCAAGGCTTTCCGCTATCACCACTCTTATTCAATATAACATTGGAGGTCCTAGCAAGTGCAATCAGGCAAGAGAAAGATATAAAAGGCATTCAGTTAGGGAATGAAAAAGTTGAACGGTCACTATTTGCAGATGATATGCTTCTCTATACAGAAAACCCTAAAGACAGCACAAGAACACTATAAGAAAGAATAAACAAATACAGTAAAGTCTGTCAATACAAAATCAACTTTCAAAAATCCATAGAGTTCCTATATTCTAAGAATAGTGTCAGAAAAAGAAGTGGAAAAAAAATAATTATTTTTTCAATTGCAACAGAAAATAAATAAAATGCCTAGGAATAAATTAAAAAAAAAAAGTGTGAAATTCCTATATAATGAAAACTATAAGACCCGACTAAAATAAATCGAAGAATATGCAAAGAAATGGAAAGATATTCCATGTTCTTGGATAGGAAGAGTCAACGTAGTTAAAATGGCCATATTACCTAAAGCTTCGTACAGATTTGTTACAATCCCCATCAAAATCCTATTGGCACTTTTTAAATAAATGGAACAAAAAAATCTTCCAATTTGTATGGAAGCACAGAATACAAATTTCCAAAGCCATCCTGAGTAAAAAAAAAAAAAAAAAAAAAAAATGAGGCTGGAGCCATCACTCTGCCTGACTTCAAATCATATTAAAAAGCGACAGTAATCAAAACGGCATGGTATTGGCAGAAAAACAGACACACGGACAAGTGGAACAGAATTGGGAGCCCAGAAATAAACCCATATTTATATGGGCAAATAATTTTCAAAAACAACACCAAACATTTATGGTGGAGAAAGTAAAGCCTTGTCAATAAATGGTTCTGGGAAAACTGGAAAGCCACCTGCAAAAGAATGAAACTAAACTGTGGTCTATCACCACACATTCAAATTAACTCAAAATGGATTAAGGATTTAATATAAGACCTGAAACAATAAAATGCATAGAAGAAAACATAGGAGCTAAACTCAAAGACCTTGGACTTAAAGAGGATTCTATGAATTTAACCTCATAGGCAAGGGAAGTAAGAGCAAAAATAAATGAGTAGGACTACATCAAACTAAAAAGCTTCTGCTCAGCAAAAGAGATTGTTAACAAAGTAAAGAGACAACCATTCAAATGATAAAATATGTTTGCAAGCAATATCTCTGATAAGGGCCTAATATCCCAAATATACAAAGAACTCATGCAACTCTATAACAACAACATCAACAACAAACAATCCAATCAAAAAATGGGCAGAAGACCTGAACAGACACTTCTCCCTAGAGGACATACAAATGGCCAACAAATATATAAAAAGATGCTCAATATCACTAGTTATTAGGAAAGTGCAAACAAACAACAATGAGATACCATCTCACACCTGTTAGAATAGCTATAATCAACAGGGCAAGTAATAATAAATGTTGGAGAGGATGCGGAGAAAAAGAAACCCTCATACACTGCTGGTGGGACTGCAAATTGGTACAGTCACTATGGAAAGCAGTATTGGGTTTCCCCAAAAAACTAAGAATTGATTTACCATATGATCCAGCAATCCCTCTACTGGGTATTTAATGCAAAGACTTGAAAACTCTTATTTGAAAAGATATTTGCACACCGATGGTCATAACAACATTATTTACAGTGGCCAGGACCTGGAAGCAACCAAAGTGTCCTACAATTGACGGTTGGCTAAAGCAGTGGCACATATATACAATGGAATATTACTCAGCCATAAGAAAAGATGAAATACTGCTATTTGCGACAGCATGGATGGACCTCAAGATAATCATGCTAAGTGAAAGAAGCCAGACAGAAAGAGTGGAAAACCACGTGATATCACTTATATGTGGGATATAAACCTAAAAGCAGTAAATGAACTAGACAAGCAAACAGAGACTCATGGACATGGACAATGAACAAGTGCTTACCAGAAGGGAGGGGAAAAGAAGAAAATTTAAAAATGTTTAAAAAATTTATGTATATATAGTATGAAAAAAATAAACTGGAATTTAAAATTAATTAATTAATTTATAAAACCAAACCTGGAGTATCTATAGTATTCTAAAAGCAGGTTTCAGAATAAGTAAGTTTATCAGGATAAAGAAGAGCATTATATTATAATAAATGTGTCATTTCTTCAACAAGATGTAATAATCCCAAATGTTTATGCAACTAACAACAGTGAAAGAATATACATGAGGCAAAAATTAATAGAACTAAAATGAAATATTGTCAAATCATTATTATAGGAGACTTCAACAGCCCTCTACCAGAAATTGAGAGATTCAACATGTAGAAAAATCTGTAAGGCTATAGTGTACCTGAATGTTCTTATCAGTCAACATGATTTGATTGGCATTTATACAGTACGCCATCCAACAATGGCAGAATACACAATCTCTTCAAGATGAATTAAATGTTCATCAGGATGAAATAAATGTTCATCAGGATAGAGCACATTCTTAGACATAAAACACCTTAACATATAACGATAATAGAAATCATACAAAGTAAATTCTCATACCATAATAAATAAGAGATCAATAGCAAAATGAAGAAAAAATTATACAGATTGGAAGGAAATTAAACTGTATTCGTAGATGATATGCTTGTTTATGTGGATAATTCTATATTTTACTTTGAACTAATAGGCAAGTATAGCAAGGTTGCAGGATAAAAGGTCAATATACAAAATTCAATTGTTTTCTTATATACTAGAAATGAGCAATTGGAATTTGGAATAGGAAAAAAAAATAGCAGAGAAGGACATTAGCTTAGTCAACACAAGAACAATCAGAATGCACTTTTTTATGCAATCTGATAACACCTAGAGTATCCAATGGAGTGCCAGAACTACACTGAAAGACACCCAGTAATTTTGTTCCCAAAATCTTCAACAAATTTTCCTGCCAATGTCCTCCTTGTCATTATAAATTATTTCCAAAGACTATTTTTGATTAGAAAAAAGCCAGTCTCATTAGACTTGTCCTGATTATTTCATAGGTGTACTACCATTCTTAATTTTCCTTGGAACTTTTCTTGAGCTTGTTTTGCAAAGATAGAACCATAAATGATCAACTTCTAAGGCCACAGAATAAACTTTTGTCTAGAATTTTTCAAAGGGATCTTGTAGGAACTTTTTCAAGGCTCTCTTTTTAGCTCTTCTCTCAGTTTTCTAGGAAACTCAGTTTAAGGAAACTCTCTTCACTAGATTTCAAGTGTAGTATTTATAAATCTGGGTAAATGTACTCTTTATGAGGCCCTCAGAATTTACCAATGCTCCTTTTCTGTACGCAGATGACCTTCCTCACTGTCTTTAATCTAGGATCCTGTAAGATACCTAATTACCAGTGCAGCTTTCCTGGAGGACTTGGTAAACCTTAACTCCATATATTGTATTTCGATTTTGTATCCTGAAACTTTATTGAATTCATTGATTAGTTCTGAGAGTTTTTTTCTGAGAGTTTTTTGGGGAGTTTTTATGAGTTTTTATATATAAGATCATGTCATCTGCAAGTGGAGACTTTTATTTCTTTCTTCCTAATTTAGTTCCCCTTTATTTTTCTTCTCCAATTGCTCAGAATAAGATTTACAGTACAATGTTGAATAAGAGCAGCAATAGTGACACACTTGCTTGTTTTTGATCTTAGAAAGGTTTCAACCTTTCACCCCTGAGTATGATGTTAGTAAGCTGTAAAGGTCACATATGACCTTTATTATGTTGTGGTATGTTATTTCTATATCCACTTTGTTAATAGTTTTTACCATGATCAATTGTTGAATTTCGTCAAAAGTTTTTTCTTCATCTGTTGAGATTATCATATCGTTTTTACCTTTCATTCTATTAATGTGATGTAGCATATTTATTAGTGTGGGTATTTTGAATCATTCTTGAATTCCCGGGATAATCCCACTTGATTGTGGTGCATGATCCTTTTAATGTATTAATGAATTCGGTTTGCTAGTATTTTGTTGAGAATTTTTGCATCTTTATTCATCAGAAATATTGGCCTGGAGTATTTGTTGTTGTTGTTGTTGTTGTTTTGTTTTAACTTGTAGTGTCCTTATCTGGTTTTGGTATCTCTATTTCTGACTGTATCATTTCAAAAACTTTTTCCCAAACATGTAGCAGAACAAAACACAATGAGTAAATAGTTTCTCTTATTTTGTTTTTATGCAGCTGAAACATAGTTACCATTAGGGTTATCTGGCTTTTTGTGTAATGTGTTATTAGAAAATACCTTTTTAAACTTTAGTAATGCTATTAGTATTTATTGAATTATGTTTTATGTTTTCTAGAAGTAAATTTACCTCTGTGACAATATGAATGAATTTTTGCCATACGGAAATCCCCAAAGACTGAAAATAAATCATCACTCCAAACAGAACAGAAAAGGAAAATATAAAAATAACTTTCATCTTTGATTTTCATCATTACTATTAACCACTTAACTGTTTAAATACACTATTCTCTATTTGGCTTCTTATCTGAGAAGAAAAAATATTAATCAGCAATATTTTAAGCAATATTAAGTGAATCATGTCCTTATGGCATAGAGGAAGTCTTATGCCTTTTAATGAGAAACTAAATTTAATGTACAACTCAAAATAAGTGACCCAAAACTCTTTACAAAATATTTTCTCTTGAATATTGGTTCTAAATACTCTTTGGAAAAGGAGACTATTTTTTCTTTTCAAAATAACAAATGTGACATTGAATTTATTCAAGATTTATAGTACCCAGTGTTCCTATGAATATACCTGTAATTTAAATGGCTAATACAAGAAATGTGTTTTCAGAAGGACAGTTTAACTGATTGATAGGTAATTAATCTTGAAAAGGGAGACTAATAAGACAGTTTCCTGTGCCATAATTAGGCTACCATTTTTTTTTTTGAAGAGCAGTATGTTCCTGCTACTTTTATAATTCATAACAAAACAATTCAGGAAAATTAAATTATTATAGTTGCTATACTTAATGTGGAAATCCTTGCTACCTAGAGCACCATAATAAAACATTAAAGTAGTTTTATTATGCAGAACTTCAAGCGTTTTGGAGAGAACAACTCCGTAGTGAGCAAAACATTTTTAAACCTCTTTGTGCTCTTAAATTTACACATTAAAACATTTGTAATATTATAATTCTTTAAAAACTTGGTTGTTTAAAAAATTCATTAACATTTTCTTTTGATTTTACTGTTAGAACATGCATCATTATAAATCATTATAATTTATCTTTTATACTTGTCTTTTCCTGGAAAAATTGACCTGAGTTAAATAATACATTTGATAGGGTGCGAGATTTTAAAATGTTACATTCCAGTCTTAGGTCTAAAATTGGAAATTCTTTAGGTCAGTATCTTATTCCAAAATTTGCCTTTAGGTCAGGAGCATTCAAGCAAAATTTTCAAACCAGACCTGTCTAGGGAAATGGGAGGTTCTCTTTATAGTAGTTCTCTATTTCCAAAACACCATGATGTTTCTCAGAAATAAAGGTAAATGTAATTTTAGCTCATATGAATTAGTGAACGTTTTACCTTCTATGGCTTGTTATTAAGTAGGTTAGGTTGTGATTAATAGATAATAACAATGCTAATGCCCTAATAATATGTGTCATTATTTTTATTCCTTGTGATTTGTGAAAGCACACATACATACCCTCAAAATCCTTGAATTGTAGTGATTATGCAATTATCTACATGTTTAGATAACTCAGGGAATCTAGTGCAAAGAAAAGAGATATATTACTGTAGATGGTGACTATATTTGCAAACAGTAATTAATGCACGTGTGTATGTATACGTTTAATTATAAATTTTTCAGACACTTTAATATTTTTACTAAATTGTGAATTATTTGAGGATAAAAAAATGAACTGTTTACTTTTAATCCTCATCAATTTTCTTCTGGCTAAACAGTGCTTAAATCATCTGGTTTATTTGCCGGTTTGTTTCTTCCAAGTAATTACCAAATATATCTATCAATAGCTATAGTTTTGGTAGTCATACCTGCTTTCTCCCCTTTTAGACAAATTATGTTCTGCATATATTTATATATATATATTTATTCTGGGACTTTTGCTATACGAAAGAGTGTGTTTCAGACCATGAGATTTGATGTAAAGTTAATAAATACTCCTACATTTATTGGAGAAATACTTGAATGTTGTAGATTATAACTTATTAAAATGTGATTAGCTTATGGAAATATAAAAGTAAATTTTCAAGGTATAAGAAATAGAATAAAAAGTAAACAGTGAATTTGTTGTTTTAAGGCCTCATTTTCCTTTTGTTACACATTAAAATTATTTTGTTTTATCAATAAAAGTAATACTATGATTAATGTCTTTCTACATGCTGTTTTGATTTTTTGACTCTTTCATTATGCTAGACTCCTTTGGGAATTACTAAGATAGTGGGATTGAACCTATTTAAGCCTCTTGAATGGCAAATTTATCTGAGAATTTACATGCTCAGCATAGTATGGTCATTCTCATTGATCCTTGAAAATTCTGCATTTGCTATATTTTGGTATTTGATAATTTTATAAGTAAATCTACTATTTCTTTGCATTTGATTTTCTAAGATTGGTCATATTCAACTTCATCAGTCATTTGTAATTTTTTTCCTAATTTTATTAACTTGTAACTGCTATTGTTATGTCCCTTAGATCCCTTTCAGAGGTTACGCGATTTCTTCAATCTTAAACATTACTACTCAAAAGTAAGCATGTTATGTAAAACGTACTGTAAAGCATTTCTGCACAGCCCTAATTTTTCTGTTTCCCGATGTTTCTTACAGATTGTTTGACTACCCAAATTCTACAATTCATCATTGTATACTCACCAGCATGTATTACTTAATTTGCTAACAAACTCAAAATCTTTTAGAGGATAGCTTCTTATTGATATAGAACTCCATCTGGAGTCAAAAGCTTTCTACAAGGTAGATCCAGCCTCTCCCCGCTCCCCGCATAGTTTATATCTTATCACACATAGGTTTTGCTGTCTTGGAATTAGATTGCTAAACCAAAAACCCTGCACCCATCTTCCCCTCACCTTGTCCAGTAGCTCCCACATTCATGTCTTTGCTGATTTTATCTCATTCTCTGCTTTATGTTTTTATCTCTAAATGAAACTCTGTAAATAATTTCAAATTCCACATTTCTTGATGTAAGCTAACCTTATCCAAAGAGTTTCTGGGCACCACCATTACTGAATTTTTTCCATAAGATATTAGCCATGTTCTGTCTCCTGTAAGGTAATCTGCATTACCCTATGGATCAGCTCTTTAAAGGCTGGCCCTGCCCCATTTTCCTCATGAAACTGTGGAGTTTTGCAAACAATAGAGTCTTGATTTATATTTGTTCAATTGAATTATACCTTCTTGGTTGCTGGTAAAATTCAGTTTTGTTGCAAACATTAAGTCCTTCATCAAATAATCTCAAAACTTCTCTTGGGGTTTTATATTTGTTTTTCAGAGTAAGCTTTGCAGTTATTATTATTCTGGCTTAAAAAACACATTTACAGATATTCTTTGCGGAGGGGGGGATGCCTTTTGTAACCTAACTTTGAATCACTTTGTGGACTGGGCAACAAAACCTCAGAAACACAGGTAATTTAGAAGATACTTCTGAATTTTAGGGCTTCTAATAGTATCTATATATTTAGAGAGGTTTAACTTTGTTGATTTTGACTTTAGATGAAAATAAGAAGGAATGTTAACAATGTCAATGAGAAGTGATCTTTGGAGACTTTAATATAAAGGCACAGAAAATCCATAAGGCATTTCAAATGCAAATTGTTATTTCTATAGTATTTAAGAGTGAAATACAAGTAGTTTATGTTCTGCAATAATTTATATGGCAGTTTATACTTTTTATAGCTTTACCTATAATTACAGCTTAATGTTTATTGTTTTATCCATTTTGCCTCATTTTATCTTTAATGTCATTTATTAGGTAGACAGTGTTTTTAATTTCCATTTTACAAAGAAGAAAGCTATTTATGAAGAGGTAATTTAAGCAAAATTCACAGAAAACTGAATATTGAAAATGAGTACATCTAGTTTAGTACTTTGCTATTGAAATTGTGGTTCATAGATGAAAAGTTTTGGCATTCGTTCTTGAACATGCAGGATCCACTTCAGATCTATTGATTCAGATTCGCTTTTTAACAAGATGTTCGTGTGATTCCTTTGCACATTAAAGTTTGCAAAGTGCCAATTAAATGTCTTGTCATACTCTTTATCTGTTTTAAAATGTAGATTTTCTTATTAATATGGTATGTTAAGGCCAGTAGATCAGAAAACAAAGATAGTTTGTTACTCAAAATTCCCAAAAGGAGGGGACATATCATGTGATGCAGGGGGCCACACAGGGAAGCAGCAGGGTCTATCTGAAGGCACAAGGAGTGAGGGGAAAATGTGGGCAAGAACCTTAATTGTAGTCAGGGACTTTCAGGGCTGCAGCTATTCCAGAAATAACCCCATGAGTTATCATCTGATTTGACATTGGAATTTGGGCACAGAGAATAATGAAGGCAGAATATCTGCCCTAATTTACCTGATTTCTGTTTCCTCACCTCCTAAACTTCATTCAAGCCTACCAGTTCTCCTCATCAGAAGATAAGAACTAAGAAGCACTTGGGACACTTTTATTAAAAGATATAGAAGAAGAATATAATGCACCTGCCACTTAGGTTATATCAGAATTAATGAAGTTAGGGGAAACTATAGAGCCACATGGTGCCAGCTAAAGAAAAATAACAATGCCATCCACTTACCTAGTACCTACTGTTATGCTATATACCACATGGACACTAGTACACTGAATCTTGACATACAGATATGAAAATTGAGGCTTAAGAAGGTTTAGTAACTGACTAAAGTTATTACATGTTAGAAAGTTAGTGTTAAATACCATAGCCATCTGACAAAAGCTCATGTATTCTCCTATATGTTCATCTTTAGTGCCACAAAGTGGATGACAATGCTTGAACAGTTTATATATTGTAAGAAAGGACTTTTCCTTCCTTATTAAGGAAAAGGTTGATCTCTATGAGTTCATTGTTCATTAATTCATTGTGATAGCATCAATAAGAGAGAACAGTTTCTTGATTTTTCTGAAATGGCCAGGGTTCAACATTTTTAGGTCAGCTTACTTTCCTTTTGTCATGTTCAAAGCTAAATTATTTATGAAATCTGGAATGTCCACAGGACTGCTTTTGCTTGGCTTATCTAGGTTGAGAAATATGCGATATAATTTAGATATAACACTTAACTCAGGATAAAAAAAAATGTTACAGAGATGTATAAATATGGGAGAGAAGAGTTTATGTGGAATCATAAAAGGATGTCTTAAATTTTTGTTGCTTTTATTGAGATGTAATTTGCAGACAATAACATTTACCAATTTCTGTATAATTCAATAATTTTATAAATATATACTGTCAGGTATAGTTGTATCAGGTTTATAGTTTATAGTAAAAATTAAATTATGAAAAATATATACATCTGTTTGTCAGATATATTGTCTTAAGCTAAAATTTACCTTCTACTATAACATGGAATCATGTATTTTTCTAAGTAGCTAATATGCTAATCAAGATTTTTATATTTTTTATAATTCACATATTTCCCTTACATTTAATATATAATTCTTACTTATAAACTGTTAGAACAACTCTGTACTATACCAATTTAAATTTCTCACGAAAGGATTGTGTAACAGACAAAATGCATTATTATGGAAGAAAAATACTATATTAGGTTGCAACTACATTATAATAATTGTTCAAAATAAGATAGTCATTAAATGCAAAATATAAATATCTCATTTAAAAAACATATAAATATACCATATTGACCTAAGTTGTTTTTCTCAGACTGTAGCTTCCAACAGAATCACCTCGAAGGCGCGTAAAATAACATATTGGTGGATCTTATCCCCAAGATTTCCTCCCAGCATTTCCCAGGCTATGTTGACGTTGCTCTTAGGACCATAACCAGGAGCCAACCCATTAAAAACATGATTGTTTTTGAGGCATTTAGCAGTTGTCAAAAATGCATTTCTGATGTCTGTATTTAAAAAAGGTTTCTTTAATAGGTTTCTCATAATTTAAAAGACTGGAATGAATGATAAATTACTTAATTAAAATAATAATCGAAAATGTGACTATTATTCTGTAAAAGAAAAAAAACCTCACAAAGTTCCAGAATAGTCCACAGCACTTCGGGATAACCATTTCATTTAAATAGTTTCTCAATAAAAATGCCTTAGTTCCAAAAATACAAGCAGTGACATCCAAAGGCAATTCAGAATAATATAAATCTATTGCATTGTTTACATAACTCTTAAGGACTCTCTCCTCTTCCTTTAAGAAACCCCTGAGGATACATGTTGTTTACTTTCTTTTACTCCCCCTGTTTTTTAACATTCAGATTTATACATTTTAAAATTTTCTGTCAGTTTTACAAAAAATATGATCTTGTATCTCATATAATTTTTGAACTCTTAACTAGATTAATTGTCATAGAACTTTATGTCTTTTATTTTCTTTCTAGTATGCTTGAAATAGATATCTCTAAATAGATAATTGAAGAAATTAATTTTTCTTTTGGGGGTATTTTTCATAGCCAGAAATTAATAAAAGTTAAGGTTAAATTTTAATTACATAGAAATTATTTGGAATGAAATCTGTAAAGTGATGCCAAAAGCATTGCTATAAAAGAGTGACTATCTCATTTAAGAACCTATTTTTCATTTCCTATGAGATCATACTCTTCATCCATCATACTCGTCATAGTAATAAACCCACCTTCTCCGAAGCTGTCCCATTGCTTTTCCTACTTTTCAGTAACATTCACGACATGATGATTTACAAATTTAAATAAATCATCCCTTATCTCTGCAGAACTTTAAATGTATCTGCTTTCCTCTCACACATCAGATGTTCTCATCTTTCCCTTCTCCACTTAAAAATAATCTGCTTGTTAATGAAGGATTAATTTCTGTTCTAAATGCTCAAACGAATTATCAACAACATGTTTTTCATCTTTCTGAAACTTTATAGAGATTATTTTTCTTAAAATATGTTTGGAATTTGGTTATATTGAACTTTATAAGTTTTTTTTTAATTCTTTGTTACTTCTTATATACATATTACTCTCAAAACAGTATTAATTTCTCAAAATTGGCTTTATGTCATATGCAACATTTGTGTCTATTATAGTTCTTAGCAATTGCCAAAATTAACAGTCATCAAAAAACTCATATTAAATTAGTTTAGGAATTAGTCTGTTCATGTGAAATGACAGATTCGAGTAATTTGTCTGGGAAAAATTAAAATACAATTCTTTAAAATAAAAGTA
Source organism: Cynopterus sphinx (assembly GCA_030015415.1). NCBI lineage: Eukaryota > Metazoa > Chordata > Mammalia > Chiroptera > Pteropodidae > Cynopterus > Cynopterus sphinx. Next base: position 20,402,877 of record CM057393.1, on the reverse strand, counting down.
CTCCTCTATGTGTTAAAAGAGAATAAAAGAAAATAGACTTAAGTCATGATGTGAAACATGAGTGATAAGACAAAGAAGGGCTGGATCTTTGGAAGTCAGAAATTTTAATGCGTTTGTGGACACTCCTTTGTAAGTTTTTAAAAGAAGGTATATTTTATATCTTGAAATTATTTCTGCATGGTTCTCTTGTTTGGGGAGGTATCCATTAGTGATCTCTCTAGATTTGTTCTATTCCTGCAATTATGTGTTTTAAACAAATTGCAAGATTGCTATTATCTTTGTAGAAAATTGAAGGAAGCTGAATTAAAAAATGATCAAGATAACTTTCAGAGTATTATATTTCATCTCTAAAATTACTATAGTGTGTTTTTAGATGAAGTACATGATTTGCATAATAATACAAGAAGGCTGGCCTCAAAGTCTGTCACTTACTACGACATCAGTCTCATCTTTATCCTGTAATACATAATCAACTTAAAATTAGTAATTAAAAAAGTAATTATTGCATTGAATGTTCAATAATAAAGACTATTTTTTTATTTGACTACAATAGAGGGAACGCCAGGAATAATCTTGCAGCATTTTCAGAGATTTAATGACTTGACTTTATACTTTCTATTCTTGCTTAAAACTGTTAGAGTGCTTACTAAATTGTATATTCTGACACACGGTATCAGGTCAAATTACTCAACATTTTTTTCTGCAAAAAATTGGTGATGCTGTATTTTGGGCAAAGAACAACAACACCCCTCTCTCCCTCTCTCTCTCTTTCTCTAAATACACACATGCACACACACACACATGCACACACACACAAAATATGATCCCACACACATGAACATATTGGGAGGACTTGTAGGCTAATTTATTATTTGTGACTAATTGAAACAGAAAAGTTTATCATAACGAAACCTGATGTATATTTAGCTTATAATTAGGGGCACATTTGTATGTCACATTAGTGTGGTGGAGTTTTTATGTTGTCTGGCAACATTTAGGTAGCATGCTACACTGCATCGAGTTAGACAATGTATAAAATACTCTATAAGATGATTGTTTTCAGATCTGACAGTTCCTGACAATCTTGATCGTTTGTAATCCAATTTACTAAAGTTTGGCTAGTATAAAATCCATATGCTTTTAATGATCTGAATACTTATAAACTATGCATTAGCAGTTGGAGTAAGTATATATTGTTCATTTGACAAATAAGATTGCTAATGATGGGTGGCAAGGTACCTGGGTTGAGTGTTAATCAGTATTTGACAGCATTATCCAAGAGAAGCTGGAAAATTTGCCAGTCAGAGAAAACTTTTTCGAGTCTCTGAGTATAGGGGTGGCTATTAGAGGGTCATGGTTAAATGCAATTGTATGTAAAGAAAGTGAGGGATGAGACTATAAATGGAGTTAAATAATCTGGAGTTTCCGGCTAGTTCAGACAATTTTGTTTGAGAAAATGGCCCATCTTGTGGGAAAAAGTCACAGTGATTACTGACAAGCCAGTTTAGCTTTATACTGCATGACCTTTCCTGTGGCCACATGTGCTTGGACCAGTGTGGACACCTAAATCAAGGTCAGTTCAATTTTATGCATGTAAGCGGAAGCAATGGGATTCTGTCTCAGAAAATTACATTAAGATATTCACATTCCAAGTGGTAGCCCATAAATGGATCTTGGAACAGAATGTCAGGGCTGGAGTAATCATATTTGACCATGTACAAGATGATGGGTTGAGAGAAAAAACAATCCTTCATAGAGAATCAGTGGATTCAAATATTCAAAGTAGATGTGCCTTGAAAGAGCTTTGAAAGAAACAGCTATTTGTTTATATATTGTGTATTCCTCGTAGAACCTACTAGAGATTTACATATACTTTTTTTAAGCCTACAGCACCTGGTATTCCTAGGTGGTCTTTCATCCCAGTACTAACCAGGCCCAACCCTGCTTAACTTCCATGTTCAGATGAGATTGGGCACATTCAGGGTAGCATGGTCATAGACTACATATACTTTTAATAGGGATTTAAACACTTTATTGCATGACTTCATTACTTTTCCATAGGGATAGTGTATCGTTTATTCATTTCGTAGGAAGCCTTGGGATTAAGAAATTCAAGTACATTTTTAGGGAGAGAGACATTTGCAAATATTTTTGGTGAAATGATATGATGTACTTACTACTCAACCCCTATTGCATACATACATACCTACATAATTATAATTATCATGACTGAATTATCTATTTTATGTAAAAATATGTTATGTATACACATAATACATACATATACTATTATTTATACACATATATCCTGAGTATTTTATTTCGTCTTTAAACTCTATCTCACCTACTATGTGTGATCCCTTTTAAAATTTCAGTTCAGTGCTTTTAACCTTTGCAGTGCTCCTTTGAACCTGTCACAGGCATGCATGTGACATTTGCTCACACACAAATTTAGGGAACCCTCTTCTCTGGATATCTGCCTCATGGAGGTTTCTCAGACTTGTGTCTGATTGTTGCACTGTATTCCACTCTAAGACTCACCATAGTTTATTGATGAAATACGCTAGTAATAGACATTTAAGTTTTCTCACTCCCCGATAACAGTATGTTTATGCATTTCATTATCTGACTACTGATAAATTGTTCTCTAGAATGACTGTTTAATTTTATACTCTGGCATAATAATATAAATTTACTAATTAATTGACTTTATTTTTTTTCATGCATGACAGTGTAAGCCTCCTGAGAAAAAAATCATTTAGTTTTGTTCACCTTTGCTTCCAGAGCACTAACACCATAGTATCAGAGATAGAGAAGACACTGAATAAGTAGCTGCAGGAACAATAAATAAATGTAATTTCTGGTTACAAGTCAATAAAATATTTGCTGTTTTTTAAACTTTGCTTTCATCAGTTCTTTTAAAAACATGAACTTAATGCTGAAAATATACTAGAAGTTTTAAGATTGACTTATCTTGTAAGAATACATTCATTTAATCTAAACAACCACAGTAATACCGAATGCTGGAGAGGATGTGGAGCGACAGGAACTCTTATTCATTGCTGGTGGAAGTGTAAAATGGTACAGCCACTTTGAAAAAAACAATTTGACATTATTTTTATAAAGCTAAATATAATTTTCACATTACAGTTCAGCCACTGTGCTCCTTGATATTTACGTAAAGGAGTCAAAACCCAGTACACAGATATTTATCAACTTTCTTTAAAATTATCAAAGCATGGATGCAACCAAGGTGTCCTGCACTAGGTGACGGTATATCAATAAATTGTGGTAATCAGTACAATAGATTATTATTCAGTGTTGAAAAGAAAAAGCTATCAAGATCTGAAAAGACATGGAGAAACCATAAGTACATATTACTGAGTGAAAGCAGCCAATCTGAAAGTCTACATATTGTATGATCCAAGTATATGACTTTCTGGAAAAGGAAAACTATAAAGACAGTAAAACAATGATTTTCACATGTTGGGGCATAAGGATTAATAGGTGTAGCACAGAAGATTTTTATGACAGTGAAAATACTCTGTATGATACTACGATGATGGATACATTTATACATACATGTATACATTTATTCATACATTTATACATTTATAAATTTTGTCCAAACTCAGAATATGCAAAATACCAAGAGTGAACTCTAAAGTTAACTATGAGCTTTGGGTGATTTGGCAAAGCAGGTTCATCAGTTGTAACACATGTACCAATCTAGTAGGGGTGTTGTAACAAGAGCGGCGCATGCTTGGGGCCAGGGGATATATGGGACATCCTTGTACCTTCCTCTCATTTTTGCTGTGAAATTTAACCAGCTGTAAAGAAGTGAAGTCTTAATTCAAAACAAAACAAAACAAGTCACTAGGCTTCAGTAAAAGAAACCTATGGAGTTCCTTAATATATTTCTCTTAATTAGCTTAAGAGAGTGTTGAAAACGCATCATCAACTTTTTGTAGAGTGATTGGGGACTGAAGAAAATAAGATATGGGTAGCAGCTATTGCTGATAGAAAATTAGTAAGATTAATACAAAATATCTGTTGACAGACAAATTAAAATAATTTTATTTCCAAAAAATAGTTTACTCACTGATCACAAATATATCTAGAGAATGAGGAGTCTTGGATTTTATAATATTACTGAGACCAACTCATTCTCTGTGTCCAGGAGCATCTGTGGGCTATCTTGAGGTGATGCCATGAACAGTGCAGATTGCTGACATCAGTGTAATTGGTCTGAATGAGCACAAGTGTCTGGGGTTCAACTATGTTTTCACTTAAAAGGAGAAGTTTCCTTTGGAAGTTGTTTCAAAACAGACACTTCTTCTTTTCGATATAAATGTAAATAATGATTCTAATTTTACGTTTTATAGAGAATATTACTTTCTCTATTTTCTTATTGGTTGTTATAAGACCCTAACAAAACCAGTTGTAGCATAGGAAACAGAGATGTAGAGTTACTTAGCTCACTTTTTGCTTAACCTAAGTGTTCATTTTAGAAAGGTAAGAGTTTTAAGGACAAAAATTTATTTCAGCAGAAGCTCTTTATGAACAATAAATATGGTTTGCATTGTATAGCATGAATAGGTGGACCATAAGATTTTTATTTTTTTCCAAGTGTATGACTTGCTAGATATATTATTAGAGTTTCTATAGTCATTTATTTATTGTTCTGATATATGGATTGGAAGTATTACATCCCACAAATTGTAACTGATTTTTAAACTACTGGTTACAGAATATTATTATAAATGCCTTCCTTCTCTAATTGTAAGTCATGTTAGCATTGAAAAATACTCTCGTCAAAGAAAATTTATGGATTTAGCATCCTATAATTAATAGAATAATTGGTACACATGGAAGAATGAACTTATTAAAGTCATGAGTAGATAATTGGAGGTAGAGCAAGCTTGACATTGAAAGTTTATTTTAAACTACTATCTCAAAGATTTTATCTGGAGTTTTACCTATGCACTTTGAGTTTAATAACAGTACGAGACATCTCTTAGACACATCATCAAATGACATTGAAAAAAGATGGCTCTTGTCAATGACAGCCTGGTTTTAGTGACTAGGGAATTTATTCATTAACAGAGTCCTGACATGTATTGATCTTCAACTTTCTATTTTTAATTTCACAGAATATAGAATTCCTATGGCATGTGTGAATGTATGTGAATGTACAGATTATCTTCATGTTGATATATATGAATGTGTGTTTAAGTGTATTCATGTGTAGATGTTCTTTCTAAGCGATACCTCTGTAAGAACATTATTGTGTTCATAAATTATGTAAATATGATGATGTATGACAGGCTATTTTGTTCTATTTTCTGGAGGAGAAAAATATCAACCTACCCACTTATTCTAGATATTTAAATTTTAGTTTTCAGAACCCCGATCTACACTCTAACACAACAAATTCATACTATTTCTATTTAGTATACATACAATATGAACAACCGTATGTCAGCCTGGTATGAAAGGCAAAATTTTCTGAGGAAAAATAACTTTCTAATGCATTTTTCATATTTAGTTATATAAATATGTATATATATGCATATAGGTATATATTTTTATAAACTTCTATAAAGTATTTACAATATTCTGTTTTAAAAAAATCTTTAGATACGTTTTTACTCAGAATAGATTATGTCATGCTAATTTAACAATTTACATCTCAAATAACAGTAACTTAAAACCATTAAAGTGTTTTTTTTCCTCACTCAAGACAGTTTAATGCAATTTAGTGGGAGATTAGACCCGCAGTTGCTCAGGAGCCCTGCTGAAGGTCACTCCAGTGCTTCAAATCTGAATCATTTGGAGCATTTTTGGAGTCTTTTACCAGTCTGGCCTAAAGAAATTCATGACATTCTGGTGGTCAGAACTAGTCACATGGGCCCAAATAACTGTCAAATGTTTGAAAACCTGGAATTTCTTTTTTTCAAAAAATAGAATGATGTATTTTATGAGCTGACTATCTTTTTCACACCGTATCCCAACTTTGGCTTCTGTACATTTGGAAGCCTTGTCCTAACAAGGGGATTAAAATTTAGCCAGGCAATTCCATAAAGTTTTCATGGAATACTGCCAGAGCCTTTTAAAGTTCTTATGCCTAGGGACTTGGAGGTGAGAAAAGGGGTCACGATACTGTCTGGCAAAGGCAATTGGCACTGGATAGTAAGAGAGCACAGGCTCTTTTAAATAAAATAGAGATAGTAAATACATGTGAAACTCTAATGATTTTGTAGGTTTCTCCTGGTACTTTCTCTTTCCAATAGAACTATGAATGGCACATACAACAACTGCAACCCAAGAAATTTATGAAAATGAAATGTCCAGAGCCTCTAGGGAAGAAAGTTTTGTTTAACACTCAAACAATCCACCGAGACCTACCTAGATGATAGCTGAGGAGAAGAGGAGTTCAGAATACTGAAAAAAAAAATTCTGACATTTGTTAAAATGGTAAGGAAGAGTTTATTCAAGACTATTGCCATCTCAACTCCAAATACAGCAAAGACAGCTATGAATTTATAGCCAATGAGCAGAGTGAGGGAGTCGGTGAGTGGAAAATTATTACGAGGAGATATCAAGGGTGGGAAGATTTTTTGCTAAACCAGCAGCAGGATTCATGCTGAAGGCAGGTGGATAACTTACACATTGAAGATGGAGGATAGGGAAGTTGATCAGATATTAAGAGTGATCAGATATCAGAGGTGATCTGGTAGGATTTCTGCTAAAGCTAGACTTGACAAGGATGGATAAAGAAGCCCAAGGTTGAGGCTTAGTCAAGAAGAATGTTCAGAGGACAGATTAGACTGGGGCTTCAAATTTTATTAAAGAAGCTATAGTTACACCCCCCTGGGTGGTGAAGATTAACTGGGGAGTTCAAGCCAGTGCTATTTCATAGTCACCAGGCAAGGCTAGAACAGTCCTCTGGGGCTCAGCTCAACCGAGGCTGGCAGCAGACATTGGACAAGAGTGAGATTGCTGCCGCAGGAACTGTTAGAACTGAGAGCTGGAAAAGCTTCCTTCTCTAGGAACCTAGAGTCCTTTTGTGTGTAGCTCTTGCTGGCTGATGGACAAGACAAATGTTCGTTGACTGGGTCTCCTTAGAATATTTTTTTGTGATTAAAATAAATGATCACACAGTTTTCTAATAAAATATAAGAAGTTATATTGTTAAAAGGAACACGTTTTTAAACAATACAAATCTATTGATAGACTTTTTTTTATTTTTATCTAAAAATAGACTAATATTGTGTATAGTAGCCTAGATTGAAAATATGAAATTGTCTTTGAAATCACCTCAAAAATAACAAATGTGCCTTACACATTGTCTTCACTAAGTTAATGTGAATATGCAAATTGTCATCACAGTTGACAAACACTCTCATTGACAAAACTGGAGGCTCCTCTGCGCCTTCTTTTCATCTCAGGCTTGTCTTTTGGTCTTGTCTTTAGCTTGCCTAGTTTGGCTGCAGCAAGAACTGTGCTAAATCAGTTTAGACAAAATACTTTATCCCGAATATTTGATCACCCTTGATATCTGATCAAATTTCTTATCTCCTACCCTTGATATCTGTTCATCCTGGCCTGCCTCCAGCAAGAATTTTAAATTGGTTTAGCAAGAAGCTCTCTATCCTTGATGTCTCCTCTTAGTAATTATCCATCTACTGACCACAGACTGTGTTCCTTGGGTATAAATCTTCACTTTTCCTTGTTGTATTCTATATTGTGTCCTATTTCTTTCTCTTATTATGATAGTCTTGACACTGATTGTATAATCCTGAATAAAGTCTTCCTTATCATTTTAACAAATAGTTTAAAAAATATTATTCATATATGTTTACTGCATTTTAATCAATCTTCAATATTCACCATAGGGTAAGATATGAATTTGAAATATGCTATTAATTTAATAAACTTCAATTGAAATATAAGATCATTGAGTAAACTGAGGACATAATTAAATATATTCTATCTTCATTAACTATGTTGGGTTTATCTAAAAGCTCACAATGTTATTTAATTAATAATACACAGATGAATACTTTGCAATAATTTAGTAAATCTGTACAAAAAGAAGCTATGTTAAATAAATTGTTCTACTCCATTTATTTGAGGGCAGAAAACACATGATAAAAAATTTCTTGACAAAATATAGTGGTTATAATTCCTAATTAAAGAACAACATTTGGGGGCATGTTACCATTGCAGGTGAAATTTGTCTAAAGTGAATTTTGCATCTTCATGTCCCTTTAAACATAGCATAGAGAAACTTTTATTGAAGACTTTATCCCTCCGCTATTAACATTAGTTACTCGGCAGGTCTGTGAAACAGAAATGCCCATGGCAAGCCCTTGGACTCTGCAACCATCAATAATAGACTCTACTATGGTCTTTATGTGTCTATCATCTTCTTTTTCATATTTTTTCTTTTCTGGTATTCTTTGCTGTTTTCAGAATTTGAACTGTTTATAATCTGCTGCTTTGCTTCACACATAATTGTCAAGTAAATGTACTTCAGTTTGCACACATAAGTTTGGAGTCTGTGTTCCAGGTAGTTAATCTGAAACAGATATAAATCTAAAAAACAAAGCAAGTAAGGCATTATAGGCACCCATTACGAGACTCATAAATGTTATCTTACAAATAAGTTTTTAATCTTTCAGTGATCAATGTTTCTAAATGTTTTGATCAGTACATCAATTATTAGTCAAGCAGAAACTTGAAGTCAGTTCCTTTTTTTTAACTTTACTCAATCTTTGCAATTATTAATTAAATCTACTGACCCAGAAACTTGTAAATATAGTGGAAAGTCTAATGCTAGTGACTGTGCTTCCCAAATTTATATTCGTTATGGTATTAGAGGTTTCAATCTTATCTTAAACAAAACACAAGAAGAAGTCCTGGCCAGATGTGTGTCACGTTCTTTCCTTACAAAAGGTAAACATATGCAGTATGAATATCTTTCACTAGACTTATCATGGAAAAAAAAGGTGTTGGTAATTTTGTGAGACTGTAATATAGGTTAGGCATTATTCAGGGGTTTAAATTTCAAATACCAAATTAGTAGTCATTGTTTATACTGTAGAAGAATGTCAAATTGTAATTTTGATCATTTTCTTAAACAAAAGTTTCCTAGATGTTCTTTTATAAGTGGATATTATAAAAAAAAATCTCAAAAATGTACCTCTTGAATTATCCAATTCTGATGTATATGATTCAAAAAAAGTCCCAAGCCAATGAGACTGAATTACTATTTATCATAGATATTAAATTAGCAGCTTTTATTTCAAGCATTGGCCCTAAAACTGAGATAAGACTCTTTCCACAAGATCAGTACAATACACAGAGTACATTTTTTAAAGAATTTTCAAGTGTCCAGACTATAAATTGGTTCAGGAAAGAGTGTGCTACTTCACATCCCCACCTAAGGACTTAAGGGTTCTGGGGGAGTAAGGAGTCTGTACTTGGAGGAAATACACTAACATCAAGCTTTTGAAGAAGCATTATTAAGGAACAGTCAGAGAGAGCCAGATATTGGCCATAGGGTAACCAGAGTTTATAAGATGCCTCAGAAGACGAAAGAATTTCCAGTAGTAACCAGTGCAGGTTTAAGGCAGTTTTTAATCCAGAGTAATTTTGCACCACTAAAGTACTTTTGACACATTCATTCACCTATTTATGAATTCACTCTATAAGTATGTACAGTATACATGTTATATAAGTGAACTGTAAATAGTTTCTGAAGGCCTTCATAGCCCTATTCTATTTCCTTTCAGTCTCTATTAGAAATGTTTAATGTAAACAGAAAATACAGAATTCTATAGGACTTGCTTGGACTGTTTAAAGAAATTTGTATATTTTGATTTTTTATTTTAAACTTTTAAATATTTCCATTTGTTAAAAACCTTATCCATATTAAAAGAAAACACAGCTTTTAGTAAAATCATGATTACTAAAAATGCTCTAAAATTGTTTTTAAGGATAAAAACATAAGACATGTATTAAAAATACCACACAAAGGCCCTTACAGACTTTAAGTTAGATAATAGTCTAAATACTGAAAGTTAACCATGTAGATGCACTGATGCTATAAAAGCAAAACAAAAGATAAAAATTGCTATTTTTGATATTTTCCAATTTAAAAATGTTCTACTTTTGAAAATTTTTATAATCATAATTTGGGGGGGCATTGAGGGTTTAGTGATATTTAGTCAAGGGAAAATAACTGGATGAAGAGAAAACATAAAACAAAAGTAATTACTGAGCTTTTGTGTTTATTTGTAATTAACCAAAATATAGTTTTAAATATATAGGTGATAAATTTTTTCTATATTGTATATTTTTATGACCAGTCTCAAACCCAAAATGAAAAACAATGTAGACTCCATAATATAAAAATTTCATTTTAGACACTATATTTGTTTTAAAAAAGCTAAAGCTGAAATGATATGAAGGTAGGCTTCATATGTAAGTATAGTGACATAGAGAAGGTTATTAAAGTAATTTTGGAAGAGAATAATGGGAGCTCTTTAATAATGAGAACAGTGCAGTGGAAATAGTTGAGGGTTTCTGGGTGACCAGGTATAAATTCTAGTTGTGTGTTTCTTATGTTGGGAGGGAACCCTTATTTTTTTTTTATGGATCATATTACAGACAGGGTCTTACATCAAATATCATAAGTAAATGTGGAGCATAAGGTTCAATTTGCAATAGTTGACATCAAGAGGCTATTCCTAATGAGAAATTAAGATGTGAACAAGAATGACCTTGACATTTTATTGATTGTGTCACCAGATAAAGCAGGAGTAATTCTTAATAATTTTAAAACTGTGGTTTTTTTTTTTGAAAAAAAAAATACAAAGTAGAATAGTTGGAAAGTCAAAAGTAATTTTAAACTTAGCATAAAGGTTAATTATTAATGTTATCAGAATTTAGGATAGGAGTGGAAAAAATCTATAAAGATTGAGTAAATTTTGTCTTAACTTAAGTAAAGAAAATATTTTTATTTCCAAAGTCACAAGAATATTTTTAAGATTTAATTATGAAAATCTGGATTGATCTATAATGATAGATCTTACTTTCCACATATATTTCAATAAATAATGAGGTCATTATGCTAGATTCAACTAAAGAACATTAATGATAAAGAACCTTTATTGTACTACATAGGACAAATAATTTTCTTAGCATTAAGGCATGGGGTAGCAGGGGTAAGGACTTAGGCATTACTGGTTAGACCATGGTATTAGGCAAGCCCTATGTCTGTGGGAGTTTGGGGTTAGGCATTTCCATTACCCACACATGCTGCAACTGTAGGCTAATACTGATGTGTCTTTGTCGTAACTTGCATGGGACATACACCTTTTTTCTCCCCAGCAGCAGGAGGCTTCTCATGGTCAGAAAGCAAGGCATTAGCCTGCCCCCTTTCTAGGAATAGAGAGCTTTTGGTTTTACTTTTTATTATTTTTTTATTCAAGAGCCTCAATGGATTGTCTCCTTTGGCTGGAATCCTGGTTCTGATGTGTTCTCACAGTGACTTAAAGCTTTTGTTGTATAAGGAAGAAAGATCTAGAAGGGTTTCCTGCCTTTTCATTCTGCAACCTCTTCCTTACTTCAGAGTGGAGATCCCTAGAGAAGCATCTTCAAGAGGGCAAATTCCTTTCATGTTTCTGCCTCCCAGGAGTTCTGTACTTTTAGAGTAGCCTACCTTATCATTTAGCAATCCACTGAATTTTCTAGATGAATTATCACCTGCTTTTATGGCAGCTTTCTGTCATAAGTAAATCAGTGATTATGTCTTGCCTCTCCTGGAAGGCATTTTCTTTCCTTAGCTTTGAATTTCAATTTAGGTACTTAGCCTGTGACTTCAGCTTTCTGATGGGTTAAAGAAAAGCTGTAATTTTCCCAAATATTTCTTTTTATTAGGTAGGAGTGATAGTCCTTCTTGCTTTTACATCCTAAATTAAAAATTTCACATCCACCACATCAGTATTACTGTTAACTAAAATTAAGATTATAGGAAGACCTACTCATATTTATTCTGCCAACAATAGTGGAGCCTTCCCATTAGTGACTTTCTACACAAAGGAGGCAACAGAGTGGTTAAAAGGGCTTGTTGTAGAGAGTGAACCTATAAATTCCTCATGTTCCATTTCCTAAATTTTTGACATCAGTCAAATTTCTTATTCTTATCTTTTTGGTTTTATTGTCTATGAATAAATTAATAATAGAGTTATTCTTAGGGTTAAATAGGTTAATGTGCTTAGAATTCTGCCTATCACATAACGAGTGGTCATAAACACAAGCTAATGGATCAATAGAGGTATGGTGTCATCTCATAGGCAATAAGTCTATTCCAGTAAGCTAAAATCTTAATTTTTTTCTCTCTTTTTTTTTATACACTCATTCTCATTTAGTAGGTATTATGTAACAGGCATTACACTTTTATTATCTCTATTTTCAGAAGAATTTTAAAGACTGCTATACTTGAAATTTCCCTCATTATCTTGAATTTAGATAGAATAGTAAAATTTTGTAAGTAAGAGATGTTTTCTGAATGAGAAAATTCTTTATGTAAATTTTCAAGACTCTCAGTTTTCTTTTACTTTATGGAGTTCAAATTGTATTTTTTAAGGTGAAAATATTGACTTTGTAATTTCATAAGGTACAAGCTTATATCTTTAAAGGCATTTTAAAGCTTCAATATCTGTTTATTTTTTGAGTATATAATATTTACATTAGCATTCTTAAGCAGGATGTAATTTTGTTGTTTGCTATGTGTGTTTATTGTTTATTTTTAAATAAAATTAGTACAGTGTGGTAGCTAATTAAAATTATACATAGCCCTGTCATTTTATTTGAGGTCTTGATGTTATTATTGTTAACTCTCCATGGATAATACATGGTATTGGTAATAAATATTTTCTTTTGGTTAGATCACTCAGAACTTATTAATTTATTCTAAAGCATATAGTTTGTTTTAAAAAAAGCAGGGAAGGAAAAGTTCCAATAGTGGATCTCAACAGAATTGTATTAGTACTAATGACAGTATTTTATATACCACAGCACTTCTCAAATAACTTAGAAAATTTAGGCTATCAATACACAGAGTATCCTGGTGAGGAAAATTATAGTTTCACGGTTAGGATGCAGAGTTAAAATGACTTATTTAAGCACACCCTAATTCTGGGCAGAGGTGGAAATATAATTAAAAAGTAATTTTTATTATCTTGAACATAAACTTTTGAAAAATATAATAATTTAATTTTATGCACTGAACTTTAGTCATTAAAAATAAGCTGGCAGGTGTATGATTAGTAGAAATTAATTCTTTTATATTTAAAAGAACTATTTGCTTATACTAGAATTTGAATGTGAATTAGATTTGTTCAAAATGCCTAGATGTAGCTAATGCAAACTTTTATTAAAATGTCCTGTTTCAAAAGAAGGGAATCCAAAAGTAATTGAAAGGCATTTTAGAAGTTATCTACTCCACATTCCTCCAAATACAAGGATCGCATTTTATACCTAAACAGTAAAGAATATCAGTTTACTTTCTTGAAAGATAGTCTGAATCCTGCTTGACAGTTTAAGAAGTAATTTCTGTGTCTCTATAATTTTGACTATTGGTGAAGAGTATGAATCTACTCTGCCTCTGTATGTTATTCATACACTTATTTGTTTATTCATCCAGCTATATATACCGAACAATCAAAATTTATATCAGATCCTGAATTTAAAAATGGTTATTAAAAATCTCAGTCCCTGAAGAGTGAGCAAATAAAATAGCCAGTAAGATCAATGCTATGAAGAAAGTACATGCAAAGTTGTTACAGAAGATAATGGAAGGATTTCTCCTCTCACCAGTGAGGTTTGGTGTCAAGAGTAACTGTTTCTGATGCAGACAAGAATATGAAGGCCTAACATAAAAGGGGAGCATGTGTTTCAAAGAAGATTATAATTTGCATGCAAATTGGTGTGAATGGAAGTGATATTCAAGTGTTTAAAGAAGACATTTATTGCATCCATTTATTTTCTCTTTTCTAGACTAAGACCTATCCTTAATTCTTTTATTATTTATTATGAGCTTTTGTTCACAGATATTTTTATTAATTTCCTCTATGACAATTTATCAAAAAAATGTGGGGTTTAAATAAAACAAAATAATCTACATATCCAGAATGCCTTCAGATTTAGTTTTGCAAAGAGCATTAACTATTTTTGAATACCTAACTGGGTGATTCTATTGAGCTAACATGCTAAAACTAGTACACAATAAAGTACAAATATTCCACCATATACATATATATTTTTTTTATTATGTGGCTGTTACTTTCTTAGTTTAATGATGTTTTTCAATGGGGTTCCAAGAATGTAAACCATAACTGGTGGGATGAAAATTCTTAAAACCCAGTTGAAAAAGATGTAAGTTAAAATTAAATCTCCCAATATCATTCTGTAGAGGTAATATTAAGCAGATATTTAACAGCATGCGTCTATTAATTTACTGTATCTCTTACCTGGTAGGCATCAAACATCTGGAGAGCAGAAGAGAACTCTATTAATTTGTTTCAATTTGATGTGTTTCTCTCATGGTGAAGCATTGTTCATTCATTTTGCAATGAAATCAAAGTTGTGACAGAAACACAGAACAAACAAGTAAAGTCCTCTGGGATCTAGATGAAAGAAGCACTACAACTAAGGAGAGAAATAATTAATCGACCTGCAAGAGTAGGCAGTTGGAGGAGGCAAGGACGCAAGGCGGCCCGGGCCCCAGCAGCAGAGTAGGACAGAGGTTGTGGCAGAGACAGAATACTCTTAAAGGGGCCGTGTCCGCCAGCAGACTTTCGAAGTGACAGAGCTACTCTCTCTGAGCACCAGCACTGAGTGGGCAGCACGGGGGCCATTAGGGACTAACAGAGGGACACCACTGAATTGGCGGAGCGAGGGCTTTCTCTCAGGTAGAGAAGTGCCAGCGGTATTCATTCTCCCTCTATTGAGCCCTCCCCACTCCCAGTGTGCAGACACAGTACCTCCATAGCTGTAATGTCATCAAACTGAATAACTGAAGTTCCTTTGCCCAGAGGATTTCCTGAAATTTCACCTCCTCCAAATCATGGTTCCACCCAAGCTATACCCAGCTGTGTCGATGGCAAGTCAAAGCCAAGTGCTCCTTGCTGAGCAGTGCAAAGACTCACACTAGTGGCAGCTGACCTTAGTTTCTGGTGTGATTTCTTGAGGCAGCTAAAAGCACAGCATCTGTGGATTGCTTTTGTGTTATTGTGCTCTTAACATGTGGCCCTGAAGGTGCACAGGCTGCGGCTAAACGTGGCCTGCAGCTGAGCCCCTCTCAGGACTGTGCCTCTGGAAACCTACCACACAAAACCACATTAATGAGACTGGGAGACTTAGGAGCTTTGCTTAGTACATAGTAACAGACGCAGAAAAGCAGCCAAAATGGGAAGACAAAGAAGTAGAAACCATATGAGAGAAAAGAACAGAGATCCAGGAATAATGGAGTCAAGCAATCTAACAGATGCAGAATTCAAAACATTGGTTATAAAGATCATCAATGAACTTAAGAGATGTATAGATGAATTCAGTAAGAATTTTAACAAAGAGATAAGAAACATAAAAATGGGAATAGAAATTATAAAAGGGAACCAGTCAGAAATGAAGAATATATTACCAAAGATGAAGAGTATATTAGAATCAACAGAGTGAAAAAAGAAGAGGATTGAACCACTGATATAGAGGATGAGGAAGCCAAGGACACTCAATCAGAAGAGCAAGAAAAAAGAGGCCAAGACTATAATAATAATTTAAGGAGCCTATGAGACACAATTAAGTGTAAAGACATCCATGTCGTATGGATACCGAAGGAAAGCAAGACCTTGAAGAACTATTTGAAGAAGTATTGTTAGAAAACTTCCCTCACCTGGTGAAGGAAATAGACATACAACTCCAAGAAGCTCAATCTCCAAAACAAGGAACCCAAAGAGGCCCATGTCAAGACATATCATAATTAAGATTAAATACAAAGAATCTTAAAAGCAGCAAGAGAAAAGCTATTAGTTACTGACAAGGGAGCACCTATAAGACTGGCAGCTGATTTCTCTGATTTCTCAAAAGAAACTATGCAGGACAGAATATTTGACATGATGAAAACACAGGGTCTACAACCAAGAATACTTTATGCAGCAAAAGATCATTTAGAGTCGAAGGACAGATAAAGAGCTTTCCAGACAAAAATAAGCTAAAGGAATTTATTAACACCAAGCCAGTATGACAAAAAATGTTGGAGAGATTAAGAAGAAAAAACATGTATGAGAAACAGGAATAAAGAATGGTAATAACTACATTCCTATCAACAAATACCTCAAAGGGAAAAGAATTAAGTGTTCCAACCCACATGTAGAGTGGCTGGATGGATAAGAAAACAAGACCTCCTACATATGCTGTCTACAAGAGACTCATTTCAGATTAAAAGACACACAAACTAAAAGGAATATAATAGAAAAAGATATTGCCTCGATGGACCTAGAGGGTATTGCGTTGTATGAAGCCAGATAAAGACTAATATTATATAATTTCACAGCACGTGGAATCTAAACAACAAAATAAACAACAAGTACAAAAGCAAAAATCAGCTCATAGACATGGAGAATATTTTGAAGGCTACTAGATGGAAGGACAGCAAAAAAAGAGGCACAAATGGATAATTGCAGAGTAGACATGGTCATGTAGAATATAGCATGGGGAAGAGAGTTAATGCTTTAATAAGTATGTTAGGGGGAAGAGGGGTACTAGATCTAGTGGGGTGATCGCTTTGCAAGCTATGTGCATCTCTGATTACTTTGCTGTATAACTGAAAATGGTATATTATTGTACACCAACTATAATTGAAAAAAACTCATTGACTTGTACAATGTAAATACGAGCAACTAATTGTCTATTATATTTCAATAAAGTCTGACCCCTCCCCACCCCCACCACCCAAAAAAAGAGACTTAAATAGTAGGTAGTGAGAAAAGAGAGGGAAGTGGGCTGAGAAAACCCATCCTCTAGTTAAGCAACTTCCAAGTAGCTGAA
This sequence comes from Cynopterus sphinx, assembly GCA_030015415.1. Lineage (NCBI taxonomy): Eukaryota > Metazoa > Chordata > Mammalia > Chiroptera > Pteropodidae > Cynopterus > Cynopterus sphinx. The sequence continues at coordinate 20,385,762 of CM057393.1, read as the reverse complement.
TAGCTGCTGGGAATTTATACCAGCATTAGTGATAGGTCATTTAACTTTATTCTTGATCACATTGGGAAATAAAAGAAGGTAGAGTCATTGAATGTAGTTCACAGTAATCCTCAAATTAACCATTAGCTTCTGGCTGTTCAAAATCTCATCTGCATGTCTCTTCAATAGCGAGGTCAGAGTAGACCTTTGCATATACATAGAATTTTTTTCTGCTTATTAAACAGACATGCTCACATTTCCTTAGGTAATAAAAAAAATCACTTGCACAGCATGATTCTCAAAGCACATGTTTTCTGTGTTTCTCATTTTGTAGCTGATTTTGTATCAGTAGTCAGTGTACCCTGGTGGTTAGGAGCAAGAGCCCGAATGCTTCTTGGATTCATACATTCGGTTTACTACTTAGTGCCTGTGAGGACATGCCTTCAGCGTGTTGCTTAATCGTTTTGGGTCCCAGTTTCAGATTAAAAGAAAAAGGTAATTTCCAATTTACTGAGTTATCATTTGATTAGGTATGTAAACCCTTTGACAATAATAAGTAACTTGAAGCTTACATCATATATGGCCTTTCCTGAGAGTTTTATTTCTGCATGTGTTTACCTTCCCTCCCTCACCAGGTCTCCACAGCTGCTATGGGAAAAGACAGTGGCAATCATATGGCTTTGCCACACATACACATGGAGTTCCTGTGATATGTGGACTGGCTTGGAAGTTTCTTTGCTAATTAACAGAAAAAAAAATTATAGTCTGATTGATAAACTGTTGGTGACCTGCCTGAGGGAGTTCCACTTGTCTATTTTTGCTTTTGCTATCTATGCTTTTGGTGTCATATCTAAGATATTATTTCAAGAAGTTTTCCCCCTGTGTTTTCCTTCAGGAGTTTTACAGTTTCAGATCTTATATTTAGTTTTTAATTCAACTTTAAATTGATTTTTGTGTGTGATGTAAGATAAAGGTCCAGTTTCATTATTTTGCACATGGATATCCAATTTTCTCAGCACCGTTCTTTGAAGAGAATGTTCTTTCCCCATTGTGTATACTTGGAAGCCTCATTGAAGATCAACTGACTATATATGTATGATTTTATTTCTGAGCTTTGTATTCTGTACCATTGGTCTATATGCATGTTTTCATGTCAGTATCATACTTTTTGAATGTCTGTAGCTTTGAAATACATTTTGAAACCAGAAAGTGCAATGCCTCCACTTTTTTCTTGGTTTTCAAGATTATTTTGGCTATTCAGAGACTTATGTGCTCCATTATATTTAAGGTCAGAGTAATTGGGTACATTTTTAAAATGATTCTGAGCTGGGATTTGTCTTTTCTCCCCCATTTATTTATTTAGTCATTTATTTATATCAGTATGAAATCATGGATGTTTATCTTATAGTTTCAGCCATAACCCAATACAATATAATTTCAGCTTTACTTTGTTGTTCAAATTGTTCCAGTGTTGGCTATTGGCAAAAGAACACTGCCCCTGTGTCCCTTAGGTATATTTATGTGATTGTGTTTTATTTGCTTGTTTTGTTTTGTTTTTAGAACTTCTTTATTTTCTAGCTGTACAAGCAGCTCCAGAAGCACCCGGCTTATCTTTTATATATTTTTTTTGTCCCGTCCTTACACTTTTAAATTCAAGTTCCCATTTATGCTTCTCATTCATACTTGTTGTATTATCTAGCTTTTTCTTATTGTTATACTAGGAGCTATAATATTTCCTGAATTCTTCATTTTAAGTGAAAGTCAGAAGTCTGTGTTTAGCTTTTGACATTATTTTTGCCTCTATCTTTCAAACTCTTATTGCAACCCTGGTATCACTGCTGTGTCTACCCCAGACACTCAGGAATCCAGTCTAAATGTAGTATGTGAAGATCTCACTTAATCCAAATGAAAAATAAGAAAAAGTATCATCTGAGGGTTTTAATTTCAACAATATTTAAAACTGATTCCCACTTTTATGTTATATTTCTTTTTTATTTTTATTTTTGGTATTCACAATCTAAATCTACAAAGAGCAAATTTTATAAATGTTATAATATTTAAAAACCCATATTTAGTATATTCCTTTTTTGCACTCCTAAATTGAAATATTATATTTATGATTCTTAAAACCTTTTAAAGGGAAAACCTATCCCAGTGATCTCTCAATGGATTAGGGCACCCAAATGCTTATCTGTTCTCTTGCTCAAGAAAACAAATTAATTATTTCTCATGACATTAGGTAGTTTGCCTAGTTTTTTCACATGACCTGTCTCAGTTTATGTGAGGTTTATGTCATTAAAAGTGAGGCTCAAGATAGTGTTAACATTCAGGTCTTTTGAGCAATGTCTGGAGGATAGAAAAGACATACAAAAGTCATTTAAAATTCACAACCACCTTTAATCAGACTAGTTTAATCTTGCAGGCTCAACAAATGAGCCTAGCTAGCTAGATCAAGTAGAGTTTTTGTTACTGTTTCTATCATTCTAATTATTATGTGAAGAACTGTACACAGACTGAGAATTGATGAGGCATATGATGTGGGTTTATTTACGACTCCAGAGAAACTATGACTTTGTTAACAATGAGAAAATGCAAAAAAAGTTATAGGGAAATATTTTTTCTTTCTTCCTGGAGGAATTTAAATTTATTATAGATTTGCTTAGACTTTTTCTTGGCTTAACTGTCAGTTATAGCTTTCAGAGCTAAATTATCTGACATAAGCAAAAGTTAAGTTCTCATTAGGACAAACATTCACTATGAGCCTAAACTGCTTTGCATTTGATTATAATGCTTATTTTCTCTGATTAAAAATGATTCCTCTGTTAACTTTGAAGGGAAAGGAAATCTTACAGCTCAGGCATAATATTAGGCAAATGTTAAAATTTCTGTTTTATAGATGGAGGTTCCTCTTCTTCAGTATCATGTAGGGACACGCTGATTTATTGCCAACTCAAAAAAATAAATAAAATGTTTAAAACATGCTGATTTAATCATGTAATGTTAAGTTTCTCTGCACTGGTGCTTACAAAAGTACTACAGGAAGAGACGTTAAGGCACATTCAATGTTCTTCTCTGGTTGGAATTACTTTATAACAACACGATACTTATTTCAGGCATTTTATAAGGATTGAAAAGTACATTATTGATTATGAAATTTCTGTGTCCTTGCAAAACTTAAAATTTAGAGTGAAATCTCATGAATTCAGACATCAGTGTTTCATAATTTGCAGAAATTTAGACAAGCATTAGAATGATGCTTAAATTCGTAGTATCTATAAAGTGCTACGTGAATGCATGTTGTAATAGTGATTAAACTCTTAAGAAGAAACTCAATTTTTTCAGAACGTCAGATTCATTAAAAGTAATCTGTAGATTTGCAGATGATTATTTGTTTATTACAGCAGATCTTACATACCTATGGAGGTCTTGCTTTTTAAAAACAATTTGAGACAATTTGTAATCAAGTTACATTTTTTCTTTAGAACATGCTATATTTTAGCCTTCTAACAACATAGATTTTTCTTCCAAATTGTTCACAACAACTTAGGTTTAATTTAATGTTTGTTAAATATGGAATGCTTCATAGGAATACGTGATTACGCAATTCCCTATGTCTAAGCTCAATGACTAATTACATGCAAAGTTATTAGAATTATTTAATTTTTATACAGTCCTTTACAATTGCTTTGCAATTTTATTCCTTTTTGTTGTATATGTGTCTATGATTGAGATTTCTGCTGTCTTCATTGTAATGGATTCAGGGAGTAAGAAAGGGGAGGTTATGGTAGGCAATGATTTACTATGTTTTATGTTTCTAGAGGAACATTCAACTACACTGATGTTTCTGGCATAGCATCCATGAAGTTAATTATGTAATTGGTGAAGATGGCTAAAATTCTCCATATATATTTCCTTTCTCATTAATAACAGAACATAAAATTTATCTTAAGCATTAATGTTTCTTAATTAAAAGACTAAATTTACTAGTTTCCATTGCATTAGTTGTGGCCAGTGACTAAGTTTTCATTGATGAAATGGGAAGACTTGGGTGGTGGTTCAAGAAGTCTTCTTATAAGGGAGGGTGGGCTGTTTTCCTTTCATTTCTTTTTGCTGCTGGCTGAGTGCAGATGAGATGGTGGTTCCACAGTGAATCATATTTAGTATGCTCACGACTTGTTTAGGATGGCAGAACAGCAAGTTAAACAGAGCTGCAGAAGAGCCAATGAAACATTTACCTCCAAGTTACTGTGATGTGAGATTTGTCTTATTTAACCATTGTTATTTTGTATTTTTCTGTGACAAGCAGCCAGACATAAACTAAATTATATTGCAACTTTGAAAGAAGTCGTAGAACATGCTTGGCTCAGCATTTCCCTTCTCTGTCCCAGATCTATATAGATTTATCTGCGTGCAGGGTGACTGCACTTAGAACGGATTGGTCAAGAGTAATTTACAGATGTCAGCTGGTTTGGGACCAGGAGTGACCTTCTAATTATGCATCATAGGATTAGAAAACTCATTTGGCTGCAGATCTGAAAGCAGCTTCTAAAAACACCTTTATCATTAATAAAGTTCACATTTTATCTATATCTGCCTGATGTGGATATCAGCTGTGTTGATGTTATCAACTTAGTGGTCATTGAGAATTGATGAAAATAACCATGTAACTATATACAGCAATGTACTGGTAAATATTCAGTAACTGACTCTCCAGGAAAATGGCCGTATTTTTAGTGTTTGCTTATTTTAGTGGTTGAAATACTTCTCTCATGGCTAATTTCAAGCTATACATGTGACGTCACTGAACAAAGCTGGACAGACAAGTGCACTAGCACACCATTATATAAGATTCTTCTCATACAGATGCATGAGAGGTAAATACCCCCAAGAACTTATGTGATAGTAACATGTGTTAAAAATAATCAGGACATTATAATTTTAAATTTGAATTACCTTCATATTTACTAAATTTTATTTAATTATGTTTATATAATTTAATTTTTAATAGTTGTGTTTAATAAAAAATTTTCAACATTTCTGAAGATTAAAATTTACTCTCAAGTCAGTATGATGTTATTTATTAAGATCACTCAATAATTTTATATGTACCTATAAAACATATATATTTATATATATTAGAATTATAATTGTTTATGAAAATTCTGTACATAAATATTGTATTTGAATGGCATGTTCATAATAAAATGTTGTATGATTTTAATAATTAATAATATTTTCTTTCCACATTGTAACTGATTCAAAACTAGTCAAAAGCTAATTAGCTAATCCCATGCACGGACAAGGTGCATAGGATTTTGTATTTCTATGTATGTAAAGTGGAATGATTTTCTGTACTCTTTCTTGACGTGTTATGTTTCTAGATTTCAGTTATTACATTTAATTACTTCCTATGGTAATTTCATGTAAGCACCATGAATATGAAGTATATGATTTGGAAAAAATTTGCAAATAATCTGTGGTTATTATAGTGCCTTGTTTATAAAGCTATGCTGACTTATACTTCAGTTTTTAATAGGCAAGTACTATTTTTTCAGTAATTTTTCTATATCCAACCTTCATATTTTGTTCAAAGTTTCCAGAATTGATCACCAAAGAAGTGGTGTTTTTGCTCTTTCATTGAAAGAAGTATTTCTATATTCTATAATTTGATAATATTTCATTATAGTGAGGCTCACTTTCCTTATATGTAAAACCAGTGAATCATGATACTTTGAAGTCACCTCGTGAAAATTAATGAGATCACAAATGTAAAGCAGCTACAGTAACAATTGATAAATACCAATCTCTATCTGATCATTCTTCCTTGACTCTTATAATGCCAAATTTGCAGTCTAGATGTTAGAATTGTTTTAGATTTCAGGAAAAGAGCTTACTTAAGAAAAAAAAAAACTAAGAAATTGTACATATATAAATGACACTTTGTAGTTATATGAAAGGCAAACCAAATATCAGAAGAATGAGAGATCTGAGCATCAGGTCATGACAGAAGAAGGTAAATGGCAAAAAAGTAAACGAAGTCACTGAATTTTAAATTCAAAGTCTATAAATGCATGAAAAGATCAAGAGTTCAATTTTATCTGGTGCCTAATGATTATATGGTGGCCCTAGAGTTCTGAAATGTTGTTAGGGTGATTAGCTCTTCCATTTCTGATCATTAAAGAAACAAAAATAATTTCTGTTGGGCTCAGCATAGACACTGACTATATGCATCAGAGGACATTTATAGACAATTGACGCCAACACGAAATAGGAGGAATCTAACTTATTGTGACTGAGGGTATAGAAAAGCACTTACTATCAGAATTAGGAAGTTGATGTTTCAAACTAAACTATTTATTCCTTGACTAACCACATGGTTGTTCGGCTAGTATTTAAGACTTTGTCATAATTGATATCTAAGTTTGTTATAAGTGTTTCTCAAGATACTAAGTCAAGTCATGTGAATAATGCATAAATACTTAAGCTATTTTTGGTCTATGTTTTATAATATTTGGTTACATTTTTGGAGGTAGCAGTGTCAGTATCATGAGGAAAACACATTTAATATTTATTTATTTTAGTTTAGATGAACTATTGCCCTATAAATAATTGATTTTATAAAATAGAAGGTATTATCAAAGAATTAAGTAGATGCTCAGAGGATGATGTATTCATTCTCCTGGCAGCTGGCTGACATTGCCAGTGTGTCATTCAAAGCTGCCAGCCTGACTCTCAGTGTTGACAGTTGCTAGGTTGCTAGGGGCCCATTATTTAATGATACAGCTTGAGTCCAGTTTAAAACCTGTGAAACTAAAAGAGTTGAGACTTTTATTGCAGAAGAATGTAAGAGAGTATTTTCTATTTGGAGGGCCTTAAGTGGTCTGTATTTATGTAGAATATGGTGTTTATGGCTGCCTTATAGAAAGAACTAAGCACAGAGAGCATCACACCCCCCCAAAAAAGATAACTCTAGGATTAAACGTTAGGTTTGTAAGCTAGTCTCTCCAGCAGCCTTTGTTTGATGAGAAACAAGTGGCCATCCATAATAATGTTCATCTTCCTCTTTCTACCTAATGTCAGTCTTTCTCTTTCTACCAGAATTCAGTAGCTGGTACAGAAATATCTTCGGCTTACTAGAGCCTAGTGTTGAGTTTAGGTATCAGATGTTATTCCCTTTCTTCTGTTTGTATGTACAGGTATAACATCTTTTTCAAAGATAATTTACATACATTTTATATGAAAACAGTCTAGAACAGGATGATTAATGATTAACCTTCAGGCAAGGTAAAAGATAATGTTGTAGTAAAATATAAGATTTTGATTACCTTAATATAGATAAATAAGCTAAATACAATTAAGTACAAACATCAACACTCATTACACTTTGGGCCAGTCACCATAACACCTTAAACTAATTTCTCTTTTCTTCTTTGAAAAAAAAAGCAAAACCAAACAAACAATGAAAACAACAACAAAAAGAACAAGATACCATGGTTATCTGAACATTTTTCATTTTGCTCCCCCATTCGCCTTAAATAAAGAGACATTATCATAAAACAAAATTATCATCATCAATTAATAAAGTTATTTCTACACTTTACCATGTCTTTTTTTTTTTTTTTTTTTTTTTATCCAGAGTTGTTGGTAGGACCTTGCCCTGACACAAGTACAGAAAATCTGACAAGGAGGTTAGCACTTTGGCCATAATTCTGGACCTCCTTGCATCATTCCCCAGAGTCTTTATGGACTTCACTCTTAAAGATGCTAACACTTGAAAAATGTAGCTTGCCTTCACATGAGAATACCTGTATGCTCTGGCTATCTAATGCTGTGTAAAAACGTCCTCCAAAACAAGGCTTAACTGAAAGCAGCAAACATGACAGACAGAGACTCATGGACACTGACAGTGGATTAGTGGTTACCAGAGGGAAAGGGCGGGGGAGGGTTAAGGGGGTCAACTATTTGGCGATGAAAGGAAATTTAACTTTGGGTGGGGAACACACAATGCAATATATGCATGATGTGCTATTGAATTGTACACTTATAATCTATTTGATTTAATTAACTAATGTCACTCCAATAATTTTAGCTAAAAAATAACTAATGTAAAAAGTAAATAAATTTTTTTTTAAAAACTTAAGGCTTAAAACAGCTGGTTTTCATACCTATAACTTTGTGGGTCCAGAATTTGGGTCCTGACTCAGGTAGGTGATGTTTTTTGTCTACGTGACACAGGCTGAGGACACTTCATAAGATTCAGTCGGCAGATGAAATGGTCTGGAGTGTTTAAGGTGATTTCAAGCACATATCTAGCTGTTTGTGTGGGAGGCTGGACATACCTGGAGTTGTTAAATAGGACACCTAAATGTCCTATTTCTTATTCCTCTAGTTTGGTGACCCTTACTAGTTTATTTGGGGAATATTTTTGTGCTTTTTGAATTTGTTATGTATGAAATTAATATGAAGAAAGACTGAAGAAGCAAATAAAGGGTCAAGGAGCCATGAAGTTGTACTTGACCAGGTTGTGTTGTTTTCTTTTGCATTAAGTAGGTAGCAGGTCTTCGAATAACATTATTTTATTCAAAGTTGTTTCCTTTACTTGGTTTTGTCAATTAACAAAATTGATATATAGTAAAACTTGTTTTGTTATACATGGCTTTGCCGCAGTTCCAAGAATTTATCAACAATGTTAAGTGAAAAATTATTTTCCTTTATTTAAATTCATTTTGACTCTTATCCCTAGGAAATTTGCGCTGATTGCTTAACCTTATGTGCTCAGGTTTTTGATCTGTAAAGTAACTAAGGCCTATAAAGTGTTCAACAAAGTATCTTATACATAGTAGGTACAGCAGATCCTCAAATACTGCCATTTTGTTCAACATTGTTTTATTATAATGTAAATGAGGAAAAAAAATGATTTTCAGCCAGGGCCATTGTCTCTGTGGAGTTAGCATGTTCTCCATAAGTTTGCATGGATCTTTTTCTTGATACACCGTTTTCCTCCCACGTCCCCAAAACGTGCACGTTGGGTGAATTGGATTGTCTAAATTGTCTCAGTGTGTGTGAGTGTGGGTATAGGTGTGAGTGTGCCCTGTGATGGAAGGGGGTCCTGTCCATAGCTGGTTCTCATCTTATGCCCTGAGATGCTGGGATAGGCTCTGGCCACCCATGACTCTGAACTGGAATAGTGGGTTGAAAAATTATTATCTTATTTGTTTTAATTAATCTTTCTTAAATGTATGTATAGCTCACATTAATTCAATTTTTAATATCAGAACAATTTTATATCTTTATTTAGAAGTTTGGTAATGTTTATGATCAGAAATATGCTATAGGAACTTACCTCTTATTCATGTCACTTAGCTGATAGTAAAAATGGTTTCATTATACATCATTTTTTCTTAAAGTTGCAGCTTCTAAGAACCTATTGATGATGTTATTATAGTATGGATTTATGCTATAGAGTATGTGCTAGTTTTTTTTTAGTTGTTTGTGCAAATTAAAGGTAGTCTACCCCCTAAAGGATAGAGACAGGACTTGCTCTTTGTTGAATCTTTCATCACTGTGCATACATGTGTCATGGTACAAGCCTTTACTGTACATACACCTAGGAAGTATACCTAGATAAATGCTTGTGGAATTAATTAACATAAAGACATTCTATTTATGATGTATGTTTTTTATTTTTAGACATCTAAGGTTTGGGGCATTGATGACATTGGATTTTAGATTAAAAAATACAAACAAAAATAGTCTCTTTCTCTGACACTGATAATGTACTTTCCTCTAATCAAAGTCACTTAAGTTTCTTAAACTTAAATTATATATGTATTAATCTTAAGAAGTGAATTTTCTATCTATACTGTAGAATTTTAAGAATGATAATTCAGACAACTTAGGAATTATTGGTCACACATTATGTGTGCTCAATAATCCACCTTAGACCACAAAATTGTCTCTCTGTTTTTAATTTTGTGTCCTTGAGGAAGTCTTTATTTAATGTTTGAACCTCCTTTTATTCATATCTACAATGAGAATAACTCCTTCCTAGTTTACAGCAGATTTAAATGTAAAGCAGAAATGAGAAAAATAAGATGATGCCACTTTGAAAACTGCTAAATACTGTATAAGTATATAATTTTGTATAGGCTGGAAACACACTCTTAATTAGAGGAGGAAAAGAACAGCATGAGATGAAACATTCAGAGCAGTGAAGCTTAGGAGGGGGGAGAATTAAGCCCCATGCCCCATGCTCTTCCAGAAGGTTGCAGAATTAGACAGCTGAGAGCAAAGGTGCTTGTATCCATTGCCAGGAAGAGGAGACTGGGATCTGGAGAAGATCCCAGAGTACAGCTTGTCCTGCTATATGAAGAAGGTGGCCTGGAATGGACTGGACTCAACTTTTCTCCGTGTGGGAGAGAGATTTAGGTTGCTGATAGCATCATATTGATAAATTCTAAAGTATATTTATGATGACACTTTAGGAAAAGAAGAAATAATCTAATCTATGTTTTGATGGAAAGTGGGGCAAAATACATGTTTCATGGTATTAATTAGAAGCTGAGGAAATAGAAATGAATTCAGCCTGTGTGTTGCTGGCATAGCAGAAGTAGCAGCTGCTTCAGTCTGTGGGGATCCCTCTAGGTCACTAGGATTCTAGCTGGTATCTCAGTAAGCTCTTCCAACCCTGTGGGTTAATCATTTAATTCTAATCTGATCCATGGAGCCTGGCCCATTTCCTTAGATCAAGCAACCATCACTTGGCAGCCATTATTTGACTTTGCTGCCTGTTGGGCTCTTTTATTTACTATGTCATGGCTTGGTTTGCTGGCATACTCACTGCTTGACATACTCTATGGATTTGATATCCTTGCCTCAAATGAGGACATCTATAAATTTGGCTGACAGCATTTTCAGTTTAGAGATTAAGAGTCTGAAGAGGAGGAGACAGATAATTGTCATCACTGGGTAGCAAATGAGCACTTTTAGACAAAGCTAATAGTTACACTGGCATCATGTAAAGGCACAGAGCAGAGCTGGCCAGGTAATAATGCAAGTCACTGCATCTGAGTAGTTAAAAATATGATGGCTTGGAAAGTGGTTTGTATTTCATTTAGTTCTCAAAAATGCTAGTTTGATTCTGTAGCTATTTATTAATTATAAACTTATGAAGCTTCTTTTTCTTTTTTTTCTTTTTCTTTTCCTTTTTTGTGTGTGTGTAAGAAATGAGACAGTATTAACTGATGTCTCTGGAGACTTTCTCATCTAAAAATCTGTGAAAAACAAGAATATGCACAGAAAGAAAATATTATTTTATTGTGGTAAAAGGACTTCACATGAGATCTCCCTCTTAACATGTTCATTAGTGAACATTATAGTATTGTTCAACAAACCTCTAGAATTTATTCATCTTGTGTAGTAGAAATTTTCTACTCATTGACACTGCTTTAGTGGCTATGTTGGATGATTTCCCAAAGAAAACTAACTTGTATCTAGGTACTCCTGCCCATCAAATCTTTTTCTTATGAAGCCATATTTTCAGGCAGAAAAGAGTTGTATTTTTAAAAATCAAGTGAAGTATTTACATCACTCTCTTAGTGAAATTAAAACAGAGAAAGAGTGAACAGAAAATAAGGAAAGACTGAAAAAATCTGGGATTAAAAGTCGTTTATATTCTCCTGTCCATATATTTTTTTTCTAGGTTCTGCCTTAAGTGATAAGTTTAATTAAAATATCTACTTAGAGTTTCTAATTTCAGGATTACAAGTAAGAAAAAATTCTGAGGAAACTTCCTGGTGTATAAAAAATCTAGATTAGAAGTTTTTGAAATGCAGAAATTGAGCTTTTCTGAAGAAAAAGGAATTCTACTCCAAGATTACAAGTTAGAAACTCTGCCTGAATTTCCAGGCTGCTGGTCTGCCCTACAAATGTTAGACTCACAGTTCTTACTAAACTCTATGAGCCATATTTCTTGACCTCTCTCTCTCTCAATCTCTCTCTCTCTTTCCCTCCCTCCCCCTCGTATCATCTATCTACCTACCTTTCTCTCTCTTCATCATCTATCATCTATCTATCTATCTATCATCTATCTATCTATCATCTATCTATCAATCATCTATCTATCTATCTATCTATCTATCTATCTATCTATCTATCTATCTATCTATCATCTATCATCTACCTCTATCATCTATCATCTATCTATCTATCATCATCTACCTAATCTATCATTTAACTATCTATCATCTATCTATCTATCTATCTATCTATCTATCTATCTATCTATCTATCTATCATCTATCTATCTATCTATCATCATCTATCTATCTATCTATCTATCTATCTATCTATCTATCTATCATCATCATCTATCTATCTAATCTATCATTTATCTATCTATCATCTATCTACCTATAATCTATCTATCTATCATCTATCATCATCTATCTATGTATCTATGTATCTATGTATCTATCTATCATCTATCTATCAATCATCATCATCATCTATCTATCTATCATCTATCATCTATCATCTAACATCTTTCAATTATCCTCCTTATTGGTTCTGTTTTTCTGAAGAACTCTTCCCCAGTATAACAAATGAACAGAATAAACATGAATAAATGTGAGTGAGCAAGGCCCATTGTGAATTAAAGTTAAGGTTTGCAATTTTGGGGTGTGGGCCAAGAGTTGGATTTGTTGGGCCAAATCCACAGCCTGCTCATCAACACCTGGTTATCAGAACATGTCATAAAACCTTTTAAAATGTTAAGTGATGATCATTATCTTTCTTTTCAGTTTTCTAATTACCTCCTAAATAAAGCAGCTATGATGATATCGTACTGCCAGTAAAGCAATTCAATTTTAAATGACTTAGGACCAGGGAAAGTATATATATTCCCTCTTTTCACTCTTAGAAATAAGCACAGCCTCTCTCCATAATTGCTGCTCAGTAAATGTATTTTTAAATATCTTTGGTATATACTGACCTCTAATTTCATGTATACTATCTACAATGCAAAAGGCTGGTGGTAGCCCTAAGATATACAATGACACTTTTGAAAGTAGCTCTATTAAATAACAAATTCCATTCAGTGGAGCTCCTTTTCAGTAGCTCACTGCAATTTTCAATTTCAATTGCAAACAGATAAAACCATGTCTGCAAAATGAATTTGTGGTTTCCTATAAGCATCCAAAGGATTAAAAGCAACATTCTACTTTTTTCTTTTTTCTTTTTCTTCTTTTTCTTTTAGCATCACAATGCTTTTCCACTGACTGCACACTATTTTCCTAGGCAGAGGATCAGAAAATCTAGTATTTTAACAAAAAGCCTTGTACAGGGAGAGGTAATGTCAACTAAGTAGACTTATCTATTGCCCACAAATTTGGAAGACTTTATGTTTTAAAAAATAATGAGATGCCCATTTTGTCTGTCCTTGAATTTGGACTGTAAGCTTTCTTATTTGTCTTTTATATTGAATGTTTAAAGTCAATTTTGTATGAATCTCTGAAAAGTACAGGCCTGCAGGGCTGGAAAAAGAACATTCTCTGACTCCATTTAAAACACACTAATAGTTATCATTAAGGAATTAAAAACAAATCTTGGTTTGCTGTTGTGTTTTTCCTCATTTCCTGTTGCTTTTTATTTGTTTACATTCTTCTAATTTTCTATTGTATTTGCTGTGGCCTCCTTTCTCATGTCTTACTGTTGTTTGGTGATTTTCTTGTACTGCTTATTGATTTCTTTATCTATTCCTTTCTCTGCTCCCCCTTCTCCTCCCCACCCTTAAGCTATTTGGATATCAGGATCACTACTATAAATATGAAAAATTAGATTTACTTCCCACATATAAGTGATAAATCTGAAAACAACAAACAAACATGACAAACAAACAGAGAGTCATGGACATGGGCAGTGGACTAGTGGTTACCAGAGGGAAAGGGGAGGAGGGAGGTAGATGGGGTAAAAGGTATCAAATATGTGGTTATGAAAAGAAATCCAACTATGGGCAGTGAATGCACAATGCTACTCATAACATAAATTTTTATATTAAAACTTTTGCAATATTTTTTATTAGAAAGTGAGAAATACATTCTTGAGGTATATGTGAGGGAAATTATCCCAAATTGTACCTAAGAATGAAAAAAAAAACTTTAAAAATCTCCATATATAAATGGAAACAGTATTTCAGGTCAAACTTAATAAGGCCCTCTCTCTCTCTCTAATATAGATATATATTCACATATATATATAGTTTTTTATATATGGTAGAGAAGGTTTTCTGCATTACAATTGAATACTTTAAAAATGTTATTTGTTAGATTTTCTACCTCAAATGCTACAGATATCCTTTTGTTCTCTATTTTTGCTCTATTGATTTGTTTTCTACTATTCTTAATTTACTTTTTTAATGTCATTTAATGCAATTAATTAAATTTAAGACATTTCTTTCTGTCAGAAATTCAACTTCTAGGGTGTCTATTCTATTTTATTATTATTTGTTTTTCTGTCTAGTTTTTTAATAGTAAGACTTTGGTCCCCAATTTGCTATCTTGTCATAAAAAACAAACAAACAGGCAAACAAAATTTTTTAAAAAGAGAGAAAGAGAAATTTGCTATCTTCTCTAGCCTTCATAAGAGGTAGATTTATATGGTAATTTAATAATGAAGGAAACAGGCTATAGATGAAATAATAACATCTCTATACCATAGATTTTAATAATAGAATTGGAATTCAAACTCAGATTTGCTTAACATTGTTTAACTCCTACAATTTATCCCATTGTTCTTTTTTTTTCTTGTCAGTTAAATGATAATAATTGTTTCTTGTTTTTAGACCAAATTAATAGTGGCTATAGTTTTACTTACCTATTATTATTAATATAGCATGTTTTAGTTCAATAATATTTTTAAATATCATTTAGTTTTAGTTATGAGCAGTCTTGTTTCTTAAAGAGAGGATGGGGACAAGCAGTCCTTTGCTTTTCTATAAATAAGAATTTGGCTGAGAAAGATTTGTGGCCCACAGTTACAGACACTTGGATTTTCTACCTCCACCCTCCAATAAAATAGATAGAAGAATTAAAGCAAAGCAGATAAGAGAGTTTCCAAAGTTATTCCTCCCATGCCCATTGGGAGAGATTAAGCTTCTAGAAAAAAGTTGGAGTGTCCATCTAAAAACGAGAGGCCAAAAATCTAGAGACAAATGGAAAGGAATGAAAAATGAAGGATTCTAGAAAGGATTAAAATGGCATTCATTGCTAAAAATGCAGTTCTTTTTTGTTGGGAAAACTAATGATCTGAGGAAATTTGACTTGAGTAAAATTTGTAAGTTTGGTTGAGGTAACCCAGGCCAACACTTCATATCAGAACAAAATGATTTAAAAAAAAGAAAGAAAGAAAGAAAGAAAAGAAAAAAAGAAGAAAAAGACTACTTGTCTTCATAAAATAAACTAAAATTGTTGCTCTGTAGCTTCAGGAAATAAACAATATATATATATTTACATATATATATAAATTTTGCACAGTTTTTTTGCCTAATGCATTTAAGAACCATAGTAAATATTTGTAGAAAATGTAGTAGAACAAGGTCTTTTGACACAGACCTGGACTCCAAAGAAGGAGCTTCTGAAGCATCAGAATGTATATCTGTGTGTGTGTGAGAAAGAGAAAAAGTGTGTGTGTGTGTGTGTGTGAGTGTGTGTGTGTGTGTGTGTGTGAGAGAGAGAGAGAGAGAGATGTGCATGAGTGTGTGCATAAAAAAGGAATAAAAGGACATTTGAGACACCGGTAGTAGATGACTTCTTGGGCAATGTTCTGAAACACTGTACATTGTAGGATTCAAACACTTAAAATAGGGAGGCCCTTTATTTTTTTTAAGTTTATTGGGGTACTATTGGTTAATACAATTATATAATTTTCAGGTGTACATTATAACTTGACATCTATATATTCTATTATGTGATTACCACCCAGAGTCCAATTTCCTTCAACTAACATTTGTTTGATCGCCTTTATCCTGTCTACCTCTCCCCTCCTTCTCCACCCTCTATCCTCTGGTATCCACTAGTCCTTTCTTCATGTCCCCAAGTCTCTGTTTATCTTGTTCATTTGTTGCTTTTAGGTTTATATCCCACATATAAGTAATATAATGTGATTTTCAACTTTTTCTGTCTGGCTTATTTCTCTTAGCATGATTATCTCGAGGTCCATCCATGTTGTCACAAATGGCAGCATTTCATCTCTTCTTATGGCTGTATGTATGTACCACAGCTTCTTTACCATCTATCGTAGGACACTTCAGTTGCTTCCACGTCCTGGCCACTGAATAATGCTGCTATGAACATCAGTGTGCAAATATCTTTTTGGATATGGGTTTTCAAGTCTTTGAGGTAAATAACCAGAAGAGGGATTGCTGGATCGTATGGTAGATTAATTCTTAGTTTTTTGAGGAATCTCCATACTGTATCCATAGTGGCTGTACCAATTTGCAGTTCCTCCAGCAGTGTATGAGGATTCCTTTTTCTCGGCATCCTCTCCAACATTAATTATTACTCGTTCTGTTGACTATACCCATTCTAACAAGTGTGAGATGATATCTCATTGTTGTTTTGATTTGCATTTCTCTAATGGCTAGTGATGTTGAGTGTCTTTTCATATATTTGTTGACCATTTGTATGTCCTCTAGTGAAAAGTGTCTGTTCAGGTCCCCTGCCATTTTTTTTGAATTATCATTTTTTGTTGTTGTTGTGAGTGAATCGTATGAGTTCTTTGTATATTTTGGATATTAGGCCCTTATCGGAGGTGTTGCTTGCAAATATATTTTCTCATTCAGATGGTTGTCTGGACTCTCAATTCTGTTCTACTTGTTCATGTGTTCTGTTTGCCTCCTTACCATGCTATTTTAATTACTGTCACTTTGCAGTAAATTTGAAGTTGGGCAGGGTGAGGCCTCTAGCCTCATTCTTTTTTCTCAGGATGGCTCTGGCAATTTGGGGTCTTTTGTGCTTCCATACAAACTGGATGATTTTTTGTTCTATTTCTTTAAAAATGCAGTTGGGGTTTTGATGGTGATTGCATTAAATCTGTTTAATCTTTAGGAAATATGGTCATTTTAACTATGTTAATTATTCTAGCCAAGAACACGGAATATCTTTCCATTTCTTTGTATTATCTTTGAATTCTTTTAATAGGGTCTTATATTTTTTATTATATAGGTCTTTCACATGTTTCGTTAAATTTTTTCCTAGGTGTTTTATTATTATTATTATTATTTTTTGCAATTCCAAAGGGATTATTTTTTCCACTTCATTTTCTGACACTTGATTGTTGTAGTAAAAGAACGCTAAGGATTTTTGGACATTGATTTTGTATCCAGAGACTTTACTGATTTTGCTTATTGTTTCTAGTAGTGTTCTTGTGAAGTCTTTAGGGTTTTCTATATAGAGAATCATGTCATCCACAAATAGTGACAGTTTCACTTCTTTGTTTCTTATTTGAATGCCTTTTAAATCTTTTCTTGCCTGATTGCACTCGCTAGGACCGCCAATGTTATATTGAATAACAGTGGCAATAGTGGACAGCCTTGTCTTGTTCCTAATCTTAGAAGGAAGGTTTTTAGTTCTTCACCATTAAGTATAATGTTGTCTGAGGGTTTGTCATAGATGGCTTTTATTATATTAAAGTACTTTTCTTCTATACCAATTTTGTTAAGAGTTTTGATCATAAATGGGTGCTGTATCTTGTCAAAGGCTTTTTCTGCATTTATTGATATGATCACGTGATTCTTATTTTTAAATTTGTTTATGTGGTGTATCACATTATCAATTTGCATATGTCGAATCATCCCCGTGCCCCAAGTGGGATGGAGTCTACATGATTGTGGTATAATCTTTTTAATATGTTGCTGCATTCAGTTTGCTAGTATCTTATTTAGGATTTTTGCATGTGTGTTCATGAGAGATATTGGTCTATAATTTTCTGTTTTGTATTATTTTTACCAGGTTTTTGTATCAGAGTAATATTGGCCTCATAAAATGAGTTGGGAAGTGTTGCCTCCTCTTCAATTTTTTGAAAGAGTTTGAGGAGAATAGGCATTAAATCTTAGAATGTTTGATAGAATTCACTGGTGAAGCCATCTGGTCCTAGACAATTACTTTTTTTGGTAGTTTTTTTAATGATTATTTCCATTTCTATACTGCTGATTGGTCTATTTAGATTTTCCAGTTCTTCTTGATTCAGTCTAGGAAGATTGTATCTTTCTCAGTACTGGTCTATTTCTTTTAGGATATTAAATTTGTTATTATGTACATTTTGTAGTACTTTTGCATGATCCTTTGTATTTCTGTGATGTCGGTTATAATTTTCCCTCTTTCATCCCTCATTTTATTTGTGTTTTTTCTCTTCTTTCTTTAGTGAGTCCAGCCAAGGGACTGTCAATTTTATTGACCTTCTCAAAGAACCAGCTCCTTGTTGTATTCATTTTTTTCTATTATTTTTGTTGTTTTTGGTTTCATTTATTTCTAATTTTAATGATTTCTTACCTTCTGCTGGCTTTAGGACTCATTTGTTCTTCCATTTCTAGTTTTTAGATGAAGTGTTAGGTTGTTTATTTGGGTTCATTCTTGTTTTTGGAGATAGGCCTCTAATGATATGAACTTTCCTCTTATGACCACTTTTGCCATGTCCAACAAGTTTTGAGATGTTGTACTATCATTATCATACGTTTTTATGTATCTCTTGATCTCTTTATTCTCTGACTCCTGTTATTCTTCAGTAGCATTCTGTTTAATCTCCATATATTTGTGGTTTTTCCTGATTTCTTTTTGCAGTTGATCTCTAATTTCAAAGCATTACAATCAGAGAATATGATTGATATGATATCAACTGTCTTATATTTTTTGAGACTATCTCTGTGTCTCAGTATTTGGTTGATTCTTGAGAATGTTCTATGTGCACTAGAGAAAAACGTATAAGCAGCTGTTTTGGGATAAAAGGCTCTGTAAATGTAAATTATGTTTAGTTGATCTAATGTGTCATTTAAGAATGTTATTTCCTTATAGAATTTTTGTTTGGATGATCTGTCCATATCTGACAATGGGGTATTTAGGTCCACTACTACAATAGTGTTTTGGTCTCTTTCTCCCTTTAATTCTGTTAATAATTACTTTACATATTTTGGGGCTCCTTGATTGGGAGCACATATATTAATAAGTGTTATGTCTTCTTGGTGAAAGATTCTCTTTATCATTATGAAATGTCTCTCGGTATCTTTCTTTATCTTTATTATTGTGAAGTCTATTTTGTCCAATATTAGTACCGCTACTCCTGCTTTTCTCTGAATGCCATTCGCTTGAAATATAATTTTTTACACTTTCACTGTGAGTCTATATTTCTCAAACTTGCTATTTCATTTTTTAACCTTTGCAGTGTGTTCTTCATTGACAGAAGTTCTATTTGGTTCCTTTTGAGAGATTCAATCTCTTCGCCCTGCTCATCTAGTTCTTTTTTCAATTCTTGAAATTGTTGATTTGAGTTGTTTTGGATCTTACTGAGTTTTTTTCAGAAGTACCATCCTGAATTCTCTGTTGTTTAAGCTGCATATTTCTATGTCTGTAAGCTTATTTCTGGAGATTTTTCTCTTTCTGAGATGCCTTGTCACCTTGGTTGTTCATGGTGTTTAATATACTATTTCTGCACCTGGGCATTAATATATATATACATTCCGCTTTATTTTTCAGAAAGAAGATTTATTATATAAAAGTCTCTCTTTAGCCTGCTGTAAAGAAGGTGCTTTTTTTTTGGTTTTCCAGTAAGTAGCGTCTAAGCCTCTTGGATCCCTGCTTTATATAATGTGTAAATGTCTTTTTAATTTTTTTGTAGATGTTTAATAACACTTACTACTCTCAGTCTTTGTCAGTGTTAGCAATATTTTCAGTAGCATTTGCTCACATTCTCCTGGGGCTTCATGGTGATTGGTCTTGGACTGTATGAGTGGAGGGGCCCTCTGGATTGGGAGTTGGGGGCTGCGGTTCAGCCTCAGTTTCCAGCCAGAGCTGGTAAAAGTCAAATGTTGTTTCTCTGCGGTCCCATCCCACTTCTCTGCTTTCTGCCTTGACTGGGCTCTGCTGCCAGCTCTTATAAATTCTGGCACTTCCGGGCAGGCTAATGAGAGAAGTCGTAGCAACTTCACTCCTTCCCTCCTCCTGCAAGGAGCTCTGGCAGCTGCAAAAGGCTGCTTCTTGATTTCTTCCAATTTACTGCCAAAAACCCAGGTTTCTGACCTGTGGTAGCTCTTATGCACAGATCCC
Source organism: Cynopterus sphinx (assembly GCA_030015415.1). Lineage (NCBI taxonomy): Eukaryota > Metazoa > Chordata > Mammalia > Chiroptera > Pteropodidae > Cynopterus > Cynopterus sphinx. The sequence continues at coordinate 20,365,471 of CM057393.1, read as the reverse complement.
ACTCTCAGATGTGCTGGTGTGCTGTTTGGATGTTTTTTATTGAGTTTTAGATGTTCAGCTAATTGTTATTTCAAGAGGAGATATCTGAGGATGTCTCTCATTTTGCCATGTTTCTCACTTCCTCCGGGAGAACTTTTATTGTCCTCCTCTCTAAGTGTATTTTCCTCAAATGTAAATAAAGCCCCAAGGTCAGTAGAGTCTATATATTTTTCTTTTTTGTTCTCGGTTCTGTTTTATAATTCAAATTTTAATAATACTCTTCATTTTGAGAAAGCCAAGATGATTCCAAATTTTTATTATATCTTGATCATTCCTGAAATTGCTAGGAGGTATTGGTTTAATATATTTGGGGATTTTCAAAATGTTTTAACATCTCTTTTATCCAAACTTTACCTAATACCTTCAATATTTCAGGACAGAGAGAATAATCTAGAAATAAGTAGAGATATTTTTGAATAGCCTTTAAGAATCTAAATTAAACCCTCAAAGCTCATATTACCTAGAATATGAATGACATCCTCTTTCTTTCTGGACTGCAAAATTCTAGAATTAACATTTGTTTTATAAACATTTTTGATCAATACTCTAAGTTAATATTTGATTAGACCAAATGCTCTGCTGATTTAAACCTTCTGTCTCCATTGGCAGTTGTCCTACATCTCTCCACAAGTCTATATCTTACACTCCAGTGGCTTTTGAGGAATATTTACTACCCAGTAATCATTTTAACTCATTTATAGCTGTGTTAAGAAATAGTCTCCATTCTGACCATGACCAGAAACTGTCCTCTTCCCTTTATTTCAGTACCTCAAAGAAATAATTACAGCTTTATGTTATTTATCTCAGTTTCTCTTGGAAAGACCTAGGCAGTTTTAATAAATAGTTTTTATTGTGTTAAATAAGATTGTCAAGCCTTTGAGAACAATTCATTTTTCCTAAGGAACCAATTTTATTTTGCAATAATGAATGGATATAATATTGCCACACCACTGCAGGAGTTGTTTGTCTGTGCCAAATTGAAGATCAGGGAATTCTTCTTTGGTTTATATTCTATCTTATTTTTTTTTTGCCCCTGTCTTAATAAAAATAGCAATTTTTAAAACTGAAGATAGCAGTGACTCTTGAAGAAGTGTATAGCAATTATTTTTTAGCACAAAGCATAAGTGTTTTGGTAGTATTTATTCATCTGGAGCTCTGGGAAAAGTTATTCTGCACAAAAATAAACAAGTTGAAAGGGATTAGTGACTGAATCTTTTGATTTAAATATTTACTTTGAGTTCTATAATTATGTTTTAGATACAAAACATTTTTCATACAAAACAGACAAATTTAATATTTTTATTATTTCTAGAATTAACTATATATATATATATATGTTTTATTCACTGGAGACAGAGAAAATAAATGAAAAATCTCCAAATGATTACCAAACTTAATTTTATCTTATAGTTCCAAACTTCCTATCTTCAAATAGAAGAAAAAATATTTTCATATACCCTTTTATTTATAGCTAATGGGCAATGAAATGCATTAAAAGTGTACAAGCAATGTTCCCTGATAACCCTTGGGCTCTATATATAGGAACCAGAAAAGATTAGCATAATTTGCATATTCATGACCATGTATTAGTTTAAGAATACCCATTTGTGCTGACTTGAACTAGACTGGTCTGAAAATGGCTCAGTGAAGCTTTAGATATTAAGAGTCTCTGAAATCTAGGAAAGTATCACCAAAAAAAAAATGTAATTTCAATCCAGACAAACTTTAAATTAATTCTCAATTTTGCTACTTAATAGCTGGGTGAATATGGGCAAGTTACTTAACATTCCTGACAAGTTAAAAGTTTATCATTACACTAATATGCAGGGAAAGTGTTTAATATAAAGTATTCAACATATGTGTCAAATATATTGCTCTCTCTAAATGTTATGCTAATGTTAATATGTATATTAGATATTTTCACAGCTATGCTTTTCTTGTAGATCTTCATTCAGCTTTCCTAATCATTTTTGGATTAAAGCATTCTGACTTCCCAAACATTTATATTGTTGTTATTAATGAAATTTTGCAGAAGTTTTGGGTGTACAGAAAAATTGAGTAGAAAGTACAGACTCCCTACTGACATAGGGGTAAGGTTTGAGAGAAGGAGAAGCATTTTTAATCCTGAAATTAGCTCCCAGTCTTTTAGTTAGCTTGTATCCCAAACCCAGGGAGTTATAATATTTCTTGGTAAATAAAATATTGCTGCTTTTCAAACTCTAGTGAAATATCATACATAAATTCTTTTTTCACCTGCCTTTTTACAGGAACTGAAGGAGAAATGACATGTTATGAATACATAGAATCTTGATTTTTTAATACTTGTTCATATTTATTTGTAATTTAACCTTTGTGTCATAGATTTATTGTAAATTTCAGAATATAATAAATTATCTAATTTATAAAGCACTAGAAATTAGATTTTCTGGATAATTAATGATTTATTGGTTTTCTGAATTTGATTATCCCTTGATTATTCCTGAAATATCCAGGAGATATCTGTGTAATCCATTTGGAGGTTTTTAAAATGCTTTAACATCTTATTAAAAGGTTTTTAAGTATTCTTAACTTCTTATAACAAAGAGAATCATCTAAGCCTATGGTCAGATACACATTTTATGGATTTCCAAAAAACTGGTTATCTAACTTGTTCCTAACCTACAGCATTAATCAGAGTTAGAAATGATAGCTTAGCTTAGGAGAAAAAATAGAAAAGGTTTAAAACTATAACATTTATAAAAGAACAGCATACTAACTCAGTTTAGCAAACTGGTGAACTGCTTCATTGGGCAGAATAGGCATCACATTACAAAAAGAAAAATGCTTATGAAGATTATCAACATTTGAGGACAAATACATATATATGTGTATATATGTATATAAATATGTGTGTGAATATATATATACACATCTATGTATACATATATGCATACATATATGTATATATACATACATTGTTCAAACTGTTGGGGCTTTTTGGTGAATGTAACTTTGAGACCTCTAAATTTCTGGATAATAGTGAATGGATGATATTCTTATGTATAATCGATAACTTGACCTACATAAATTTTGACTTTCAGCAAAACTAGTCTTGCAACAGGAGCATTATGAATAGAACGAGAGTCACAGTAAAGGAAACAAAACTTTAAAATAAGAGTGACTTTTTTTCTAATTAAATGCTATACATAAGTGGTAATTCTTCTTATTTTTTTTTAATTTGGTTTGGTTTTATTTTTAAACCTCAAAAAAATTTTAAACACAATTGTTCAATAGCAGTCTTCTTCTCTACTTGGGTTTCAATCCCAATATTTTTAGAACTCCTACTCCCTAGTATGTTGAAAAGATTTAAAATGTTTATTTCAACCAAACTTTGGTAAACCTCTTTTGTTGTGTGTGTGTGTGTGTGTGTGTGTGTGTGTGTGTACGCGCGTGCGCGCACGCGCCACTTTTTTAGTAGAAGTGTTGGTTTTGGCTATGCTTTTTAAAAATGTATACATCCCCTAATAAAGGTACAAATTTAGTATTGATTTCAAGTAGAATAACCATGTAAAAAATAAAATTAAATATAAATGGACTAGAAACTTTAAAAGGCAGAGGTCATCTGATTGAATTAAAGATCCAACCAGGTGCTTCTTAAGAAATGCAATGCAATTACAAAGACATAAAAAGTAAAGAATGGAAATTTTAAATGTAAAGAATGGAAAAATATACCATGATACCACTAACCAAAAGAGTTACTATATATATTTTTTAAAGTGGCTATATTAGTGTCAGACAAAACAGATTTCAGAACAAAGACTATTTTTAGGAATAAAGATGATTATTTCATAATAAGAAAGTGGTCCATCAAGAGCACATAATGACTCTACTATTTACGCATTTAAAAAAAATCTTTCAGATGTGGTTTCATAGTGTAGCAGTTGGCTCTTCTGCTTTACTCATGGAAGGTTCTGGGTTCATGCCCCAGTGGAGCCATGGTCCATGGTCTATGGCCATGACACCCTGAACAGATTATCAGGGAGAGTGTACCACTGAGCCACACAGGACATCTGCCACATAAGGCCTTCTGGTCGAGGCTGAAAGACAAAAAAAATCTCCCTAACACATAGAAAGTTAACAAAATGAAAAACAAAACAAAACAAAGAACACTTTACAAATGAAACAACAAGAGAAAACTTCAGAAAATAAGCTAAATGAAATGGAGATGAGCAATTTACCAGAGACAGAGTTCAAAATATTGGTTATAAGGATGTTCAAAAAACTTAGGGGGAGAATGGATGAGCTCAATGAGAACCTCAACAGAGAGATAATAAGCATTATAAAGGATATTGAAACCATAAAAAAGAATTAGAAATGAAGAATACATTAGCTGAATTGAAGAATACAATAGAAGGATTCAACAGTAGATTGGATGAAGCAGAAGATCAAATCAGCAAAGTGGAAGCCAAGGTAGCAGAAAACACCCAATCAGAACAAAAAAAAAGAAAAAAAGAATTTTAAAAATGAGGACAGTATAAGAGACCTCTGGGACAACATGAAGGGTAACAGTATCCACATCGTAGGAGTATCCAAAGGAAGAGGGAGGGAGCAAGGGATTGAGAATCCCTTTTGCAGAAATAGTGACAGAAAATTTCCCTTACCTGGCTAAAGAATTATACATACAAGTTCAGGTAGCACCAAACAAGAGGAAATAAAATGACCCATACCAAGACACATTCTAATTAAAATTCCAAAGATCAAAAACCAATAGAGAATCCTAAAAGCAGCAAGAGAAAGGCAGCTAGTTACCTATAAGGGTACCCCCATAAGAATGTCTGCTGATTTTTCAACAGAAACTTTCCAGGCCAGAAAAGACCTGTAATAGATATTCAAAGTTATGAAAAACAGGAATCTACAACCATGAATACTTTGCTTTTGAATAAAATAGAAGGTGAAATAAAGAGCTTCCAGACAAGGATAAGCTTAAGGAATTCATCACCAATGAACCAGTATTACAAGAAATGTTAAAGGATCTTCTGTAAAAAATAACAATAAGGTGAAAATAAATAAATAAATATGAATACTAAAATGGTAGCAACTATGCATCTATCAATAATCACTTTAAATATGGATTAAATTCTCCAATCAAAAGACATAGAGTAGTTGAATGAATAAGAAAACAAGACCCATGCATATGCTGTCTACAAAAGATCCACTTCAGAGCCAATGACTCACAGACTGAAAATAAAAAGATGGGAAAAGATTGTTTTATATGAAATGAAATAGGAAAGAAAAGCCAAGATAGCAAAACGTATATAAGAGAAAATAGACTTTAAAACAAAAGCTATTATAAGAGACAAAGAGGGGCATTACATAAATATCAAGGGATCAATATATCAGAAGAACATAACTTTAGTAAATATATATGCACCTAACTTAGGAGCACCCACATGTAGAAAGCCATTACTGAATGACATAAAAGGGAAGATCAATAGTAATACACTCATAGTAGGAAACTTTAACACCCCTGACACCAGTGGACAAATCTTCCAGACAGAAAATCAACAAGGACATGCTAGACCAGATGGATTTAATAGGTAGTTTCAGAGAATTTTACCCCCAAACAACAAAATATACATTCCTCTTAAGCGCATATGGAATATTTTTCAGAATACAGCATAGAGAATGTAGTCAGCAGTACTGTAACATCTATGTGTAGAGCCAGAGGGAAGATAAGCTGGGATTGTTTCATAAACTATATAAATGTCTAACCAATGTGCTGTATATTTGAAACTAATAATAAAATTTTAAAAAATAGGAGAGATGGTACATATATACAAAGGAATATTATTAGACCTTAAAAAAAGAAATCTTACCGTTTGCAATGATATGGATGGACCTTGATGGTATAATGCTATGTGAAATAAAGCAGCAAAAAAGACGAATACTATATAAGCTCACTTATATTGGAATCTAAAGAGCTAATTAAATGAGCAAACATAACAGAAATAGACTCAGACATACAGAGAAGAAACTGGTGATTGCTAGAATGGAGGGAAGTTCGGGGGCTGGGTAAAAAAAGATAAAAAAGTTAAGAAGTAAAAATTGATAGTTACACAACAGTCACAGGGATGTGAAGTTCAGAATAGGAAATATAATCAGTAATGTAATAATTATGCATAGTACCGGGTGAATACTATACTAACCAGGGGGACCACTTTATAAATTACATAAATGTCTGACCTCTATGCTATACACCTGAAACTAATATAAAATAATATTTAATGTCAACTGTAACTGAAAAATTAAGAAATGTTTTTCTTTAATTACCTACTTTAGGAAATAAGAAAAGTCTTAAAAAGCTCAATTTACACCTTAAGATAGGAAAAGAAAGGAGAGGATATTAAATCCAAAATTTGTAGAAAAAATAAAATAATAAAGACCAGTCCAGGAAGCAATAAAATTGAAGTAGAAAAAACATATAGAAAATCAATGAAATCAAAAGCTGATTCTTTGAGGTCAATAAAATTGATAATTCTCTAGGCTGACTGATGAAAAAAAAAAAGTGAAAACACAAAATATCCCTATCAAGAATAAGAGAGGTGACATCAGTACAAATGCTAAAATTAATAACGTATGGTAGGAATGATTATAAAATTTTTATACTAATAAATTCAACTACTTGGATGAAATAGTCAAATTTCTAGAAACAATTTATCAAAGCTAATTCAAGAAAATATAAACTGTATAATCTTTTTTCTCTTTTTTTTCCTTTTTAGCATTTTATTTTATTTTATTAATAATTTCAGTGCATTGCTTAGACATTTATGTAATTTATGAAACAATCACCCTCATTATTCTATCAACCATCTGTCTCTACACATAGCCATTCCGTTACTGCTGTCTGCTCTCCCTATGCTGTACTACCCATTCCCATGACCATCTCTCAACTACCAATTTATACTTTTTTAACCCTTTACCCCTTTCTCCCAGCCCCATGGACACATAGAACTAGAAAACTTTTCACAAAGAAAAGTTCTGTAAATGTGGCTTCACTAGTAAACACTACTAAACTTTTAAGGAAAAAAATCCCATTTCTAGACAAACCATTTCCCTAAACAGAAATGAATGAGACAGTCTCTGACTTATTCTGTGAGGCTAGCATTAAGCTGATCTTGAAATCACATAGACATTACAAGAAAATAAAACTCTAGATCAATATCTCTCATGAACTGATGCAAAAATTCTAATTAAAATTTCAGTAAATTAAATTAAAATTGCATTATATCAAAAATGTGATAACTGAAAACCAGGTGAGATTTATCTCAAAAAGCAAGATTGGTATAACATTTGAAAAAAAATCAACCAATGTAATTTATCATATTAACAAATGTCATGAGAAACCTGTTTTGAGTGATGACAATATTCTATATTTTTATTGTGGTGGTTATGTGATTGTACAACTTTGTCAATACTAATAGAACTATATCCCTAAAAAAAGGGTAACTTCTACTATAAGTACACTATACCTTGATAATTTTGACTAAAAAAGGTCTTGATATCGTAAAATTTATCATGTATTAAAAAAAATTTTGCCAAAACATATATAGCTAGATATTTTGAAGATAGTGTTTTTGATATTTTACTTAAATGGTCTGTTGCTTCATGATTCCCTGACCACAAAACCTAACAATGGCTGACAATTGATCAACATATTTGTGTTGAGGTACAAAGCTGAACACAGTGTCTCCTGCCATAGATCTTCTTGCCCATATGGTAAAAGTTCATATTTGGCACTGAAACCTAGTGTCCATCTGGACAGAGATACATTTCTTGCATGAGGTAAAACTTTTAAAATCAACCATCTGTTTGTATGTCATTTTTGTAAAAAACAAATGTTGGTAAATAAAATTCAAAAATATGTACACAGAGTGATTATAGAAATAATGTAACCTTGAGTTTGCTTAGTAAAAAGCCTTTCAAAACATATGTTGAGAATTGTCACATATAATATTTTGTTGTCTTGAACATATAGTTTATTATTTGTGCAATAATAGTTAATATGTGTATTGATTAAGTCCAAAACTTTCTTCTGTATTTTCACTTACTTTCCTTTCACCTTGATAATTCATGATTGAGGCCAAACTAGGTTTTTACTGTTTTATCTAAAAATATTTATTGCTTTTGATATTTGTGGGTTTCTGCATGGCAGTGAATAGATGGGTAAAATGTATTATTAATTGGGATTTGAAGATTAGTCCTTAATTGCATATTGTTTCCTCAACAGAAATATAAGATCTTTAAAAGCACAAACTTTGGAGTCACACACACCAAGGTTCAAACTGTTTCTTCCTCTTGTCAACAGTGAGACCTTAGAAAATCACTAAATTTGTGCCTCCATTTTATCATCTGTGAAGGAGCAATAATAATATTGACTTATTGGTTAAGAGGATTAAATGAGCCAAGAGAAGGTAGAGAAGAATTATCATGACATTATGATGAAATTGTGTATTATTATGGTTATTATCTTTAAAAATATTTGAGTGTGAACAGTGAAAAATAATGAATAAAGTAATGAATCCTTTGGGAAATTTGGAAATTGTGATTGAAAACAATATTTTCTTTTTTCATTTTGTCTGTTACAAAAGAACTTTATTTTTATTTTTTATTTTATTTTGTTATTTTATTTTATTTATTATGATGACATTGGTTAACTAAATCCAGTCAGTTTCAAGTGTACAATTCAACAGTAATGCATATATATAATGCATTGTGTGTTCCCCTCCCATAGTTAGATTTCTTTTTGTTACCACATATTTGACCCCTTTTACCCCATTTCCTTCCCCCTCCCACACCCTATCCATTGGTAACAACTAGCCCGTGTCCATGAGTCTATGTTTCTTTGTCCTGTTTGTTGCTTTTGGGTTTATATCAGAGATATAAGTGATATCATGTAATCAATTTTTTCTGTCTGGCTTATTTCACTTAGCATGATTATTTCAAGGTCCGTCTATGTTGTTGCAAATAACAGTATTTCATCGTTTCTTATGGCTGAGTAATATTCCATATACTACCTCTTCTTTATCCATTCATCTATCATAGGACAGTTTGGTTTCTTCCATATCCTGGCCGCTTTGAATAATTCTTCTATGAACATCTATGTGGAAATATCTTTTCGAATATGAGTTTTTAAGTCTTTGGGGTAAATACCCGGTAGAGGGATTGCTTGATCATAGGGTAGATAAATTCTTAGTTTTTTGAGAAACTTCCAGCAGGGTATGAGGGTTCCTTTTCCTTCACATTCTCTCCAACACTTATTACTTGTGCAAAGCTACTTTAATATGCTGCCTACATAGCTATTCCTTGTATGTTGTCTCTGAACCATTTCTCAGGTTAGAGTGGATAATGTTGACCACTTGAGAAAGAAAATCTTCATAGTTTTTTACAAAGCAAATTCAGTCTTTTTTGGCATTTTACATGCTCTTTACTATTTTACAAAAAGAATCAGTGTTAGATTTTCTAAAAGGAGCTTCCATGATTGAGATAATCAGTGTTTTCTTTTCTTTTGATGAAATATTTCAATGTGAATTTTATTTCAGATGAAATGAAAGAACTTTTTGAGCAACATATATGGGTTAATTTATTAGAATTCAAAGTTCCAGATAATCTTAGACGGTTTACTTGAGCATGATTTTTACTTGAAGTAGTTTTTTCTGAAATTAGATCAAGAAACAAAAAAAAATGTCACCTCTTCCTTTAGTATTTACATGGTATTAGAGCATGTGAATCTGAATCTTTTTTTAATAATTTGGCCTCATTTAGTATTTCTGCTTTTTATTTGCTTTTTGGATTTGGAAAGTTATTAAATTTATTTTTTAATAAAAATTATATGTCTTTAAGGTATACAAAATGATGTGATATACATATACACATACAGTGAAATGATTACCATAGTCAAGCTAATTAACATATCTCACACAGTTATTATTCTTGTGTATGAGACAAGAGCATCTGAAATCTACTCTTAGCGGATTTTCATATTCAGTACAGTGACATTTACTATTAGTAACCATGTTGTACATTAGGGCCACAGAATTAGTAATCATACATAACTGCAACTTCGTACACTTTGAACAATGTCCCTCGATTTCTCGCACTTCCTGTACCTGATAAGCACCGTTCTACTCTCTGCTTCTATGTATTAGACTTTTTTAAAGATTCTACAGATAAATGAAATCATGTAGTCTTTAGATTTCTGTCTCAGTTTATTTCACTTAGTATGATGCTCTTCAAGTTGATCCATGTTATTGTAAATGTCAGGATCTCTTTCTTCATTAAGGCTGAGTAACATTACATCATATATGCATATAACAATATCTTTATTTATCCACTAATGAACACTTAGGTATTTTCATATATTAGCTATTGTGAATAATGTTGTAATGAACAAAGGAGTACAGAAGTTTCTTCAAGGTTTGCATGGTTTTGATTTGAGATCAGATAACTATCCTCTAAATGCACTGGTTGTTTTATGGGAATAATATGTGATGCCCCTGAACACATTTGTATAAATAAATTTTACCTTTTTAAATTACATTAAATGATTAATCTGATATCTATTAAATGAGTGTAAGTATTATTGTGAATCATGGTAAGTAAAATAAAATGTAAGTATTTCACCCACATTGGTGTAATCTCTACTGAGGTGAGGCTGCTCCCCACCCTTTAACATAGACGTTATTCTATCTATCTATCATCTATCTATCTATCAATCATCTATCTATCATCTATCTATTATCTATCTATCTATCTATCTATCTATCTATCTATCTATCTAGTCATCTATCTATTCATCTATCATCTATCATCAGTCTGTCTCTCTCTCTCTCATCATCTGTCTATATCTACCATCTCTCAACATCATCATCTATCTGTTTGTTTATCTACCTATCTAATCTTATTTTTTTCTTAGACCCATAGACTTAATTATCTAACTCAAGATTGTCTAGATTTTCACTTGCAAAAGATGAAGTTTTTCTCTACACATTCATGAATTTACATTAGAAAAAAAGCTAGAAAATTCTAATATTTAGGTTATTTTAGTGCATCGATCATTAAACAATTGTTCTATAAAGAAGGTTTTGAGGTTACCTAGTCTACTAAATTCATTAAATCAGAAATGAGTAAAAAAAATCTCAAATTAGAAAACAATGTTTTAATAATTTGTTATCTCTGTATTTATTTCCAGGGCTACCCTAACAAATTGCCACACATTTGGGGGATTTAAACAACATTTATTCTTTCAAATTTCTGGAGGCTATAAATCCAAAAATAAGATATTGACAGAATCACTCTCCCTTGGAAAACTCAAGGGGAAAATCTTTCTGTCTCTTACATTGCTGGTGACTCCAGGAATCTCTGGCTTGTGGTAGTATAACTCTAATTGTTGCTTTTATTTTGATGTGACCTTTTCTTCAGTATCTTTCTCTCTTCTTCTCTTAGAAAGATGTTTATTAGCCTCTCTTGGACCCACCTTAATCCAGGTTGATTTTATCTTGAAATCATTGATTTAATTACACATGCAAAGTTCTTTATTTCTAAATAAAACCATGTGCAAAGGTTCTAGGGAATGCATATTTTTTTGGGGGGTCACTATTGACATACATTTATTTAACTGTTTGATTTACTTTCTTCTTACCATATGCTCCTTCAAATGAGAATTGACTAAATTTTGCACATCCTATTTTTGCACCCAGACTCATAAACTAGTTTTATACAAAGTGTTCTAGTATTATTATGTAAGTCTTGTTATAAACATTGCTGTACATGAGTCTGAAGTTCTCTCATGTAGTATCTAATAATTCTCATAAGAAATAAGGATATAATTGAGTGTTGAGTACTTTTATGGAACATGCAAGTACAGAAATGCATTTGATTTAGTGATTTGTACTTTATAATTGACAAAGTTGGAGTAATCAGCTCTACAAAAGTTGTGAACACAGTTTTAAAATCAAAACAATTTTAACGTAAAAAAAAAATAGCTCAAAACCACCAAGGAGACAACTGAACATTAATCATAGGAGAGTGGGGTTTCAAATCTTTGCTAAAACAAATCACATCTGTTCTCCTAGCTAGTCTATACATGAGTCACTGGGTTTTTCAATTTATGAAATAAAGAAACCCATTTATGTTTTGCAGTTAGATTTTTTAAAATGTTAGAGACCCTAAAATCCTTCAAATACTTTATCTGGCAAACTTCTGATATTTTTAGATTATATATTGGAAGCTATAGGAATACCTATTAAATTTCTGCCACCATAAAGGAAAAGAAATCCCACAATAAATATCCAAATATACGTGTCTGAAATATGTGACCAGTACATTTTGGTGACATGATTTTAATGAAAATCAAGAATGTCAGAGAAGAAAAAATGCTTTTTAGCTTTCACTAGTTTCAAAGGCAATATCATAGATTCAGTAAGTGTAAGTGTGTAGTTGATAAGTTTCATATGGTATTGGAAATTATCAATTTTTAATAAGTAAATTAAAATAATATTATGTTACTACTAATTATTATTTATGAATTGTTAACTAGTAAGATGAAAGAATATTCTTGGAGAAGGTGACCTGAGTTTGAATCTGGCTCCTTTTAATATTATGATATTGGATAAGTTTCATATCGAATCTGATTTCAGTTAATAATGTAAAAACAGGAGTAATAATACTTACCTTAGGAAGATTAAATAAGATAAGCCAACTAACAGTGCTTGTATTCTACAATGTTAACAATTAACTTCATTAAATTAGAATTTTAATTTTAGTTTTAATTTGCCAGACTTTTTAAATCAAAGTTTAATAACTGCTAATATATAAATTAGTGATTAAGTTGCACATTTATTCAGGCTTTTTTTTTTTTATGGCAACATAAAAATATCCTAATAGTGAGTTTACAGTATTTGAATAAACTTCTGACATCAGACCACAACAATAGCAAAATTCTTTTATTTTCTATGTCAAGGAAGAGTCTCAATTAGAACCTTCTATACTGCTGTTTATAAAGAGGAAAACATTTTTGCTGCTATTTTGAAAAACTTGAGCTTGTATTGAAAGGGCAAAAAAAATGGAAACTTTTTTTACCTTTATTGTTTATGGCTCATTTACTTAAGAGCATAGGTATTCATAAAATATCCTTTACTGCTCTTGATCAAAGATAGTATATTCTTAAAAAAATTCACAAGCTATGGAAATTATTTTAGTTTACTCTGAAAACTAATAGCATAGAGGATTAGGGCAAAACTTTTAGACATTGAAAGAATTACCTTGGTCTGTGAATTCTCCACCTCTGTCCTTGTGGGCTTATAGAAATGGAGATGGAAGGAGATTGGACTTTGGTTGATGAACACACAATGCAATAACCAGATGATATATTATTGAATTGTACACTTGAAACCTATGTAACTTTATTAACCAATGTCACTCCAATAAATTTAATTAAAAAAAAAAAAGAAATGGTGCAACCTGTTCTGGAGGGAAGGCCATTGGGTCATGTCCCCCAACTTACTCTAACATAAAACAATTTTTCCTAATATAATTATCTCAAAATTTATTGATTTTATATGTAGTCAGCACTAGCAGATGTAAATGATTTGGAAGAAAATATGACATGTCTCTGCCCTTAGGAAGCTTAAAATTTACTGGGGGTACAGTCTAAGAAATTTCTAGAACATGTTATTTAAATTAACTTAATCAAAAATGTATTAGGTAATCAGTATTCTTGGCCTTCAGAGAAAGAACAAATTAATGTGGATTGCAATAGTTTCAAAAAATTGTCATGAAGGTTGGCAGGTTTATGGTGTTGAATATTGAAGAATGGGTAGGGTTTATATAGATGATGACAAAGAAGGTAAATTGAAGTCCTGGTGAGAGGCATTACATTGATGGTATGTTCTCAGCTGTATGGTGGAACTCTGGTTAATCCACTTATTATGTGGGAATAATGATTGTGTATGAGGATACAGATATATATATATATATATATATATATATATATATATATATACACACACATGTATGAGGATACAGATATATATATATATATATATATATACACATATATATATATGTAGACAGAATTGGCAATGAAAATCCATTGTAGGATTTAGAAATATTAAATTGATAAAAGAAATATGTAAGAGGTTGTTGCAATTCCATTGTTTGAATTAGACAGATATAGGATTTAAAAAGATGGAAGGCCATTACACTGTCCAGGCTTGAAATGGTGAGAATTCAAACTAGGAAAATTGCAGCAGAATGGAACATTGTATTTCACACAGAATAACCTTTATTAGGTAGGTAAAACCAATACTCATTAGATAGTTTAAAAACAAAACAAAACAAAACAAAACAACAACAAAAATCAAAGTACCGAGATATAGTTAAATGGCAAAGTCAAGTATGACAATCCAGATGTCCTGGCTCCAAGTACTGAATGTTTTCCAGTAAATAATAAAAATGAGTCTTAATAAAAATTGTCTTTCATAATAACCTATTTTGAGTAGAAAAAACAAATTGTAATGTTAATTTGTTATAATTAATATTACCTCTCTGTGTTTACCCAATCTGTTGATTATTTTTTCTCTTAAAATATAAGAAAGCTTTATCAAAATGTGATGCCGAGCCCTGGACAATGCTAAAGATAATTGGAATTTCTCAGCATCACAAATACTAATACATCTTCTTCAAAGGGTAATGTTAAAAATAAATGATTCTAAAGTAACTACCATACTATATGGCATACATTATTGTATGGTATTATAATTCATATATTTATATTTATAAAAATATAATATAGTCAATAATAGTTTCATTCAAATGTTTGTTATATTTTGCTGTCAGTTTCTTGACTTTTTACTTGCCCTCCCATGGCCTGGAGTATCCTGTTTGATTAACCTCTCAGGTTCCCTCACCTTAGCTAATTCTTACAAATCCTTAAGACTGAGGATTCCAATCCACTTAAATTGGGTTAGGGTTCTATACTTCAACAGGATCTTATGAATTTTTTTTTTTACTTTTTTCTTTTTGTAGCAGTTATCATAGTTATAATCTATAAGCTCCAAACTCTATGAGGTCAAAGACTGCGTATGTTTTTCTTCCACTTTATTCTCCGTACCTGACAGAGAGCCTCTACCCAGTTGCTATAGAATAAGAATTTGTTGAATGACTAATGAGCAAGAGAAATGAGATTAATTCTCTTTGTTCCAGGTGATTAGGAAATCTTTCTCTATGTGCTCACAGGACCTAGGTCCCCACTATGCCATTAGTGGTTTTGTCTTCTGTATTTACACAGCACTTTGATTCATAGAATTTGTTTAAGTAAATAGAGTACTTGGTAATTTCTCTTTGAATTATGTTTACAGAGTATCATTTGTGTCTGGAAAATCAGCCTCTTGTCTTGAAAAGGATGGTTGCATTTATCTCTAATCAGGTGGGTGATAATGGTTTACCTCAAAATCTCCTGGAGCCTCTTCCTTATACTTTAAAATTAGAGAAATATTAATAAAACACTTTATATGAAGACCTTGGGGTAAAAACAAATGATCGAATTAATGATCACAAAAATTACTCGTTTCTGTTCTTTTTCTGAATTATAAAATCTACATGATGATATTGAGATATAATCAAAACTGAGACAAACTTCTCTGTTAACCCTAAAAGTTCCCTCATCTCTACTTCTTATAGATAATGGAAATACAATTTTTTTGGAAGCAATAATTTTTTTAGAGTAAGAAAATTTATTTCACAGGAGGGGATAGGTGAAGTTAAAAAAGACTAAACTATAGATATAATGGATTTCAGGTTGTTGTTTCACTAGTTTCTCCATTATTTTATTGATTTATTTTTTTCAATTCTTCTTTTCTTCCTTCTTTTAAATCTGTTGTTAGCTGAAAGTTTTTGTAAATGTCCATTGTCAGGTTGAAGAAATACAATTCTATTACTGAAAGGGACTTAGTTTTTTTCAAGACTTAGCTTTCCTCTAAACCCTCCTTCAGTGAAAGGTAAAAATGCCTTCAGCGGCTGTGACCCCTGGCTGACCCTTAATTAAAGGTAAAAATGCCTTTAGCTGCTGTGACCCCTGGCTGAAAGGAAAAAAAAACAATCAACCCCTACCTAACCCCACACCACCCTAGATAAAACCAATCAGGCAGGGACAAGTCTGGAATTACCACGTTTGCTCTATGAATACCTTCTTCCCCAGAGTTCGGGGCCTTCGTTCCATCACTGCTGCATCAGCGTTGGTCGAGAGTCCAGACTCGGGTCTAGATAAAAACCCTCATATGATTGCATCGGTGTTGGCTCCTTGGTGGTCTTCTGGGATTCGCAACTTTGGGCGCAACATTACTAGTTTGGTAAGAATTTTTATCATGAGACTTTTAGATTTTGTCAGATGCTTTTTGAGTGTTTATTGTGATAATTATGTTCTTTTATCAGTGAATATGGTGTCTTACATTAATTGGTTTTCAAATGCTAAACTAATTTTTTATTCCTGAGATAAAGTCCATTTGGTCATTGTTATGAATGGTATTATGTATTGCTGAATCTGGTTTCCTAATATTATCAATTTTTGCATCAAAGTTTATAAAGGACTTTGGTCTGTATTTTTAATTTTTTCCTTTATTTAATTTATTTCTTTATTTTTGCTTTGGAGACAACTATCTGATTTTATTTGTTTATGTATTTATTACAGCCTTATTGAGGCATAATTGATATATAAAAATGCACATATATGATGTATATCATTTGAGTTTTGTGTATTTGCATCTGGCTTTGATATCAGAATAGTACTGGTTTATTGGATGAATTAGGTGGTGTTTTCTTCTTTATTTTTTGTTATTCATTTAACAGTGTTGTAACTTAGTGGAATTCATCAATGATGACATCTGGGCCTGGTATTTTATTTGTAAATGATTTTTAACTATAATTTAATTCATTTATTAGTTATAGGTCTATTAACATTTTCTTCTTGAGTCAGTTATGGTATATTGTGTGTGTGTTTTCTTTTTAGGAATATATTTCAACAAAGTTGTATAATTTGTTAGTATAAAGATTTTAAAAATCATATTTGCTTATAAATTTTAATTTCCATAGCATCTATAGTGATAGTGATATACTCCTGATTTTGGTAACACAT
Organism: Cynopterus sphinx; assembly: GCA_030015415.1. Classification (NCBI taxonomy): domain Eukaryota; kingdom Metazoa; phylum Chordata; class Mammalia; order Chiroptera; family Pteropodidae; genus Cynopterus; species Cynopterus sphinx. The sequence goes on along the minus strand of CM057393.1, from coordinate 20,348,265 downwards.
CTCTTCATTTTTCACTTCCTTTTTTCCCCCCTTGGCGACTCTAAGAAAAGTCTTATCAATTTTGATGATGTTTTCAAAGAAATATCTTTATGCTTCATTCATTTTTCTACTCCATTTGTGTTTTCTATTTCATTGATTTTCACTTTTTTCTTGTTTCCTTCCTTTCCTTTAGGTTTAATTTGACCACTTGAGATAGACACTTTGACTTGGAATTTTACATTTTTTTTTAGAAAAAAAAAGGATTATTTGTAGAGACACATACATACAAATACATATACTATATACAAGAGTAGAATAACTATTTTCAAATGATCATGGCATTTTTTAGTATAGTGCATGCGTATGCATGTATATACTTTATACACATAAACAATTATATGTATAAACAACTTGATTAATAATGTCACTCAAATTTCTTTATCCTCACTGAAATGTTATCAATTTTTTCTATCAATTACTCAGAGAAGAATATTATCAACAATACTAAATTTTTAGTAGTCTAGTTTTTTACTTTTATTATTTATCATGTTATATAATTTGAAGCACTATTATTATGTAAATGTACATGTAAAAATTTTATATCTTCATATTGCATTGACCCTTTAATGCTTATAAATATTTTTAATTTTTTTCTCTAATATTTGTTGTGCTTAAAAATCTCTTCTGTCTAATATTAATTTAGACATTCCACTTTTCTATGGTTAATGTTCGTATGCTATGCCTTTTAAATCTTTAATTTCGACCTCTTTGCTTCAGTGAATATAAAACATGCTTCTTGCAGACAACATATAGTTGGATCTTGCTTTTTATTCAGTCTGAAAATATTTGGGTTTTATTTAATGTGTTTAATTCATTTCATTTAATGTAAATAGACTTATGGTTGAATTTACATTAGAAGATGCATTATTTATTTTTTATATATTTTTTTGTTTCTGTTTCTAATTTCATATTTTTGTGGCATGTAATTATTTCAGTATATTATTTCAACTTTTAATTGATATTTAAGTATACTTTTTAAGCTATTTACTTGCTGGTTGCTTTAGGGATTAAAATATACATTTTAATTTATCACAATCTACTTCAAATTGATACTGACTTAATTCTGGTGAAATATACCACTTTTGCTCCAATTAGCTACAGTGATATCCAGTTATTATCATATATATTACATCTCTGATATAAATTATATAATTATTTTATAACATTTGCTTAGTTTTATTGCTTACAATTATTGCTTATTTTTTAACAAAAACTTTGAGACATATAAAGGAATGAGAATGTAACCTATAAATATTGCTTAATTAAATAGTACATTTATGCAATAAAGTTATCATCCAGTAAAATATATTGTACCATTATGTGATCACTCTCCATTTGCCTTGCCCCTATCTGATTTCTGTCTCTTCAAATTTATTTATTTTATATATATCATATAAGACAAATTATATAATATATGACTTCTGTATCTGGGTCCTTTCTATTAGTATAATGTTTTCAAGATTATTCAAGTAATAGCATGTATTAGTGGGTTTTTTAAATCTTTTTATAGCTTAATAATATTTCATCATATGTGTACAACATTTTAAAAATTCATTTTTCTACTGATTATTATGGTTTTTTGAGCAGATCCATTTGAATGTATTTGGTTGAAATTTATTAGATTCTTGGATGTGTAGATTCATGTATTTCATCAAATTTTGAAAGTTTCTGGACACTATTTCTTTAGATAGTTATTACCTGTTCAGTAGAAATTTTTTGGTGATAGAATTTCCTGGAGCGTCCTACTTTCATATATTCCATAGACCACTATCTCTCTTGTTGATTTTGTTATCTTAAGATTTTCTCTGTCTTTGAATAGTTTGAGCATTTTCTATTTAGATGTTTATCTCTGTGTGATTCTACTTAGAGTTCACTAAGTTTTACAAATCAGGCGAATTAATATTTTAGAGTTAATTTCATAAGATTTTAAACATTATTTCTTCAAATACTGTTTTTTTTTTCTTTTTTCTTTTTCTCCTCCAGGGACTTTTATTTACAATTATGTTGATACTCCTGAAGTAGTTCCATAATCAAAGATTCTGCATACTTTCTTCAATTTTTTTCCATCTTCAGATGTTACAATCTCTATTGATCTATCTTCATTTACTGATTTGTTCTTCTCTAGTTTGATATCTTCTAGAGAATCAGTGGGTGTTAATTTCAGTTTTTAGTCCTTTACAATTCATTCTCTCTCTCTCTCTCTCTCTCTCTCTCTCTCTCTCTCTCTCTCTCATACTAAATTCTATATCTTGTCCCAATCACAGTTTTGGTTAACTGCTGTCTTCCTAAATGTAGGTTAAATTCTCTTATTTCTTTGTATGTCTCATGTTTTTGTTGAAAAATGTAATATGGATATGATATTGTAGCAAAATTGAATTTTGATTTGTTTTGTCTCTTATTCTTTTTCTCTCTCTCCCCTCCCTCCCCATCTCCCTCTTTTCTTTCTTTCTTATTTTGTAGCAGGTATGGACTTCAGCTGTAGAATATGCAGCACTTTCCTGTTTCTTTTTCACAATTTGCAGTAACCTGTATCTTCCATGCTGACCCTTTGAAAGTTCAGCCAACTTTCAAGGTTTCTTTGGCTATCACTTTCATCTGGCATAGCTATGTCTACCTCTAAGTCTACATATATCCAGTCAGCTGGGAAAGTATGGAAAGCTTGTCATTGGCTTATCTGGCTCTCTTTCAAGAATCTTCATGCTAAATTTCTTTTCAGAGATCATTTAATTTTCCATCTTGGATTGAAAGGTCAGGCTAGAAGATCATAAAGTTTTCCCAATTTTTTCCTACTAAGTTTGTTTCATTTACTAACAATGTCTCCACTGATTTACACTCCTTGTTTAAAACCAAGTCCACAGACTCTGGCAACAATATCATTAGTTTACTCATTCTTCCCCGCAGGGGTAATACTGGTTCTCACCATCAGTTTTCTTCCTCTCTGAGTAAATGCTTCTCAATTTTTAGTTTTCCTTTGATTGAATTCTAGAGCACCCCCCAAATGCCTGTTAATAGAAATTTTGAAAATATTTATTTTTCTTTTAGGGAAAGAAGCAATCAGCCTTTTCGTATTACTATAGCCAGATGTCTGTAGTAGAATCTATGTCCCAGGTCCTTTACTGAGGGAATATTTACTTATTTGTTTACTTTTCAAGACCAGAAATAAGAGCAAAGGGTTTCTTGATAAAGGATGAAGTTTTGGGATCTGCACAGAAAAGAAGCATGAGGTAAATCTGCTTGATATTTTGATTTTTCCAAGGACAGGTGAATGTATGTTAGTAAAAGTGGTATCTCCATAAGCATTTTGATCCTGTGGAAACATCCCAAGGGGAGAAAAGAATTGGAGTTAGGAAACTGGGTTTCTGTTAGCTATGGTGTATGGGGACACATGGGGGGAATCTGAGAAATGGAACCTCTGTGCTTTATTATCTACTAATATAGAGTTTGGACTATAAGGTTTGGCAACCATCTTTCATTGCCTGACTATAAAGCAGCTGCATTAGAGTTGGTTTTAATACAGATTTTCTTTGTCTCTTGTTTGAATTTATGATTCAGTGGGAGGAGAGGTGGTGTATTTTTAACAAGCATCTCTATGGATTCTATACGGAGCCAAAATTTGGAGGCCCTGCTCTTCTCCCCCACCCAAGGTTTCTTGATTCTTCCTCCAACCTATCTCAGCTTTTGTAAATGGCATTCTTCTTCTTCTTCTGTTTTTTTTTTTTCTGCATAATAATGGAGCATCTGTGTGGTGTTTTCTTGATGCATTGTACTTCCTTGAAATAAAGAATGCCTTTTAATTTTCCTCCATTGATTATGGTACCTCATTCAGACACCAGATATAATGTATGTATGTGTTAGCATTGAGCAAAAACGGATTGTTGACTTAGTGAAAATTCTGGCACAGACCTCTTTGCATGGGCCAATGATGAATGTGAGGTCAGAGAGGTCTGGTAAAACCTTTTCCAGTAGTTGTCATATTGTCTGTTCACATCTTTTAAGAAAGGGTTTTTTTTTTTTTTTTCTTTTTGGTCTATCTCAGAATTCTCTTAAAATAGTAAACCTTAGGGAAAAACTTTTTCAGGATATATAAGTTTGTGATGCATTGGAAATGTCAGTAAAAGAAGCATGTGCTGGCATGCACAAGCACTAATATTAAATCTATGAGCAATGACAATAAAGAGATCAGTTTAGAAGAATTTATAGACTCTCTCACTTTTGCTTCCTGCTGTTTATGTGTCACTGGAAGTCTAGGTGGCACGTATCTATAGTTGCTATAAAGTACTGATTATGTTTTCTTAACTTAATGGCATAGAAATCTAGGCTAAAGTGAAGGTAGTGAAGGATGTAATTGGCAAAAAATGTCTAAATACCATAAAAAATAATCATGGGCCAAAGAGAATTTTCATAATTATAGGCATACCGCAGAAATATTTCAGTTTTGATTCCAGATCACTGCAATAAAGTGGGTATTACAGGAAAGTTAGCAGTAATCTTTTTGCTGGTGTGTCTTGCCTTCATATTGTAAAAAATGTAACACCTGTGAAGTGCAATAAAGTACAGCACAATGAAATGAGGTATGTTTGTACTTTAGTGTTCGTACCAGTTCTACTTTTTTAAATAATATTTTTGCAGCCAATTGTCTTTTGTGCCTCACACATTAGTGAGTTTTGTCAAACAAGAAATAGTGGCCTCCTTGGAAACATAGGAAACTGACATTGAGAAAAGTGACTTGCACAGTCATAGGTAGAGAAATAGATGATCTGCAAGGAAGACTCAGTTTGAGGCAATTAACTGATCTCATTCATGAAAGTAAAACATCTGCAAATATCTGCTAGGTGATGGTCTCAGAAAATAATTAAATGAACAAACAATTCAGGAGAACTGGTAGGTACCATTTATCACAAAATGCCGAATGATCTGGAAGGCAGCTCAGTGTCCTAAATCAATAGCAAATGTGCATGTTTTTTTCCCCATCCATCACTCAGTGACATTAGATGTAACAATTTATTTGGCGGAGGCAACAGGATACTGTCCATTTATTTTATTAAGAGATTTGCTACCAGATTTTATGAGTTCTTTTGAAGGAAAACTGTCACCATTTCCTAAATAAGTAATATTAATCTACGTATTTAAAAAATGTATTTGTGCAATTCTTGGAAATGCTGAGTTTCACTCTTCTTCGTTCTCCCTGCCCCCCCCCCCCAAAAAAAAGGATACATCTCTGATGCTGGTTCCTGGCAAATCCCCAGACATACTTAGCCTTTGAAATCAATATCATATAATTTATTTCTCATCATCTCCAAACAAGGGACACAGACACGTTGCACGTCTTTGGGATTACAGATTATGATTTAAAATATGCTGAGGTAATGAAAAGTCTCAAATTTAAATTGACCTCTGTACATAAGAGCAATTTCCTAACATTCTGTATCCTTCAGCTTCTTCTGGATGAGTGCTCACTTTTGTGACAAGTGGGCATTAACAGACACACTTTGGTCAAAATGAAGTGATGATGAAGCAGGATTTCCTATTTCAGCCAAAATTTTAGGCAGACTTAGATTGTTGCCACGGATTCGAGGTTCTGAAGTAAGGGGCAAAAGTTATATATTTTTTGATTAATCTCACAAATGGCCCCAATTTTTATTTCTCTCACATCTGATGGGTCTAATCTGCTGGCCTGGAATTGCTGCTTCCCCCAACTTGGGCATCTTGCTTTTAGACAGCTTCTA